>JAUMJJ010000079.1:600000-1165000 GCA_033556795.1 Tapera naevia | reverse complement strand
TGAAGTGCAAAGTAATTTAGACAGGGGTTTCAAACAGCAAAGGCAAAATGTGAAATGCTTTTAAACAGTCACTGATATGCAAGCAGATAGGTCGCTAACTATATTAACGTACAAATTAAACTGAATCCACAGTTACATAAACATAATTTTCTACAACTGTAAATACAATGGAAACTACAAATTACCTCTAAGAACTTAAAACGGTACTGGTAAACTTCTTAACTGGGACACATGTAAGCACATCTTTCTATTTCCTCATCTTCTGGAATCCTAAGTAAAAGCCCTTACAATTCACTAGTGGACAGTAAGCTCAAAACCCAAACATGCCTAGAGTTTAATCAAACCAGCTGCCTTCCTACCGCCTTAATAGTTCAGAAAAATCCCAAATGAAAGAAACAAAGAGGAACTCAACAAGTGGAATTACCATACCTCCGAACAGAGGAACAAGAGAGGCCGCCCTTACCTTACCTACCTCTGCAAAATGAGCCATGCACATCTTAAACAATAACAGGGGAGGGGAGTGCAGATAACACAGAGCTTATTAATATTAGAGGTGACATATGCCAGTAGACTTCCAGTGTTATAAGTGCATGCACGCTATCCAAAAGTAATAAATCTGAGTCTCAGATAATCTGCAGAGAACAGTTGGAGTGTGGGGAAAAGAACCATATAAAACACAAAACCACATAGCATTGCAACTGATTGAGTGCTTTTCAAGAAAATCTTCATCTCTAGATTATTGTTAGATTGTGAATTCCGAGCTAGCAAAACTGCTTGTATTCTGCAATATGAGGGTTTTTTAATGGTGTTTCCCAAATTCACTGAGAAAAAGCCTATCTACAACCAGAGACAATACAACCATGCAGATACCTGCCTGTGTTGAGAGGCTAATCGTGCAACTTTCAACTTTGTATCTTAATTAAACAAACAGGTATTTATGGTAGTGTTGTCAATATACAGAAATGAAGCTGTATCACCAAAAGATTCAAGCAGAAGAGAAAAGGCCTGTCTGGCACAGAGGAGAAGCAAAAGAAAAAAGAAATCCACTCCATACAGTAACACCAGATGCCCAAGAAGTAAGAACAAAAGGGCCAAGAAGGTTATGAGAACTATAAGTAAACTTAACCAACTATGTGTACAGTAGGTCACCATCTGCAGATCTGTATTAAATCTGGTAACCCCACTATTCTGTCCTCTTGGGTGCTGCACAGCAGCTCTAGCAGAAGTTATCTTTAGAAATAAGGTGGGGGAGGGAAGACAGGAAAACCACAACATACTGAAGAATAAAAATACATGAGAACATAAAGCAGAACACGCTGGCAAGTAATGCCTTTTGTTTTTCCCATGTTCAGCATTTATTAGTGCAAAATATCTATTGGTATGAGTTTATAAGCTTCATTCGCAGATCTATCTTCTGGAAGTGGGAAAAACAAAGTCAGAATCCTTCTAGTAGTGGGTCCTTTACTAAACAGGGGAGCTGTATCAGTACTGCTTAGCCAGCTGGGAGGGGAGTATGTCACTAAGTTCATTCACATTACACATAACTGCAGAAGTACACGAAAATTTAGAATAAAGACTGAGAATTGTGTACAACTCATGACTTTAAAACATTTCATCCGGTGCTCTCACACTCAATGATCAGAACAAAACAAGCACCTGAATTCTCATCAAAACCACTAAGAGATCTCAAGTAAAATGCAAACAACTTAAAAGAATCCAGATTTTTCAGAGAAGCCAGAAAACTTGTGTCCATTAGAGAACACCTACTAAAATACCCAAAAGTTCTAATTCTATTGAAACATACAAGTCTTTCAGAAGTAATAACATGTGTGCATGCATTTACACTTACATCTGATTTTTAGCCGCTTGTCTCTGAGCTTTCCGTTCTTTCCTTTTTTGATCTGGTGGCTTAGCAAATACAATTTCAATGTTTTCTCCCTCTAAATCTTTGCCATTCATTTCTTCCATTGCCTGAAGGAATTAACCAGACTTTAAATGTACTTCTAAGCATATTAATTTCATTCTTTTAGAGCATGCATTTTAAAATTTGATATCCAGAGCTAAAATAACAATATAAAACTAAAAAAAATAATTTAAAATCAGACAGCATAGTATCATGGATTCCAGAGTTATGCATTTCCTCTTAACTTGGCTCTCAAATCCAGAACTGCATTTAATTACTTTATTCAACTTATGAATTAACAGGAATATGCCCTGAATGTGCAGATTTTGCAATAAGGGAATAGATTTCTAATGTCAGCATATACACAAACACTACTAAAGCTGGATATCAATATAAGTTTTTATTCCTTTATTTTTAACTTTCTTTTTGAGCCAGAAGCCACAAGTCAGAATTAACAGTCTAATTCTGGCAACAAAAAACAACACAAAACAAATCACCAGCAAACACCCACCGCCACACACACACATACAATTCCCACAGGTTACTGTAATTGCTACAAGTTAAATTCAAGCAAGAGAATCCTTAAGATTCTACCACTTGCAGGGACTCTACTTAGCTAAATGTTGATGGGCTACAAATCCTATGAAAAGACTTTTCCCATCATTTTCATAAGCATCTGCTTTAAGGTAGCTGGATGAGTAAGAAAAACTGAACCCCCCTGTATCCTGCATCCTCCCACATAACATAAAAAACAGATATACTATAGGCAGAAGAATTACATTTTCCCTTCTTAGAGACAAGCAACAGGAGCAAAAAAACACCAGGACCAGGCTAGTAGAATCCAGGAATGACAATTACTAAATCATCCAGCACCTCTCATCAGAAAGATGCTTAAGTTTTACCACCTGCCCTACAGAAACTGCTTGAAGATTCTACCAATGATCTGGTGAGAAGTCATTCAACTTGTGGCACATCGTAAGTGCTACCATTTGAAACTGATTATCTTAGATACTCAGCAGCTAAATTACTTAGGACAAGGCGCATCCAAGATCCACTTTTCCAGCTAGCAACTATGTCTTCCTATCAGATACCCAGAGAGGACAGTTATTAGTGATGTGTTATCATTCCTCCAGACACAGGTTTTTCTCAAGTAGTATACAGCTTCTAAATATTATGTTAACTCACTACTTACAGAGACACACAGTTAAAATCCTCTCACTTACCTTTACAGCACCATCCCGTTCATCAAAATGAATGAAAGCATAGTCTTTTAGCTTCTTCACTCGCTCTAGCTTTCCAAATTGACTGAAGGCCTTTTCTAGTATCTCCTCTGTTACAGTATTGGCAAGATTGCGTACAAACAAAACTTTTACCTAAAAAAAAAAATTAAAAAGTAACTTAAAAGTATGAACTCTTTCCAAAAGAAACGAGAAAGCATCGTTACATTTTATACACAGCATTTTATATACACATATACATGAGTTCATGTACATATATCTCCATAAAGCACGAGCTGGCTCCAAAATTCCATGACTGACAGAAATATTAAACCAGGTTTCAAACATGATGACAGTATTAGCATCTTGAAAGTCAATCCAATTTGTGTTAACATTTAAAAGAAACCTAGCAGCAGTAATTTTCAATTCAGAAAACTTTCTAACTTGAAAGAAGGCAACCATGATTGGTTAACTAATTCATTTAATTATAAGTTAATTAACTTATCAAAACATTTCATTGTTTAGACAGGTATTTGCAGAACAGCCATCACTATAATATCTAGGCGAGAGGTGACAGGCCTGCAGCTCTCAAGCTGCGTAACTTGCAGTTCCCTTGCTATAGCCACACCAAATACGTGGCATCAGGACTGCGCCTGCCTGAGGAGCACTTGGGAGACTTGAATCCACAGGTAGAAAGAAGAATGAATGGCAGAGGGAAGGGGATACTACGGCTGATACTGCCAAGTCACCCCTGGACTCACAAATCAAGCCACGTCCTCCCCCTGAGGAACAGCCACTTCCAAGTAGCTCAGAAAGTTTATTCCCTTCCCCAGCTCTATAAAGCATGCAATATGACTCTCAAGTTACAGACACTGCTACACAGCTTATAAAATCAAAGAGGTTATCTTTCAACTGTTGAGATGTGCCCTATTAACTGTCTGATAGTGACTAACTAAATCATCAACATTGAGTTTCACTAACCACCAACTGCATCCAATAAGAGAAAATACAAAGCAATCTGACAAAGGTTAAACTAGACACTTAATACAGCAGACAACGTACACCAGGCACCAGGAATCACATATGTCAGTGACTCATAGGTATTCAAAGCCTTGCCCTTGCGTCCATACCAAGGTTGCGCTAAATGACTGCTCATCAGCATGTCTGCATAATGTCATCCACAAGTTCTCACAATTCATAAACCTCTGACTTGTTGCGGAGAGTCCCTTCCATATGCTGCCACCATGCCCTGACAGTCTAGTCACCTCCTACTGCCAAAGAACGCTCAGCCTGACCTTCCTACAATGCAGCTGCACATCAGCTGCAAAGACCTGAAACTTCTGTTTGCCATCCCCTCTGCTAGATTTCAAAGTAGCTGATGACAAAAAGTGAACACTGTACATGGCAGCACTGACTTGCCACTCCTATCCCTGGAGGTCAACACATAGAAGAACCCAATAATCCCAGACATCCTTTTTATAAGAATTACTATCTAATCACGTTACAAATAAACAGGAAAAACTTTGTTTAACTCAGTAGCTGAACTAGGATGGGATGCAGAGTTTGAAAGAAGGGACACTACAGATCACAAATCTGACTCAGTGTAATTAACTCTAGTCCTTGGCAATAGTTACTCAAGCTGATTCTCAGGAGATAAAAGTCACAGCAAGCTCTACAAGGAAAACTGCTTCCTATCCTGTGCTAAGTTTCTCCTACATGCCTTGATGGTAAAAGCAACATTTATTTCCTGTAACCCATATGTTCCAGCCATTTTTAGTAAACTGTTCCAATTGCTACCTTAGCCTTATTTCATGAAAATTAATTACAGGAGGTTTTGTGATGTAATCAATGGTTTTAAAAACAGATCACTTTCAAACAAATGTTCTTTATTCTTGTACATGAGGAAAGGATGAAAACTAGAATCACATAAGGAATCCTAAGCAGCCTTCACCAATAAATCGACAATTACTGACATAGTATCAAATGTGATTAAAAACCTCCTTCAAAAATCCTCACTTTTTTGTTACAAGGTCCTCCAACACAACGTTTTTTAAAGATGTAAAAAGCAACTAAGTGCAGAGAAACCCATTAATCTCTTAACAGCTAAATTTTTTTACACCTTTGGTCATGTTACAGTTTAAAAGCATAGCTGAACCAAGTCAAAGAAGATGTCAAAGCTAGGAGACAGGTTAAAACATAGGCTGAGAGATGATGAACCCATTTTTATTTCATTTAAGCTATCTAGAGGGAAGGGGAGAGAGGAAGGAAGTCTTTATTAAGATGCATAGATTATAACACTACGGATCCACAAACACACACCTAACAAGCAATACACCTAGCAGCAGCATCCACTTTTAAAACTGTTTAAGATTAGACGACCCCCGAAACTTCTGTAATCTGCTCCTTCTCCTCCTCTTACCTACAGCACAAACAATTCTGACTTTGCTACCACATTCTCCGAGGATTACCACCCCTGTCTCCTGTCCTGTAATCTACCAGGCAGCCACAAGCGTAAGACTTCATTTAACTGCTTAACCTGCTACTCCAGAATGTCCTCCGTAGCCTCAGCAACTCTACAAAAATTAAGCAAAACATTAAGAAATTTATCTCTGCTACAGGTGTAAAAGGCATCAAAATAAAGACTTACGAGAGATTAAGCTATCAACACAGCTACTGAAAGCTGGAAAAAAGTTCACTCTAGACTAGAAATCAATTACTTAGCCAATTACACTCTTATCTGTCAGTACAAGCACTGATCTCATGTAGCAAATTATGTTGAGCTTCAGAATCTAGCTTTCTACCTCATCACACTCAAGGTACTTCATATTTAAGGTAACAGCCCATTTGGATTTTATGGATGCATCCCTACAGTACTTTCCACAACATTTAAGCAGAAGTCTGGAGGACAGGAAAAAAAGGCTCAAGCAAACATTTCAGAAATTTAAATGAGTAGGTGTCCATATACTGATGAAATGACATGCCATTTCTGCAAGGATACTTAGAAAAACACTTATCACCTTTTGGCTACAAAGGCAACATAGCTGGCTCTTATGGACTTGCCCTTCTAGCAGTCTTGACAAGAAAACCACCAGATCAGATGATTATTCTGATAAAAGTATTCTACTCCTCCTACTCAGTGTTTTCTCCAGTCTTCTACCACAGGAATGCGTAAGATGACAAGGGTCAGTAGCACTCTCTCTGGTCTCAAATGACAGTACTCAGAAGCAATGACAGCCTACCTACAGTTTACATATGGAAGACTGACTACAGCAGCAGTTCAGCTACTCTTTCTCTTAGGGGAAAGACAGCAATAAACAACAGAAAGCAAGCCTAGCACTTCCAGAAGTGCCAGACACAGTCAGTTTCTCTAAGTGTACAGTAAGTGGGCAAGAAAGACAGCAGCAGAGATTTTTCTTGTTGCAAGAATAAACTAAGGGCCACACACAGTGAGAAAGGTCAGGCACCAATTCTTGTCCCAACTTCTGTCTTCAGACACAAGCTAGATGTTCTCTACTTGTTCAGTATTGTATTCGCGTTGTCTCACTTTTTTGTCTTCAACCCAAGCTCCAGGCCCCATCTTTGGCCTACAGCGCTAGAAGTATACAAGTTGATATTCTACACATTTCCCACTCTTATTTTTTCCCCTTTTCAAATACAAAACAATACAACGCATTAACACACTCAAAACACTGAATACTACATGGGACAAACCACTACGAATCTCTACCTACTTTAGCCTTTCACTCCCCACATTTGTAAACTTGTTTCAGAAAGGTATTTGATTATGTCTCCTACTGCTTCCAGCACACCTGTGCAGTCATGTCGGCACAACCTTCTGCTAGTTTATATCTGAACAGATTACTGAATTAGGTCTCTTCTCCCTTGAGCCACTGAACAGACAGCTAAGTAAGCCACTGTATTTAGGAAGTGCCACCTTCAACGAATTTTACCTGTGAGACTCTTCCCTGCTGCTAAGTCTATAATGTCGGGCAAGAAAAATAAGTCTGCAGACAGGATAGCCCATAAACTTCTGTAATACCTGTATTACAAAACGATCTTTTTGCCTAAAATGAGTCCCCACACCTTTTCCCTTATGGTTCACCAAAGAGATCCCAGCCAAGCTATCTTACTAAGTCCATCAAAGTAGGACTCCAGCAAGTGACGCGTCAGGTGAGAGTAAAAGCACAGATGAAAAGCAAGCAAAGAGAAAGAGATAAGGATTTGGGCTAGCCAAGATTTTTCACTAAACAACTCAGCTACACAACATAACTGAAAAAGGATAGGGTGATCGTATCTAGATTTCAGACCCTCCAAATATTAAGCTACAAAACCATTTTAACTTTTGGAGTCACCACCACCACTTCCAAATGAGAAATTAAGCACATCAGGCCTAGGTGTCATTTTGGCAGGAATTACATTCAACATCTAGCCTTGGGAGCACAAAATAACATCAGCCAACTGAGTTTTAAAATTCTCATCAATTCTAGAGCGTATCTACATTTTTATCATCTCACAGCATCTCTGACAAGAAGGCTGAAAGATGCTATTTAAAAACTTAAGCTAATGTCAGGAAGTACTTAGTTTGGAACAAGGTACTTTAAATATATTATGAATCCTTTACAGCTTTATTACCTTTGCCATGACTTCAGGATCTGGGTCTTCTATAGGATCAGCCCATTCAACTGTAACAACATTTCCCCAGACTTTCACTTTGCCACTCATTAATCTACGTCTGGCCTGAGCAGCAGTTTTGTGATCTTCGTATTCAAGGAAACAGAAACCCCGGTTCTTTTTCTTGTCATCAGGTTGATGATACAATATGACATCTGTAAGACCCTCTAAAATTAAGCAAAATATTTATTTGTTATGGCTTCAATACATGAGGGATTATCTTTCTGGCAAGTATGCATCTGACAAGTCGTTCAAAAACAGCATGACCACACCAGACTTTTGAGACCATGTGCGTATCAAAGTTTCCCTAACTTCATGACTAACATTTTCAGAGACATTAGATTATCCTGATTTAGGTTCCACTTTATTGCTCAGTAGTTATGGAAGAATACTCTTCCTCTAAATGAATCAAGAGAGAAGGGCAGCCAAAATTGTGCTTTTTCAGTTCTCTCAAGGCCCTAAGTCACACCACTTATCATCCTGTGTTTTTTCCATGGATGTCTAAACAGTAAGAAATCAAACACGCTAAAAGACAACTAAAAAGTTTCAGTGTTGCTCCAAGGAATCTAAAGTATACCATTCCATAACTAAGAAAGCCACCAAATATTACCTTTGCTGGTTTATATGCTGTTACCAAGAAGGAGATCCCTATCAAATCACTAAAAACTCTGAAGCACAGAACTAGTTATGTTCTCCAACCCGCTTCAGTTTTGTCTTGAAAAGTTTTGAAATGTAAATTAGCATTGAAGTAACTAAACCATTTCTGGCTTTGAAAGGCTTTTTTAAACATTGCACAATTATTCTTTAGGTAAAACTTGGAACCACCCATCCTAGCCTAATCATAACTCTTTCAGTCCTCTGTACAACACTTTAAAAAAAAAAACTGTAAAAGTAAGGCCAAATGCTAAGTGGTCTTTGTCTGGATTCATCACCACTCAACCATAAGCCAAAAAATTGGTGAAAAAGATTTATCACCAACCATGTTTGACATCTCTCCAGCTCTAAAATCATATAGTTACTGACTTACCTGTTACTTTGCTAAATTCTTCAACAATTTGCTCCTTGGTTTTACTCTTCGGAATAGAGCCAACAAAAAGCCTATTATTGGCAACAGAGATGCATACACCAATGTGTTTTCCAGAACGAATTTCGTGGTTGTTATACTGGAAAAAAAAAGTAATTTGACAATCATCAGTTATAGGGAATTTCACTCCCCTCTAACAGCAGCATACCAAATTTTACTCTTGCAAACATAGCATTTAGTAATATATTAAATTCTTAGGAGCTTATGATGCACATCCAACTGTTCTGAAGCACACCTACATTCTCTAAGGTATCTCAACAATTTCAGCCAAAGATGTTCCTTCCCTTCTTGTTCAATCCTCTTAATATATGTTTCTTTAGAGACTTTTTCATGTAGAGATATGAAAGGTAAATCTTATGCCTGAGTCGTCAAGGCTTCTCCCTTCACAACAGTCCAGAAGTTCCTCCACAGACTGTATCTAAGAATTCTTGAATTGCGTATAATCCAAGACAGGAGTTACAACTGGAGTCAGATTCCCTTCTAAAGTTCCCCTATTTAATAAAATACAGCTGTGATCAGGTAATCACCACAAAATGTCCAAGACTAATTGGTAAATACTTTCCAAAGCACAAAGATTACACATAAAAAAGATAGTAAACAGCAAGAATAACCTCTACTGACATGAAATCCTAAGACTTGCTGTTCAAATGCTTCTCCCATAACAGACGGTTTAGAAAACACCCTGAACAAGTCAGCAGTTTAAGGAAAAAAAAAAAGTATTACTGTAGACATCTGTTGACAAAAAAATGCCTTTCACACTGAGATGCAGACAGACATGCATCATCCAAGTATGCAGCAGGGAGTTCAACTGGTGGTACATCAACCCCTTTCCAACTGGAAGCCCTGCAACAGACAGTTCTGTAACTAGGGAAAATGTATTTTGTGGTCAACATCTTATTGACAAGTAATAGGACAGCTTTTTAAAATTTAATCTAGCTATTTATTCTATGAGTTACTTTGTATTTGGTGCAACTGCACAAGCAAGTTCTCCCATACCCCTTCTTGCTTTGTGCACTAAAATCAAGGTGAAGATGTTTATGTGTATCTATTTTTTGCAAAAAAATATATCACTGAAAATTTTCAAAGCAAGACAATCGTCCCAAAAGTGACCTAAAAGGAGAACAGTACACGTGAAAAGTATACGAAAGGGCATTTTCCCAACTAATGAGATCTCAAAACACAGCAGGATACAGTAGAAGACTTCCATCACCATATGTTTTGTCCACATGGCAGAGGAATAGTTGATTTTAAAGTAGGGAACAGCTACATAAGAAGACTGTATCTATATATCAGGATAACCAATAAACAGACTTACACATACTACTGAAAAGACATATCATAGTACCTCAAAAAGTACTTTAAAGAAACACCTTTTTAAAAATATGGCAGTTCATTAGTCTGGAAACAAGACACAAGCCAATTCTTCATTAACTCAAGCATCAGGAAACACTTTACATTAGAAAGCAATTTCTTTACTGAGAGGACAGTGAAACGTTGGAATAGGCTTCCTAGACAGGTGGTTGATGACCCAAGCCCATCAATGTTTAAGAGGCACTTGAACAATGCCCTTAATAATATGCTTTAACTTTTGGTCAGTCCTGAAGTGGTCAGCTGGACTAGATGGTCATTCTGACTGAAATATTTTATACAGCTAATAGAAGGTATTATCCGAGTACTCCCATCAAATGTTTAAGAGCAAAGTCTGGCTACACACTTAATCCAAAAAAGAGTTTCTCCTACAACTCATGGTAACAAAATTACATTTCATAACTTTAAAAACCTAAAATATTCTACTATATTGCAATCACACATTGGTAGTAGTTTCTAGTAGTTTTTTCACACTCCAATACATTAACTATTACTTTTCATTGTTATGTTTCTCTTAGCACAAACAAAGTAGTCTTGAATTAGGTGCTCGTGAATATAAGGTTGGTGGGGTTTAGGTAAATAGTTTACATACCATCTGTAAACTTATATTAGACATAAACAGGCCCAAATCAGGAGCGAACCACCAAAACAAGTCAGGATACCAAATTAGCTAAGTTAGTACACTGCTTCCCCCTCCTGTCACCACTGAATAAACGCCTGAAGTCAGTAACAGTTAGAGACCATGATACTCTTTAGACAGTGTAACAGAAAGATTTTTAAATTTTTGGCAAGTTCCGTGAGAACCTACTTATAAAGAGGTCAAAGTCTATATAAGGTCTGTCTTGTCATTTTATCCAATTAAACCCTCACCAGCAATTTTAGCTTATTTCCAGAAGCAAATGGCAAAGTTGTACTGCTGTACAAAGCTGGCAATCTGCTTAAGGGTTATATTTGCGTAACTCGCCTGTACCTGCACTTTAATCAAGTTTACACTTGTTCTAGTAAAAATCACTCCATACGCTACTACAATTCTCAGTATGTTTTCTTATAAGCTTCACCTCACAGGTATTTATCATATACATGTCTATAGTAACCTTAATCACTCAGAACTCTTTTGAAAAACTGAAATCTAACAACTTTGTATGAAGAGGAGAGAGAACTGAACATGTGTGCAGAAGAACACCATGGGAGCTATAATTCTTGACTCAAACAGAATAAACAAGAAAGTAAACACGAACATACCAACACACAAAAAATGCCTGAGGTTAACGAAAATAAAATTGAACTTCTGATAGTCAGTGCTTGCGTGAACAACATCTGAGATGCCATTTCTACAACCACACTGAATTAAGTACTAGACACAATTAACTACAGTTCATATCTGTAATTCATCTCAGTATGAGGCCACAGCATCACTCCATTTTTGTCTCAAGCACAGCTCCAAAGGTATTTCAAACACAATTTAAGGAATTCTCCCCTTTCAGTGGCTTTAAAACGCATATGCTCAACAAAATAAAGGCTTCAACCTTTTAAATTGCCAGATTTCTTCTGGTTAATGAATATGGTAAAGTCAACATTAAGTTTATCCAAAAATTCTTGTAACAACTCAATGTAAAACTGAATTAAGACTCCGGACGATAGAACAGCCACACAAATATGAATTGCATGCAAAGCATGTTAAATTAACTGCAGGAGCCTGAAGACAGGTCCGTTTACTCTCTGCTGCAGTTTGGGTATTGACAAACCTCGCAGCTGTCTCCTATTACTCAGAAGTCAACAGGTAATGCACAGATTTTTATTCTCATTTTTGCTACACTTCAGAAAAGGGAGACAAAAAAATGTATGCGAAGAAGATATGAATAACAGAAAAACCTCTGTACCAGGGAGTCCAGAAAACTGGGAAATCAGTTGTATACACATCAAAAAACTACGGGTAGCATCATTTTTACCACCTGTTAAAATACCAGGATATTAAAATAGCTAGGACCAAAGTTCAACATTCCTGTAAGAGATCTTTCAGCAGCCTTTCCCACAGATGTGTAAATACTACAAGTGATAGATCTAAGATCTTCAACTGAGTGCTATAACCATACTCTACTATTATCTCTTCAAATCCCTCCTAGATAACTTTGGAAAATTATATTACACCAAACAATTATTGTTAGAACCATTAAAATGCTGATAAATGCCAGAGGATTCAATTTTAAAACTAACTCTGCCCTCAAAGAGGTTAGCAGGAAAGCTGAAAAACTGCCCCATGAATTGCAACACTTCAACTATTATACCCAGTGGCTACTTAACTGAAGAACAGAACACAACACTCTTTTCCTGCCTATTAGAGAGATACACCAGACAAAGAGACACCAAGCACCTCCCCTCCTTGTTTCATTTAGTGGAAGACTGAGGCTAGGATCTGATGCTACTTTCATGGAAACACGACCCAAATTATTTTTTGGAACCTGATGCCTTTAAGCAAAATCGGGTTATGTGAACAAAAATTCTTTTCTGTTTTTTTTTTTTTTTTATTAGAGAGAACATATTTTATTTGAGTCACAGTTTTTCTAAGTTATGTGCATAACTTAATTTACATATAATACAAATCACTAGGTTGACAATGAAAGTACAAAGAGGCATAAGCAGTTATCCTCAGCATATCTGGATTGTGCACAGGAACAGTAACTAAAAGCAGTATTTAAACAGTATTTAAAAAGCTAAATAGCATGTAATAGATATTTTTGTACTTCTACTTTTGTGGACATTTCTATACTGTTCAAAAAACATTCCCATTTTCTTCAGCTTCATTTGTCTCTGCCAGCTGACTTACAATATTGTCAACGGGGTACCTTAATGGTTTAAGATGTACCTTACTACAAACCAGAGATTTTAACCCTACTACATTAACACAGCATCACCGCACCTCAGAACGAATATCATTAGCACTCTTGAGGGTCACCCCGCACACTGATCTGGGCCATATCAATACAATACTAACTAGCTAAAAAAATGCAAATTCAACTTAACTAGAAAAATAAAGAAGCAGTGCGAGGATCAGGGTCGTGTTTCTTTCCCCTCTTTTTTAGTGACAGATACTTCACACGCAAAACCTGGAAAGTTCAAGGGTAGCCTATTCCTTCTAAGAAACTATTTCACATCTCTGTAAAGGATACAGAGGATACGTTTTCTATCCTGGCAGGATTTATGGCTTTTTCCAATCAATTGCAGCAAACAGAACAGACCTTAACACTCAAGAACGATTACTTCCCATCTGAAGTACCTCATGAAACGCTGTGACTTTGGGAGCATTTTTCCAGCATGGGCCCCCTGCTGGTGCACAAGCAGACAAGAGATCACAGTCAACCTGACCAGCAGCAACTCAAATGCTACTTCTCTCCAGAACTCATCCGGACACAGACAGCTCAGAAGTCACTACTGTTAATACAATTTTTGTTAACAGTAAAGGCTCATCTAACTGGTCCAAACAGCAGTCCATCAGCTTCCCCGTCCCTAATACAGCCCATGAAAATTTACAGACAATGTGGCAATATTTAAAAAGACGCTGTAGACATTCACAAAATGATCTAACAATTTCATCTTAAGCATTTGGATCAGGACAACTGCTTATAAGCCAAAAAGCTTTCAATGAAAAAAAAAAACAAGTCAGAAAACTTACCAATTTAACAGCTTCCTGAGCTGCCTCTTTAGTACAAAAAGTGACGAAAGCATATCCTCTATTTAGACCTGTTAGTGGATCCATCATTAAGCGCAGATCCCATATAGGACCAGCTTTCTCAAATAATGGAACAAGTTCATCTTCAAACAAGTCTCTTGGAATCTTGCCCACAAATATCTGAAATAGGCAGAGCGTTGTTTATAAAAAATACTTCCAATTTATAAGAATACTTTTACATAAACATCTCTTTCTCACCTCAGTACCAACAGAAGGTTGTGGTCCTGAATGTACAGACTCTGGAGGAGGTCCACCATACTTTCTCTGTCCAGTAGTCACATCAAGAGTGTAGCCTGTTCTCTCCAAGAGTGCCTTCAAGTAAGAAACTTAAAATTTTAAAATCATATACAAATTGAACTAGTTTAGATGTACGTCAGTCACAAACACACATTTTTATAATTCCTCTTAAACTGTACTGCTTTGAAACTCCCACAGGCAAACAAGCCTACTGCTAGTATTTCAGCCAGAAACTTGCAAAACAATTATTAGAACTGTCAGGTAAAGAAACACTGCTAGAAAATTAGAGATTCACATAGAGTTTTCCCAATTCTCTCATTTTAATAGGAAAAAAAAAAAGGCCAAGTAATAGAATAGCGAGCTTCTCTTTAATTAGAAACATCTTAGTCTGAGAAACTTCTTGTTTTGGCATGTCCAATCCTGCAAGCATTTATGTGCAGGAGTTCCCTTCACTTAATGAGATTACTCATAGTGTGAAGTTAAAGAACACATTTAAGCACTTAGACCCTTGGAACTCTGTACAGACTGCTTCAGGTATCCAGCCACTGAAACAGCAGTACTACTTCCTTTATCCTACCCTCTCCCCCCTTCCCCAAATTCCTTGTGGGGTCACAGAGCATTGCTTATCCTCACTAGAATCACTGCATGCAGTTACAAATATACTACCAACTTAAAATTTCAGATGAAATTCAGTATGCAAATACATAATGAGAAACTCCTCTGAAATTAAGTCTTACTCTTAATAATCCTGTACAAAGAGACATCAACCCTACACACAAAGAAACAGCATATTAAACAAGCCTAATTGTAACCAAGAGTTAATAATGTCACAACTGGAAAACTATAAAGTTATTTTAAATGCTATAGCCACCAGCAGTAAAAGCTGTACTACTTTAAGTTAGTTTAAGAAGTCTACATGGTTATTTGTAATATATTAACAAGTTCACTTTGCACTTTACACATCAAAAGTCAAAGATAAACGATTCACTTTTTAAGACATCAACTAAGCACGCTTAGATGGTTTTCCCTTCCTTAAGCATTGGCAAAGGTAATCACAGAATTTTAAAATAAATCATAGCATGCCTCACTCTTGAGACAGGAGTCTCTTGCTAGCAGAAGACTCTGTCCAAGAAATAATGTGTAAGAAGCGTAAGATAAAGTGTAAGATAAAGTTGCAAGTGATGGTTTTCAGTAATGACAAATAATCTAAAAGTCTTTTTCCAAAAAGTACAAAAAGTATGAATCCAAAATAATCAAGGTATCTGTCACAACAGCTTGTGAAAACTACAAATAGACGGTATAGATTTTATCTTTTAGGCACATACCTTAATTTTTGCCTCATCTGGTCCTTTGCTAGAATCTGCTACCTTGGTCCCCTGTTTTTCCCTCTGTCTGTATGTCTTCATAACTCCACATAAAAAGGCACTTTTGTTCTGCAAAAGATATACTAATCTTAGTTCTGAAAACATGACTAGCTAGAGGCTAATTTTACCATGAATTAATACAGTGCTCATTTTGCATATCACATATGGATCACTGACAAAAATTAAACAAACCTTTTGCCAGTCAAATAGTAGTTCATCCCTCAACAATAATATTCTAAATTGTTTAACATTACCTGAACATGTGAGAGATCGCTGTCTTTAAACTGCTGAAGCACTGCCAATGCACCTTCTTCATTAAATTCCTTTAAAGCTTCAATAGCTCTTTCATCTAGATCACTATGTGCAACTAGCCCTAGAGAAAAGGAAAAAAAAAATACTCATGATATTTGGGCAGCAATCTTTGTTTAACCACATTTAACACATCCAACACATTTCAGTGACCTCTAAATTAATCATTGAGTAAGTTACTATACCTAAAAAAATCATTTAGTCCTCTTAAAGGTTAATACTTAGGTATACTTAACCTTTCTTTAATTAAAGTGTCAAAAAGATCAAGAGTAACAGTTACTGCATTTATGTATTTGTTTGACTTCTGTGAAACCCAGATGTTACAGGAGTCAAGTTTATTTTCAATATCCTGAAGCTGCATTCAAAAGGATCTATCAAAACCTGACATAACTTGCCTAACCAATGGTACCTTGGTACATTCTGAGACTACTATACAGATAAAAAAGCTGCAGCACTAAAAGTAACCACCATAATACAAAGTCTGAGAGAACCAATACAACAACCTTTGCATTCAGGAACCCAAATACTATGTGATTTACATGAGAAGATGAATACCAAGGCTTCAGTTACTTACAGGTACATACAGCTACTGTTAAAGATCCACAAAGACCACATCACCTACTCTTTCTAAAAATCATCTGCTCCTTATTCCAGCTGTTGCTATAGTCACCTGCATACTTCTCCTTCCCACCTCTCAGCCCAAGTGGCCTGGTCTAAGACATGTCTCTGAAAAATTCTAGGACAAATTAAAGCCCTGAACGGAAAAATCCACAGATCTTGGTAAGACTGCAGTTCCCATACTTTTGGAGACCACAAAAAGTTGCTACTTTAGCCCAAAGACAGCAGAATCCAATGAAGCATTATATAAAGGGAGCTTTTGCAAGTTTTATGCCTTACCTGCAACGTAAATTTCATCTAGTTTTTCAGCAACTTTCTGTGGTAAACCAGCATCAAGCAATGTCTGGAAATGCTCAGAATGGGTAACTGCAGCAGAAGTATCCATGGGCTCTTCAGTACCATTCCCATTAACATGTTCAGTAGCCATGTTTCCAGATATCTGTTCAAATGCAATAAGCATCAAGATTAAGCTAAAAATATTTTCAAGCAGAACTATTCAAGTGACAATACATGCAACAGACCGGTCTATCCTGTCGCAAAAAAAAAAGAAAAAAATCGCAGGTCACTTTCCTGATACTTGTTAGTTTTGGAAGACACACGTAATTCCTCAAAAGAAGCTCTAACACAAAGGACAGCCCTAATGCCACTGCCTAGCGGGGGTGGGGTGGCTCTCACTGCAGGTTTTACACAATCCAGCCAGACACTCTGACTCACCTCCCTCTCTGTCTCGCTAACGCGCTCCCTAAGAGGCTCCGAACAAGTTAGAAATGGAGCAAGAGCCAATGGCAAGGGCGAGAGGAAGAGCAGACCTGCCACATGCAGCCGCCGCCACACTCACTGACACTGCCTCCCCCTCCCGCCGCAAACCCGATGCCCCCCGGAGGTAACCGCCGGCTCCGCGCCCCGAGAGCAGCCGGGATCCCTTCCCGCCTCCACTGCGGTGCCGGCCGGGCAGGCGAGCGGGAACAAAGCGCGCTGTTCCCAGCCCGTACCCACCCACGGCGGCGGCCGCCATGAGCCCGATGGAAACACGTGCTCCGCGCGTTCAGATGTCCTACAACTTCCTCCAGTGACCGACTTCCCCCCCTCCCCGCCGCGCTCCCGCGGGAGGAACGGCTCCCCACACACACCCCGATCCCCGGCCATTCCCCACCTCTCCCCCGATTCCCCCCGGAGAGCGCTTGCAACACCCCGGGCCCGATTTCACCACCGGGCCGGCAGCTCCCGGCGCCTCCCCCCCCCCCACACTTCTCCCGAAATGGCACACGAAGGGGCTACAGGAGAGCTGGGGAGGGCCTTTTTTAAGGGCAAGGACTGACAGGACGAGAAGGAACGGCTTTCAGTTGCAAGGGGGAAGATTTAGATTAAACGTCAGGAAGAAATTCTTCGCGCTGAGGGTGGTGAGGCACTGGCAGGGGTTGCCCAGGGAAGTTGTGGATGTCCCCTCCCTGAAGTGTTCAAGGCCAGGTTGGATGGGGCCTTGAGCAGCCTGGGCTGGGGTTGGAGCTGGGTGAGCTTTCACCTCCCTTCCAACCCAAACCGTCCTATGAAACAATGCAGGGCCCCGCCGACAGCCCCGTGTCCCCGCCGGGAAACGCCGCTGCCTCACGACGTGACCGCAGCCACGCCGGACCCGTGCGGCAGCCGCGCCGGACCCGGGCGCCACCCTCCCCCCATTCGCACCGAGGTCGCGGCGCGAACCCTCCCGGGCAATGAATGGGGCGGCAAGGCTGGCGGGACAATGAGCGGCGCGCGCCCCGCGCGAGAGCGGCCCCCGCGCCCCCCCACCCAGCCGCCGGGCCTGGCGCGCGGGCACCCCCGGCCCAGCCCGCCCGGCGGCGGCCACGAAGGCAGCCGAGGCGCCTCCGCCCGGCGCGCGCCCCCCGCCCCGCCCGCGCGCTCCCCTCAGCCGCCTCACCCCGCTCCACCGCCCCGGCCTCGCTCCGAGCCTCGCCCAGTGCCTGACCTGTCGCTGCGGGGGTCGCAACGCGGTGTGAAGGGGCTGCGAGGCGCGGCTTAGCGGCTCGGCGTGCTGAGGAGCTGCCCCCCCCTTCTGCGCTCCCTCGCTGTGTCCGGACAGTGTGTGCTGGAGCTGGCGTAAAATGGCGGCCGCTCGAGCGCTCACGCCGCTGCTGGCACCAACCCCAGCCCCTTCCACTCGGCTGGGGAGGGAGGGGGGGGGGGAGCGGGCGGGGAGGAGAGGGGGGAAGAGGAGGAGGCGCCGCGCGCGCTGGCGCAGCCCCAAACCCGGGGTCTCCCAGGCAGTTCCGCAAGGGTTATCGCCTCGCCCCGCTCCGCCCGCCGGGCTGCCCGCGCGCGCGCTCCCGCTCCGCCCCCTCCCCCCCCGCCATGCGCTCGGCGTTCCACGCGGAGCGGCGCGCGCCGCTGTCTCCCGCCTGGGTGGGCGGGGGCGCGCGGCCCGTGGCGCGCGCGGCCGGGAGGGGAGGCGGTGGAGGGACGGTCCTCGCGCGGGGGAAGGGGCGGCGGGGAAGGCAGCCGCGAGCGCGCGCGCACTCCCCCCCGCCCCCGGCACCTGTGCGGGCGCCACGCGGAGAGCGCGCGCGGGCATGGGGCGAGCGGGGCCGGTTCCCACGGCGCGCAGGTGGCACAAAGGGGGACCCCGGAGAGGGGGAAGTCCCGGCCTGGAGCGAGGGGGAGAGGGGACACGGAGGAGACAAAGCCACGCAGACAAAGGGAGGGGAGAGCGGCGTTTTGAATCATGGAATGGTTTGGAAGGAACCTCAGGACTCATCCAATGTCGTGCCCCTTGTCGTGGCCAGGGACACCTGCCAGTAGGTCAGGCTGCTCAGAGCCCCATCTAACTTGAGCACCTTCAAGGAGGGGGCATCCAGGACTGGCTCTGGGCAACCTGTGCCAGTGTCTCACCACCCTCACAGGGAAAAAAAATAATTCTTCCTGTTGTTTTACCTAAGCCTCTCCTCTTTTCAGCTTAAAACCGTTCTCCCTCATCCTATCCCGGCACTCCTGATAAAGGGCCCCTCCCCAGCTTTCCCGCAGGCCCACTCTAAGTACTAGAAGGTCTTCCCAGGGCCTTCTCCAGGCTGAACAACCCGAAATCTCTGAGCCTGTCCTCACGATAGAGGTGCTACAGCCTTCGATCATCTGCATGCGCTCCTCTGGACCCGCTCCAACAGATCCATGTGCCTCCTGTGCCGTGTTTGCCCCACGGTTGGGTTTGAGGGTTTTTAAAGCGCTGGAGACACACGTCAGTGTCTCTGAGTGTATGGGCTGGCGGCAGCCGCACAAAGGGAGGTGGGAGGCGCCAGGCGACATTCCCGCTGGGGACACGGGAGGCGACTCAGCCCGTTCCCGCGGGGCGACCTGGAGCTCCCCGTGCGGGACCCCCCACCCGAGCCCTCCCCCTGCCTCTCCCAGCCGGGAGCACTTTTGCGAGGGGAACGGGAAATTCCCTCCTTGGCTGCGGGAAGCGCCGGCTTGGAACAGCCCCGGGCGGGGAGTCAGCGGCGTTCCACGACCAACCGAAATCCCACAGCATTCTCGGCGAAGGAGACCAGCCACCCTCGACTGATTGAATCCCCAGCCTCCTTTGGATGACCTCGTTTCGGTCCCACCGCGGCGCTGCCAGGTGCAGGTCCCTCCCTGGGGATCCTTGTGGTACACCTGAATTCCAGTTCCTACCACGTCTCGCTTCCACAGCTCTCACAGAGCGGGAGGCTGGTCAAGGCAAATTGAACATGAGCTAACAGTGTGCTCTGACAGCCAAGGGGGCAACCGTGTCCTGGGGTGCATCCAGCACAGCACCGCCAGCTGATGGAGGGAGGCGATTGTCCGGCTCACTGGTGTGGCACCACGTCGAGTACTGTGTGCAGTTCTGGGCTCCACAGTGTAAGAGCTACTGGAGTGTCCAGAGGAAGCCACAAGTTGAAGGGTCTAGACGCAAAATTGTCTGAGGAGCAGCTGAAGTCCCTTGGTCTGTTCAGCCTGGAGAAGAGGAGGGTGAGGGGGCACTTCATAGTCATTTACTGCTTCCTCACAAGGGAAGGTATAGGGCAGGCGCTGATCCCTTCTCTTTGGTGACCAATGATAGGACTCGAGGGAATGGCAGAACGATGTGCTAGTGGAGGGTTAGGCTGGGTATTAGGAAAAGGTTCTTCACTCAGAGGGTGGTGGAGCAGTGAAACAACTCCGTAGGGAAGCAATCATGGTGCCAAGCCTGACAATATTCAAAAAGCATTTGGACAATGCCTTCAGACACATGGTGTGAATGTTGGGATTGTCCTATGCAGGGACAGGAGTTGGACTCGATGATCCTTGTGGGTCCCTTCCAACTTAGGTAATTCTGTGATACCTGTAACTCCAGATAAAGACAGGAAAATGAAGGCAGGGAGGCGCATACAGGGTTGCTCACCTCCTTAAAGGAAGCTCAATGACAGGCTGGCCAACCGCTGCCTTGCCAAACACTGAACACATACAAACACGAACATTGAAGTGTATCTCCAGTGCTTTAAAAACTCTAAAACCCAGTGATGGGGCAAGCACAAACAGCACAGGAAGGATATGGATCATTTGGATCAAGTACAGAGGAGGGCCATGAAGATGATCAGAGGGCTGGAGCACCTCTGCTATTAAGACAGGCTGAGAGAGTTGGAATTGTTCAGCCTGGAGAAGAGAAGGCTCTGGGAAGACCTTTTTTTAGCCAACGTTCCAGTACTTAAAGTGGGCCTGCAAGAAAGCTGTGGAGGGGCTCTTTACAAGGGAGTGTAGTGATAGGATAAGGGGTAATGGTTTTAAACTGAAAAGAGGGGAGATTCAGATTAGATATGAAGAAGAAATTTTTTTACTTTGAGAGTGGTGAGGCACTGGCACAGGCTGCCCAGAGAAGTTGTAGACACCCCACCCCTGGAAGTGTTCCAAGACCAGGCTGGATGAGGCTATGAGCAACCTGACCTACTGGCAAGTGTCCCTGGCCATGGCAGGGGCTTGGAACTGGATGATCTTTGGGGTCCCTTCCAGCCCAAACCATTCTATGATTCTGTGATTATAGAGCCAGTTCACTGTCAACAAATACTCACGTGCTGATGTGCGAGTATATGAAACATGCAGCTGCTATTCAGGAAGAAAAATCTCTTCAAGTACTTGATGGAATAAATGTTCATTAAAAACTGAACCACCCCACAGGTTAGCCCAAAACAGTAACAAATACAAAGTGGCTGTACTCTGTTCAAATATTGCACCTAATTTGTAATTTGAAACTGTCATTACAAAATAATTGTTACTCAAAATTTCCACCATATTATTTTCTTTTAAATGATTTTTTCTGAAAAGGTATTAGTAAAAGAAAAGCAGTTTTTTTTGTGTGTGAAAACTTGTGTGGGATTTTTAATCATACACTTTATAAATTTTTGAAGGGTGCAGAATATTCTTTTTTTATAATTTCCTGGGTAATGAGAGTAATATCCTCAAAAACAGATGTGGAGAGCATTTTTCAGTGAAAATACTGCACCTAAACATGTTATTTTTAGGCATTTACAGAAGGTGTTCCAGTGAGTTGTTTACCATACAGATGTGAGCCAGAGCAATATCTAAATTTCATAAATGGATTTGTTCTCTGGAACTAATGAAAACAGTGAAATAAGTTCCATTAAAATTCTCACTCAGTGGATCCAGCTAGCTAAAGGTGGCAAAGTGAGAAAGTAATTCTTGCCTTTTAAGCCCATTTTTAGAGGGAAAACTTTTTATGTACTTTCCATTTCCTCCATAAAACTTAAGTAAAAACAATAAAAGGATGATGCAGTGAAGAGATTTGCACCCTTATTTAAAATCACAGCTGACCCAGAGTCAGAGTTGATCTTTTGGAATTTTATATAGAAAGGAGGAAGCAAAGAGTCTGACATGCAGTTCCTCTAAATATAGTTCAGTTATTAGCACTGGTATCAGTAGGAGAAAGACAAGTGTGATATGCCCAGGAAAAGATCCATGATATGAGTTTTATTTTTTTTTTAATGATGTAGAACATCTGTTGAAAAATACCTTGCCAAGAACATTTGCAGGCACTTACCTGGTGACATGGATTTACACAAGGAGATTCACTGCATGTGTCATAGCTTGATAGCTTCTCACCGTAGTGAAAGTTGTATTAATTCATAAATTTTCCTGTAATGTAAAAAACCCCTGCCTACTTCTAGTCCAATTGTGACAACTGTATAGCCACAGCTAGACATCTGGGCTTCCTTAGCATATCCATAGTAAAAACAGCAATTACAACAGGACCAACTATAGAGTCACAAAGATAAAGCAGTGAAAAATAAATTTGACCATAAGATTAAAGTAATTTTTGCTTTTGGGCTACTAATGTACAGTTAAAAGAATTATACTCTAAACAAAGAATGAAAATGTAGGAGACAACAGGAATAATAGGCATCATAGAAACTGAAGGTAGTAAGATGGCATGGCATTAGCCTTTCCCGAGTGGGAAATCACATGAGAACTTCAGGGTCAGCTATGGAAGTGGTTAGACCCAAGCTGTAAAACACACCACCTACAGCATTAAAGGACAGATCACTCCGGTCACACAAACATCATCATTAGTAATAACAAAACAAGACCCCTGTGCTACCATCTGCCACAGCAAGATTCTGAAATGATTCAGCCACACTTGGGGTTTCACAGAACAGTTTTCCAACCTGTTCCTAGCCCTTAGCCTCCTTGGTATGGCTGCCAAGTATTAATATATCTGTATATAAGGATACCTAACTTCAGGAAGGGATTGTAGTCTGCAGTTTATTCCATGTAGTGCATAGCTGGCCACTGGCGTATTTACCCTGTGAGATCTTTGGTAAAATAAGACTATTTGGAGAAATAGCTGTTTAATTAGAATTGTGTTCAATTTGTTTATTCTATCAGTCAGAAGCTCCATGTCATAAAGAGATGGGTTGAGTTACAAAACAAGGCCTGTGCCTATAACATAAAAATGCAAGTCAGACATTCACCAAAAGGAGATGAATGAGATATATATAAAGTTTTCCTTGGGAGAAAACTTTTTATATATGACTGAATGGCTCAGTCTTATACTTTAATATGCAGATTTGGGAGTTCTTCAATTCTAAAAAGTATCTTACAAAGTTGTCACATGTTTTCAGCAAAGAAAGACTAAGCTCAAGTAATAGTAATAATTTCTTTTAATATTCTTTCCAGTTATATCCTTTGTGTATCTTTCCATTTTCCCAAAAGTAGGCAGGGGTAACACTAATTAAAACAAAATCAAGGTTATTCTCCCATTTAGACTATTTCCAAGGCTCTAACTTTGACCCTGCTAACTCAACAAGCATTTCACTCCTTCCAACTAAGTCAGAAAAAAAGAAGCAAAATAAGCTCTTACAAATCCAGTGATAATGGTTCACAGGCCAGAGGCTATGGGTACAAACTGAAACATGGGAGGTTCCCTCTGAATGTTAGGACACACTTTTACACTGTGAGGGTGACCAAGTACTATCACAGGTTGCTCAGCGAGGCTGTGGAATGTCTATCCTTGGAGATACTGTGAACCCATCTGGACCCGGGGAACGATCTCTTGGTGGCCCTGCTTGAGCAGATGATTTGACTCAATGGTAGTCAGAGGTGCCCTCCAACCTCAGCCATTCTGTGATATTGTTAATTATCCTGATTTTTACAAGTGCAACTCTACCCACTGACTAATTGATTTGTCTTTTTTGAGATTTGGAAATACTTTTTTTTCCTGAATCCAGAAAAACAAATTTACTATTTTTTTCACAAATTTTCAGTTCTTCTAGTTCTGCAAGATATGTGCAACTACACTGGGGAATTCATTGCCACATGAAGCTGTAGGTATTTCCATAAACCCCCAAAGTAACTAGTCTAATTAATGGAAGAAACACTTCAAATTATTAAATGCAGACACATCACCCCAATTTAAAGTCTGTGGCAAAAAAAGTGTAGGCTGCAAGAGCATACTAGAAAGTGTTATCATATCTATACTTGCCTTATCTTTGCATTTTTCCCTTAGCTAATACCCACTACTAGAGATTGAACGTTGGTCTTAAGTTTTTCATCTGGCTGTACAAATATCCTGTCACTGCAGCAAGCAGAACACTAATCACTAATCTGTTCCTTTCATCCCAAACCCTTCCCACTTCCTACAGTAGTGCACATAGTATACGTGCAAGTGTTCCTCTTCCCCCTTCTAATCATGCATTCTGCATCACACTATGGATCTATAAAACACAGTATTCATATATGAATAGCTCACAAGCTTACCAAGGGCAAGGGAACTACAGGAAGAGGCTTCCTAATCTGAAGGAAAAAAAATCCCAAACCTGCTTTATTATTGCTATGGGCACTAAAGTGAGAGTTAGGACAACTACTACTGCCTTTTCTGTCCTGTTCCCCTGAACATCTGAAACTTTAAAGCTCTTACACACAGGGGTGTTACCACTAGGTCAGCATCTGGTACATCTCCATGGAAAGAGGAGACAATATATTTAGCAAAGAAGTGACAAGAGTTGTCTGCCTCCCAAGTTTTCATCAAATAGCACCCAGGGGCTGGGAGGAAACAGATTCCTCCACATCCTGTTGTATTCTGCCTTATGAGAAGGACACATACAAGAGAACTGCAGAGTGTTCTTCCTTGGTATCCATCTTTGAAGCATCTCAAAGTCATCTCAGGACAGTAGTGCTATCCTGTCCACTTGCGCAGTGCAAGGCAGCCAAGTGCTGAAACTGCAACTCACAGAGTCATAACTGAAAGTGTCAATGCAGAAGTGACTGCTCTATTTAGATCTTCCTTTTTTCCAGCTACTCATCCAACCCTGCCCTTACAACCCCATACGGTAGTCCCAGCCATCTCTGTCTAATTAGCAGCCATTAAGATTCCAGTACTTAGCACACTTAAAGACTGAAAGGTGGAACAAAAGGACCACTGGGATCATCTAACCCCATATGAGTTATGTTGTGCATTAAGCCCTAATCCAAAGGCCAACAGCACACCATTAGGTCACAGAATATTCTCCCCCAGGTCTGGGCATCTTTCCCAGGAGAGGACAGCATAACACAGACATAGTGGCCACTGCTATGCAGGTAGATGGGACAGGTCACAGGCTGTTCTCCACCTGCAAGGCAATCGTGGATAATACAGCTTGTGTTGCCATGGCTAAGCTCTCATCCACCTTAATTTCTAAACCATGCTCAGCTATTACATGAGACTGTGAGCTGGCCCATGCATCAGATCTCAGAGACTGTATTAACTCTTAACAGCATGGATGTTTCATTGCCAGTGGCTGGGCTCCCATCCCAGGCCTGTTTAGTTGACTGACAATGACATTGCTGATTACTCAGGAGGTGAAGTGCCTGATGCAGCAGTTGCAATACACAGCTTTCAGGATAAGGTTCCAGACTACTTAACATGTGACCAAACAACCTAAAAAAACATTTCAAGAATGGGTGAACCCAAATAACCTTGTGTCTTCAAGGTCATTATAAAATAAAAATGTCCCCACCACCACCCTTTACAATCCTTGCCAGGTACAAGGCAGAAGTGACTACAGAAATCCAGCATTTCTGCAGATACCAAGAGCAAACAATACAACCTTTTTGATATGACTTTTTTTTTTTTAAGTGTGCCACACTAAGGGAGTTCTCATTCACAGCACGAGCTCCAGACAAGAGCACAAGGATAAGAAACTATTACTATCAGTACCTCAGGGCCTGCTTGCTGCTTTTCCATAGTCTTCTTTTGGAAGATCTACTCCATATGTTTAAATGGGCCTTGAGAGATAGAAGAATTAGATCTTAAGCTAACACAAAGCTTCACCACATGTGTAAGTGTACTATTAGCAGCTTGTATAAGAGTAACCACATATCTTGTCATTGTTTTGCACATGGTAGTGTGGGCAACATAACCTGTTCTCAAACCTGAACTAATTTGTAATTTAATATGGTACAACTAATACAGCTGCATTATGCTGCTAGAAGAAATAATTTAGTTCTATAGGAAAGCAAAGTTTTAATTTTACCTAGCAACTGGGCACTAGAAAAAATAAATTGCTATTCTGTGATCTGCAGCGAATATATGAACAACATTGTGCTTTCTGTCCGTTTTTGAAAAATAAACAGTGTCTCTTTGATCCTGTAAAAATATATAGGGTTGTTTTCCTTTTCTTGAAGTTCAGATCATAAAAGCAGTAGCAAGTAAGAACAATTACAGAGAAGTTTCATTTTGAAATCTTAAATCTATCAGAGTAATTTAAAAAAAATGTGTTTATGGCCAGTTAAATACATGGCTGATAAACCCGTGAACTTGTTTAATGATGCTACATTCAAATTAACAAAAACACTTGCAGTAGCTCTTCTCCAACTGGAGTTAAATACCAATGTTTGGAGGCATGCGTAGAGCTGTAAGAGCAGTCAACTACGTTAGCATACACATTTTTACTCTCAACACATGAATTCTTGGTTCCAGCAGGATCAATACAGATACCTGAGCATGGCCATAAAAAAAACTGTTAAAAATCACTGATGACAGTTAATTGCGGAAGTTTCTAAATTCTTTCATACCCTTTCAGTTCAGGTGCTTTTAGATTTTACTACCACGTCTGCAGCAATAGCTTGGGTTCCTCCCAAGAAACATTACCAAAAAATTCTGACTCAAGATCTTTTCATGCATACTGAAAGGTAAACATTTGTAATTTAGTGCCAAAATTTATTTGCAACCCCTTTAAGCTTCTAGTAAGTGACCAGTCCTCCTTAGTAAATTTGATGCATGAAAACAAACCAACTTCAGATCAACAGCATTGATACGATCTGCTGCAGCCCAAAGAGGCAATAAGCAACATGCAGAAGAATCTTTTGGTCTGAAAATGTTATGGACTTTTCCAGTCTAAGCACAAAGTGGAAAAAATTAGAACCTGAAATAAGAAAGGAGGGCTATTGAGGTAGAAACTTTTGTAAGCCTATGCACATTTGATGCAAATACCTTTCAAAAACAGAACATGAGACATTCCCAGCTTATCAGTTCACCTGCTTTCTATAGCTCAGTGGAAGTAATACAGATGGGTCCTTCCACCCTCAGGCTGATGGTAACAGTGCTGATAAGACATTAGCATTTCCTAGTAGGCTCTTTCTAGCTGCTAGTCAGATTGCTTAGCAAGCAGTCTGTGCTCCCCAGCAAAGCCTACCAAG
This sequence comes from Tapera naevia, assembly GCA_033556795.1. Lineage (NCBI taxonomy): Eukaryota > Metazoa > Chordata > Aves > Cuculiformes > Neomorphidae > Tapera > Tapera naevia. Next base: position 1,137,327 of record JAUMJJ010000079.1, on the reverse strand, counting down.
TTCATATTAACGTTAAATTCCTCTAAAAGGGGAGACTGTTTCAGCCAACCACAGAAAGCAAATATCTTACAGATAACTTTCTGTAGCTTGGCCCAAGTCAGAGCATTTTCTATATTATTTATCTTAATCATGAAACTTGTGAGAGGCAGAATTGGATTGTATATGAAATAAAGACAGCCCAGGAATTTTTAAAAAACTCTTCATCATGCTTCTATTGGAAGCTCTAGCAGAAGCTCAAAATGTTTGCTTCCAGGGCCGGATGACAATTCAGCTGACACTTCTTTTTGCTGCTATAGAAAAGGCTATCATCTTCACAGTTCATTTCTGCCTTTTAAATGAATCAGAGGTGCCTGCTTCCTAGCCAGCCTTCAAAATAGTGAAGAGCAGCAAGTGTAACAGAGACCATTTCTGCTGAACTGAGATCTTTTTGAACAAGAAAAAGAATTCTTCTGAGAAAACTACAGTTGATTTTTAGCCCTGTTATATTAACTGTAAGTAAGAAACTTACTTAAAATAGTACTCACCGTCCACCTTTTCCCAACTCTTACTTTATTGCCTGGACCTTTCCAGCACAGACAGCCCAGTATCAACACAGAAGTTGGGAAGGAAATTTTTCCCTTCCACATTTGAAGCCCAGCTATCTATTACTGATAGATTTGCAATTTAGCTAATCAGTGACTCTAATTCGCAGGCTCTGTCTCTGATTTCTGATGAGCAAATAACATCTGTCAAATCACATCAGTTACAGGAACCAGTCTCCTTTTTACAACTCAATAGGAGTTTCAACTTGATTATTACATCCTTGAGTCTCAGACAGAGAAGAATTTCCCAGAGACTTTTTTTCTTTCCTGCATGGAAGTTTCATGTACTATTGTGCTTATAGCCCTTCTGGGATTCATACTGAATGGATATGTAGTAGCCTCTTGTAATTTTGTATTTTGGCCTCTGTTCTCAGGATGTTTAATGCATTACTCTTTGGGGAAAGCAATACGTGACTAGTATATAAGAGGAGGAATAGGATCTTTCACAAATGAGGAGGATCAGAGCAAAGGTTACACAATAGTTTTGGACACCAAGGTCCCAACCTCAGCCCAGAGTAAGACAGCCCAGATTTCCATAGATGATCTGCTTTATCTATAGAAATTATGAGTTCAGGAAAAACCATATATGCATATCTCACTCAATTTAAAAATGTTTTCCTAGTTGAAAGTCAGCAATACTTAAAGATTTCCTGATCACGCTTCTGTGGAAAAATCACAACCAGAAGACGCAAACTAACTTTTAGGGAAAAGCAGAAAAGCAGTAGATAATACCAGGAGGCAAAACACCTTCAGGAGTGCTGCCTCAAGATAACAGAACACTACTTCTTGGTAGAGCATCTTCTCCTCTCTGGTAGGTGAGGATTCAACACTGTCATTTCTAGCAATCATCCTGGTCACTGTCAAGTTTCTTCAACCTAAACCAGAAGCTAAGTGGCTTTTTCCTTTCAAAGTTAATGCAGCGAGGGAATAGCCATCAGGAAGACAACAGGCCTTATACCACAGCTCACAAATGACATATTGCTCTCAAGACCCTCTGCACTGTGGGAGAGGCACTTAAAATTTGAACTCAACAGTGTGTCACAGTCTCAGAACTGATGCCCTAAGGCCAGAGGCTGGAAGCAGTACAGGGCATTTAAATTTCTAAAGCAAGAAGTTAAGCTGGTGTCACAGCAGAAGGCATAGTAGTAGTGGACTTCTTATCAGGCAGTGAGTACTGGTCACCAGTTCTTGATAATTTCAGATCCCCACAAAAACAGGTGAGGTTTCACATCTCTCCAAATTTATGGAACTCCTGCAAAACCATCTTTTTCATATTTGTAAGCTAAAAAATTTGGACTTTCCAATACCCAGCATGGCTCATAATGGGGCTGCACTTTTATAGAAAATATATCTCAGTTGCTACAATTGCTCATTCTTGCTTTTCTAATTAAAACCCATAAACTACATGAAAATCCCAGGAGAAAGTATCCATGCTACTTCCAGTCTTCTTGTCACAGTAGTTTAAAAAAAAAAAAGAGGCAAAACCACAGCAAAACACCTTGCAGTCAACCCTGCCAAAGGACCATCATATAAAGATCCCTTTACATGGAAAAAAGGGTTTTCAGCAGCCCTACAGCCTGCCCACCAAATTAGCAGAAACTATGCTGAACAGGATTTAACAGAACTTAAGTTCAAATACACATAAATGAAGACAAGCCAATTCTAGCAACTGTAAGAGTACTTATTCAAAAACATGTTTTCAAAAACCCACTGTTCCCACCACAAAGGTTTTTGGGGGGATGTTCTCAGCACTGACATGTCATTTATTACAAAATACTTTTAAAGTTGCTCTGAAGGTAACTCCCATTCCTGCCGTTAAACTTATTCTATATTATGTGGTTTATAATCTGTAAAACAGGAAGAGAGGGGAGCACTAATTCCCACAAACCAAACCTCTTTTTGCTTGCAGCAGCAAATAAGTAACTTAAGAATAACTATCAAAATCAGAAACTAATCCAACTATGTTCAGAAAACGTTTATTCGAACATACACCAGGGAATGAATAAGCATACTCTGAACCGTTTAACTTGTGAAGTCCAAATGACATTAAGGAATGCCACTAACTGTGTTTCAATATTGCACTTCTCTGATACAGCATAAGAAATTAAGCTAAGACAGTAAAGCAATTTGTTTTTTCAGCTGCAGAAAATGACCTAAGAGACAGAGCTAACACATCTAAGTGTAAGTCTCAGTTGTTTCCTTCAAGACTAATATCTGCAACACCCCTCATTCTTACTGGAAAAAACCCAAAACTAAGGCTAGGGCAAATTATTTCCTATTTTGTCAAGGTAATGTAAAGTACTGACTTAATGGTATCTGTATATTCTTCCTCTTCAATAATCTTAAGATGATTTAAAACTATTTTTACTTTTCAATCGACTTACAATTTCAAAATAAGGTCTATGCATTTGTTTTATTTCAGTTCATTTATATTTTTCTAGATTCTTTTCACATATATAAAATAATGACTGAACTTTATTTTAGGACAATTTTTAATCATTCTTCACCCGTGACCATAAAACTAGTAATGCCATTGCTAGGTCAATGCTATTTCAGGTACTGAGAACTCCAATCACGGACCAATCTCACAGTCCAATTACTTTTTTTGATTATTGGTCTGGTGAGAAGCCTGAAGTATGAAGTGTAGCTCAGGGGTACATACTGAAGGTAAGAGTACAAATGGGTACTTAAAATTTTCACTTTCGTTATAGCTCAATTAAACTGTAAAGCTGGACTGGCACTGGGGCCTTAACTGGACTCCACTTGCCACTGTTTTCATTAATTGTGAGAGTTGTAAGCAACATCAGCTTCAAACAGAAAAAAGCTTCAACCCCCTCCTAAACTACTCCTTCCTGCAGTTACTAACATACACACTACTTCATTATTTTACAATGTAATATTAATGTTTTGTATCTTTTTAAGAGGAGACAGGTTGTAATTGCCAATTAGTATTCAGATACAAACGAAAATCTCTTCAGGAAGTTCCCAAGCAAACTGCTGGAAAGGCTCTCTATACTTCTCCTGTTCCTTATACTGGTCATCCTCATACAGAATACTGAGCAAGGCAGACTTTGTCCCACTCAATACAGCCATTCTTCCCAGCATCAAACACCACTTTGTCTGAGGGAGCCTGCAGGAAGTCTGAGACAATGGCAGAGAAGTACTGTCTTCATAGCCCTGATGGCTCAACTGGACTATCAACTAAAAAGCCACATGCTTGAAAGAAAACTGAATTATTTTATTTGTCCTGTTTATATCCTCTAACAAAACAGGTAAGGGTAGACAAGCAGACAAGCAAAAATGCTTGTCATATTGGCTCTAATAACAAAAAGCAGAGACAATGTAGATCAGTGAACATGTACATTTACAGCATAAAGGCCTCCATCCGTACTATGCTCACCCCAAATTAACATTCATCTATTAAATTCATACTCCAATTATAACTCAAATTCTGTCTTCAGAGCTGTAGGAGGGGGTGTGCCAAAAAACTACCGACCCGAAACCAGGGTAAAATACTCTCCAATACAGCGAATACCTTTCCCTGGGCAAAGTCTAACACTTTGCTTTGTCTACCCTGTCCACACTTGTCTGTCTTAAGGAGCCCCTTTCTCTACCAGCTATTGTTTAATGCCAATGCTTACTTTTAATTGGTAAAACTAATGCCCAAGCTTTAAGACATGCTTATACAATCAAGAGCTTGTCTGCACCTGAAAGCAGCAACCCCACTGAAGCTAGCATGTGATACTGCTGCAGCCAAGGCAGCACACTTCCCTGTAGGCTGGTAGCCTGACAGTACAGCTTACATGGAAATTTCTGCTCACTAGATCTGTTACTTCAAGCGTGCAAATACACTCACACACCAGCAGCGCTGTGGCAAGACAACCACTGCTAGTTTAAGTTTCACTCATTTGCAACTGTTTATATATCTACTGTCTCCACTGGCAAGACAATTTCTTCAGCAACAGACCTCACCACCTTAACAGGGACCTCATTACTTAAATGGTAGCAAAGCATTTATGCAGACCCTCTCTTCATTGTGGTTGCAAGGTATTCCCCTTGCTTATAAGCACCCCACTCCATTAACTCAAAAAAAGCTGCTTTTTTGCCTAGTTACCAAGACTGATATATGGCAATATTCCAGAACAAAGTTTGTCTAACCATTGATTTTATGGACCACAGCCCAACATCCACGTGACACTTCAGATCAACACTAATCATAGTGCAAGATTTCACCTATTTAAAGCACAAAAAAGCAAACTGCTTTCATGCTGTTTACTGCAGTCTTAAATCAAAGTTTTAAATCTAGCAAGCTATTTTGTAAAACTACTTTAATGGCTTTTTCAGAGAAGTCTCATGCCATTTGTTCCAAGCTTGTGAATAGCTATTGTATGACATCTCCTGATCTCAATCACACAGTATCACAGTATCACAAGGTTGGAAAGGACCTCTGAGATCATCAAGTCCAACCTATAACCTAACACTAACACCAACACTAACACCAACCCATCATCTAAACCATGGCACTCAGTGCCTCATCCAGTCTCCCTTTAAACACCTCCAGGGTCGGTGACTCCACCACCTCCCTGGGCAGCGCATTCCAATGGCCAATCACCCTTTCAGTGAAGAACTTTCCTCATATCAAGTCTAAACTTTCCCTGCCGAAGCTTAAGTCCATGCCCTCCTGCTCCCGGAGACAGGCCTCCACCACCTGATATGCCTAACATCACAGTTCCCTGGCACTCTTTTATCTAATCCTGCCAATCCTAGATCAGAAACCAATCCCCAAAGAATGTTCTAGGATATACAGAACAAGACTGATGGAAGAACTTTGGGTACATTTAATGCCACTCACAATCCTGAAATGTTATCTCTAGTCTTTTATTTGATCCCAGAAATCGCAAGAGTAACTCACTCTTGTCAGTTTTACTGGATATACACATAGCAGCAGCTCCTCAAACACTATCATCTTTCATGTTATTGTGAGCCCAAAGGATAAAAAAGTGTTATCTTTACACTCCAGAACACATGCCATAAACATACTCTCTTGACCCTATAAGACAAGTCATGTACAGATCCCTTCACAGTATCTAACAAAAGTACTTACCACAAATGGCTGTTGCATTACCCAATTCTTCTGAAGTGCATAATACTATTAAGTTTACATTGCCCAGGAGTCATTTAAGCACAACGCGGGATATCACGTCTGGTACGAGCAATAAGGCCACGCTGCCTTCATAGCTCTTGTAAGCTACAAGCTGTCAAGAACACTATGGTGTAACTACAGACCTCATATGCAACAGCTAGGTTTTTCATATTTATTGAAGAACACGTACAAAGCACAGCACATGGAAATGCCTACCCCTGTCAGTGACACGTGTTACAGAATAAATCCTGTTAAAAGCAATGAAAGCTGTTCTACAGATTCTGAAATATTCAATACAGATTTACAGTCGCTTGCTGAGAATGAGCAGTCTTTAGCCAAAGTAGCTGGTTATTACTGCTTATTAACAAAACCCAAAGCATAGATGCTCAGCAAGCCAATATATTCCTACATAGATCTTTACTGTATGTTTTAATAGTCAGATGGATACTGTTTTCTGACATTCTCAATGGTTCAGACACCGCTACTGATCATGTTTCAAAGTTTGTAGTACTACTTTGACAGAAAATTAGGTTTGTAAGCTATGTGTTATTTAGTAATAGGCATACTCCATCAGCTACAGGAATTCCTCCCAACTCTCTAAAGGAAGAGGGCTGCTAGCATCCAATGCTGCGCTTTTGGCTGCAGACTATAGGGCAGTTTTTCCTGCATTTTGGTGCATTTAGAAATTATTCAGTAACTATAGCTCTATCAATTGTCAGGCATCATGCCACTGTCACACTTCTTCCCTCACAAAGCATTTCTGACAATTAGGTTCAAGAGTGATACCTCCAGACAAATCACATCTTATATACATGATTTGCCTTTAAACTCCAATTTACTTTGTGACCCATTTATGATCCCTCATTTCTCCGTGGAACAATGCCAATTTGCTGAACAAAACCAATATGCTGTTACTGTAGTACTGGATGGCTAGTTTTCAAGTGATTGCTGAAAGTAGAACTTTTTAGTGCATGTAGTCCCTTCTTTCACTACTGACCTTTTTTGCCCTACACAGCAAGCAGATAACATTACCAGCATATTCCTCAATGGGCAGTTCCATTGTTGCAGTATTGTCCTTTTCACACTAAAGTGGCAGTCCCCCAAATCCTCTCACACTTACTAGAATAAAGATGGCAATGCAATCTCTAGACTTTGCCTTTTCTGTAACTACAACTTTCTTCCCAATACTGAAATGTCTTACAAGCATTTCATGTTTATGCTTTGATTCCTCCTATCTCCTGGATAACACCACCCTCAAAAAACAGACTCAGTTTGAATTTGTGGTTTTTTTTTTCTCTGCTACTACAGGCACACCTGAGTTCCATTGCTTTGAGAGATTGCAGATCTTCAGTATCAGCAAGTCTGGATAACCCTGTGGTATTTTAAAAGGGCAAGTACTCTCAGGGCTTTTTTCCATGTATCGGAGCTTGACACTCATTTCTCTAATATTTCACCTACCAAGGGCAGCTCAATGTTTTGGGAAAAGTGCTATTTTAAATATGCAAAGAAGGAGATTTTAATTCACTTGAGTTTCTGAAAACAGTATCCACTAAAAATCACAGCAGCTGTTCCTGTAGCCTTTAGGAAGTATGGCATCCCATTCCAAGCCCCGAAAACTCTACAGGTGTTACGCCTTCTTCAAGTTACAGATCATCCACATTCATCAGTCAGCACCAAGTGTTCCAACTCATCACTAGAAAAAGATAACAAAGCCTAAGTAAAAAAAGTTCATTTGACAATAAAAATTACAATTTGCAAGCAGGCACACATACCTCTGTATACAACCTATACACATTATAATACTCTCCAGAAAATTTAAGTCAAATCTTTTGGTCTCATCTCAGATTCCGGATCCGTATTAGTTTTTTTTCAACACGGAATTCAGGTTCGGGATAGGTTCATCACAGATGAGATAAAAGTGCTAAAGAAAACCTAAGTTTAATACAATGTACTTACTTGCTATAGGGTTTCTGACCATAAACCAGAAATTAAGCATTCTATTTCTTTGTCATATTTCAATAAGGTACACTTATAGGCTTGGAAGCTCACCAAGGTTAGGCATAGCTATCAGCACACACAGCACTCTGGGGAACAAGTGTTCTTCAGCTCTAGCTATGTACAGAATTAAATACTATACCAACTTACAATAACAATTGATCAGTTACTGTATTAAGTGTATCAGTAATTGTCACAATACAAAAAAAACAGAACTATAAGCAGTTATTTTAGACTTAAAATGAGAAAATGTTTAGAAGGTTTTCAATTACATAGTAAGCTAAAAGCATTTGTTCCTACATTTTTGACCACTTTGCTGCCCAAGAGATTATTTATTAGTTCAGAAAAATTGTATTCAATCACTCAAAATACAACTTGCAATTTATTTTGTCTCTCATACAGACCAAACTGCATCATTAAACATGTGTTGGATTAGTACCAGTACTCTGCAGGTTCTGCGAAACTGAAATGAGAAGTGTAGTCATGCCAGAGTAAGATTTTGCTTCTCTTGTCCATTTATCACTCAGCTTGGCTATGAACTATGAGAGGCAACTAAAGAAACCTTCCTCTCCTACCAATCAGAATCAAAGCTAATTTCTGAAAATTACTTAATACCTGGTTCTCCACTTGTTTCACCCTGTTTTCCATAATGCAGATACACAAACCTCACTCTACTTCAAATACACCATTTCCAATACAATGGTTTACATGTCACCTCCTCATTATAAATGGGGTTGACAATAATGCAGGTCTTAAAGCAGTCATATAAAATTATCATTAGTTATTTAAACCAATTTTGCTGAGTTTCAAGGTATGTAAAGACTATGAAAACCTAGTATCTTCCAACACTTCACCTGTTTTGTTGTTAAGAGTACTGTAAACTCAGAAGTCAGATTCACTTTTTTTAAAATCAAGCAATCGATGATCTTTGGAATAGGTTCTTCCCTGATCCTTCAAGTGAGAAGCAGCCTTCAAGCATCTCTGCAAAGACAAAATGCACTGGTCAGTTATACTAACAAGACTTGCTACTTTCAACTTCTCTCTAAATCAACCACAGACTTCACTCCAGTTTCATCATGATTCACCACCTAAGTATCAATGACTGGGAACCACAAAGCAATTCATATATTCATGTATTCCACAAAATAAGCCTTCTGTCTTTCATATGCAGATGTACTGAAAAGGGAATACATTACAATTAACAAAATGTCCGGTCCTTAATCAATAAACATTACCTCTATCTTCTGTACTACAGTTCCCAGGAAATCTTTTATCAGGACACCTGATGTTCCCATTATTAGAAACCACTGATGCCATTCTCCAAACCCGAGTAAAATACAACTACAACATGTTCATGCATAATGCAGTACAATCCACTAGGAACGAGCAAGCTGAACTCTTCTGGACCCCCCTTCCTCCCAATCAGTTAGTTCTAAGCATTTGAATTAAATTAAATCGAGTACAGATCCTGAATTTCTCAGCCTTTCCAAAATGTAATATCAATTACTTAAAACATGAATACATATTTTTATTAAAAAATCGGAACTGCATTTGCCTGTTCATATTAACAAGTCTCTAGATATCCTCTTCGTTTTCCTCGAATGCTTTCTTATACTTTTCTGCCAGTGAAGTGCAAATTCACAATTAAAAGGCATCTTGAGGTAACCTTTGTCAGATTTAGGATGAACACTTCAGATAAGTGTATTTAAACAGCTTTTCCAACAGTGTTCCATATAAACTATTCACCATCTCCCCTGCCTATACAGTTCTAGACCATGTCAAACATGTCTGAGATACAATACCTCAGTAACACACCTACTAATTTAATCATACATATGTTTTGCTAATCCATTCAATTATCTTATTAAATTATTTCCACTGATCACTCAAAACATACTTAGCTTTCAGGAAAATCCACTTGTGTGTACCAAGTATTCTTCTACTTCTGATGGTGCTTCCATGAAGGGCTAAAATTGAAATGAAACAAAAATAATCTTTTAAAGTAGAAAACATCTGTTGCTGTGGTCTAGTATCAACACGGTGGTACTATTGCGGTACTATGTCAGAATCGATCACAAGCACTAAAAATTCACTTTCTCAAACAACAATTCAATATTCATAGAATCATAGAATTATCTGGATTGGAAGAGACCTCCAAAATCATCAAGTCCAACACTATTATGATTACTAGATCATGGTACCAAGTGCCACATCGTCTTATTTTAAAAACCTCCAGGGATAGTGAATCCACCACCTCTCTGGGCAGGCCATTCCAATTGATCTAGAATAGTCTTCAGTACCTGACAAGCTGAAATTTTCTATGCATTAGAAAAAAATAACCCTGAATTTCTTTGGACCCTTTTCTAAGCATGAAGAAATAAGGTATTCAATCTTCTATTTCAGAAATATTTATGCATATGAGCAGCCATGCATTTATTCACAATGCAATACTATGGTCTTTCCATAGCTCGTAGGATATTTGCCTCAATAATTTCATTCAAGTATGGTCAGGTATGCAGATTCACATTAACTTCAATACATGCCCAAGGCCAGAGACCTAACTCACACCATCTCAAATATCAGTATAATTCAGCACAAGTTAACCAAGTGATTTATCACTTGGGCCTTCACACTCATTTACATGCCACAGCAAAAGAAATTAAACTAAGAACAACTGACCTAAGGGCTGACCTTGTATCAGTGAAGAGCATAAAATACCTCTTCAAGTCATTACTCAGTGTGATGGCAACTATGAAAATGCAACACATTGGATCATTTTCCTTTTTGTCCCAACTCAGTAGCCACAAAGATTACAATCTTCTGGTACTTAACACATTTTGACAGACAAAAATCCAGAAACTGACTAATAGAAGCATTTATTATCTTGATCAACAATAGAAATATTAGGAAGGCAAGTTTTACTGTGAGGGTGGTGAGGCACTAGCACAGATGACCCTGAGAAGTCACGGATGCCCCACCCCTGGAGGTGTTTGAGGCCAGGTTGGACAAGGCTTTGAGCAACCTGATCTAGTTGGAGGTGTCCTTGCCCCTGGCAAGAGGGGCTGGAACTGGATGATCTTTAAGGTCCCTTCCCCAAACCATTCCATGATTTTAAAGAAACAAAATTAAAAAATACAGAGACATTACCTTAATGCTTCTGCACAATGTATTGGCCACCGCTGCAAACTTCCACTCTATCATACCTAGAAACAAACAGTAAACAAACATAACACTTTAAATCAGCAGATTCATACTATCAGGCCACTAATTCACACACATTATGAGACAATATTCATCAAAAATCCCTGAAGTCACAGAAAAAATACGTTATTTAGTAAGTCTTAAGTTTGCAGGAGACCGTTAAGAAAGCAGCAAGAAATGCAGCCAGTTTTAAGTAACAAAGGAGCTAGGAGTTACACCTACTTGAAATCCCATATTAAAAGAATTGCACAAAGTGCATGCACCCACTATTAAACTTCAGTCCAAAGGATTCTTTAACAAAAATTCATCATCTCAAACTTTCAATCCAACTACAAGCATTGATCTCAATCTGATTAGAGAATTGTTTTAACCATGTAGCAAGCATTCAAATCTACCAACTCAACCACTCAAGGAAATAGAAAATACTTAAAATATGCAGCTTCCACTAATGTTTCTCACTCTGCTCTGTGTAGACCAAATAAATGTAGCAACGCACTATGAATAACTTATTAAAAGTGCTTTATTTCCGATCACAGAAATAATTTAAGCTATGGAAAATATTGAGTTAAGCTTGCTTATTACAGCCAATAACGAAGGATTACTAATGGCTGGTGAAGATTCAAAAATTTTACTGTTCACTAATCTAATGTATGACTCAGGCTATCATTAGACAAGCTAAAGCCACATGGCATGAATGCAACCATCTCCTCATTTCTGCTGGCAGATTACAGACTAGAACCCTAGCTATGTTTTTTTTACAGTATTGCCCACTCTTGCAGAAGGACTACGGCTCCAATGATATCAGATTAAAAGGGGGGGGAAGCTATTTTAAGGCCACAGGTAGTTTGTGGGTTTTTAAAATAATTTTTATTAAATAAATGTCCCTTTATTCTGCTGTCTCATTGCCTAGCAAAAAAAAGGAAATATCAATAGTTAAAAGGTTAAAGTAATCTCATGATTCGCATTTAAAAAAGCATCCAAAGATTGTGTTTTTTCTTGGCATTGGTACGTGGACTTCACAGTAACTGTATTTTTAATAGCCTTCTGTTGCAGGATAATCCCATGCAGCAGATGGCTGAGCCCTCTGAAATAGAGTCAACACAAATGTGCACACCAACCCATGTGAAACAAAAGGAAATCCACACATCTAAGGAGGCCTGATTGAAACACCTCATTCCCATCAGGACATTCAGGCCAGCTCCGTTCACCAGCACTGAAGTGGGAATCCAGACAACAGCCAAGAACAGGGCTGCACCACCCTGGCCAAAGGCTGCTCCTGACCCCAGCACCAAGGAGCTGATGGGTAGCATCTGCCCCTCAGCCCTGAAGCGACCCAACAGAAGACCCCTGCCCTGGGCCCAGCAGCCATCAAAATGGCACAGGAACAATACCGTAAATATTGGCATATAAACTCTAAGAATAATATTGGAGTTTCGGAAAGAAAGTATCCTTTATTTCAGTGCCAGATGCATGAGGAAATGATTTCCATCAATCATGCTTAACAAAATAAGAGCAGGGGACAGAACGTATTTCCCACCTTCATGCATATGTATAAATTTTCCCAGAAAACTTATGCATATTCTAGGACTATGAAAGGCCTAATTTTAATGTTATTATGAACTTCACAACAGCCAAATCTCTTGCTAATTGGAACTTAGGAGCTAGCTCTCTGTCTGATCATGCATTTCATACAGGGAAAAACTGCAAACAGGGGTGATTATAGAAGAAGACACATCTGCTCAGCACATATTGTACATAAGATGATATTGTTTCTTGTTGAACAGTGTCTTGAACAAACATGCTATCAGACGGACATCCTGTCTAACTTTCAAAAATACAGTTACTTAGATGAAACTTTATATTTAATAAAAATCAAAAGAAGCATAGCCAAAAGCAGAGGGAGGTGATTCTCTCCCCCTATTCTGCTCTTATGAGACCCCACCTAAAGCCCTGAATCCCAGTTCTGGAATCCTGAAAATAAGGAGGATATGAAACTGTTGGAACGGGTCCAGAGGAGGGCCACGAAGATGATCCGAGGGCTTGAGCACCTCTGCTATGAGGGCAAGCTGAGAGAGTTGGGCTTGTTCAGCCTGGAGAAGGCTCCAGGTAGACCTCATAGTGGCCTTCAGGTGCCTTAAGGGAGAACAGGAAAGCCGGGGAGGGACTTTTTACAAGACCAAGTAGTGATAGGATGAGGAGGAATGGTTTTAAATTGGAAGGGGAAAGACTTATGTTAGACATGAGGAAGAAATTCCTCACGATGAGGGTGGCTGGGCACTGGCAAAAGTTATCCACAGAAGATGTGGATGCCCCCTCCCTGGAAGTGTTCAAGGCCAGGGTGGATGCGGCCTTGAGCATCCGGGTCTGGTGGGAGGTGTCCCTGCCCATAGCAGGGGGGCTGGAACGGCGTGATCTTTAAGATCCCTTCCAATCCAAACCACTCTACGATTCTATGGAAATAGCCCACTTTCTGTAACTGTAACGATTTCTTGGATCGGAGAACCCGCGGCCTCGCCCGCCCCAGAGCGAAACGGTCAGCGCGCCGCCAGCCCCCGCGCGCCCCGGGACGCCGCCCCCGCTCCCGCCTCCACTCCCCGCGGGCCCCGGCCGCCGGCTCCAGCCTCGAGCCCCACGCGAGCAGCGCTGCGGGCGAGCCTCCCGCGCAGCCACGGGCAAAGACGGAGCCCAGGTGGGACCAGCCCCTCTCAGGAAGCCGTCCGAACCGCAACCCCGGCCGCCTTCGCCGCAGCCTTACCGACCACCTCCGCCTCTCCGCAGAAAAAGAGAGAGACTGTCGGTCCTCGTCAGCTTATATAGACACTGCGGAGCGGGAACGAGGCTGGCCCCACCCCTCTCCCTCCCGCGAGGACCTCGCGCGATACCATGCCTTCCCGTGGGGCGGGGCCGGTGGGCGCGGCCTATTGCCCCGCCCCCTGCGGGCGCGCGGGAATTGACGTCTGTGTCGCAGGTGCTGCGCGTTGAGGGCTGGCAAGTCCAGCCCCGTCCGCCTTCGCCACAGCCTTACCGGACGCTTCAGCCGCTCCCCATGAAGAAAGGACACGGAAGGGCGTTCGCCCCCTTCTATAGAAGCGGTGGGGCGGGAACGGGACTGGCTCCGCCCCCTGCCCCCAGGCAGGCGGGAGAGGAGGGGGGCAGAGGCGGGGAGGAGCTGCTCTGTCTTGCAGGGGATGATGCGCCCTGAGGGTAAAGGGAGAGTTGGCCCCCGCGTCTGGGTTTTGGTGCCGTTTGCAGGGTGTTCATATAGAACACGGAGCTAGCAAGTGGGGCTTGGGATCTGGTACAGTTCCACCAACTTGGAATGGGTTTTTTTATCGTTTAGGTTGGAAAAGATCATACATTTCCACCCCCTTGCTACGGTCAGGGACATCTTCATCTAGGTCAGTTTGCTCAAAGCCTCATCCAGCCTGGCCTTGAACGCTTTCGGGGATGGGGCATTCACAGTTGCTCTGTGCCAGTGCTTCACCAACCTCACAGTAAAAAATTCTTCCTAATACCTAATCTAAAGCTTTTTCAGTTTAAACAATTACCCCTCATCCTATCTCTGCACTCCCTGATAAAGAGGTGCTGCCCCGCTTTCCTGTAGCCCTTTCAGGTACTGGAGGGCTGCTTTAAGGTCTCCCTAGAACCTTCTCTTCTCCAGGCTCATCCAATTCCACCTTTCTCAGTTTGTACTCATAGCAGAGGTGCTCCAGCCTCTGATCATCTTCATGGCCTCCTCTGGACTTGCTCTAACAAATCAGTGTCCTTCCTGTGCTGGGGATTCCAGAACAGAATGTAGAACACCTGGTGGGGTCTCACGAGAGCAGAGTAGAAGGGCAGAATGATCTCCCTTGCCCTGCTGGTCACACTTCCTTTGATACAGCCCACGATACAGCTCGCTTTATGGGCTGCAAGCATACTTTGCTGGTTCATGTTGAACTTCTCATCCACCAGCACTCGCAAGTCCTTCTTCTCAGAGTTACTCTCAATCCATTATGTGCCTGGAATTGTGCTTGGAAGTGCCCTGAGCCAAGTGTAGGACCTTGCACTTGAACTCATTGAACTTTATAACCTTCACACAGGCCCACCTCTCAAGCCCGTCAAGGTTCATCTGGATGGCATGCTTTCCCTCCAGCGTGTCAACTGCGTCACACAGCTTGGTGTTGTTGTCAGGACTTGCTAAGAGTGCACTCAATCCCACTGTCTGTCTGTGACAAAAGTGTAAAACAACATCGGTCCGAATACTGACCTCTCAGTAAGGCTACTCTTTACCGATTTTCACTTGGACATTGAGCCAGTGACCACAACTCTTTGAGTGTGATCATCCAGCCATTTCCTTATCCATGGAGTGGTCTGCCTGATGCTGATTTTCCGTAGGGCTCTAACTGGTTAACTTTCTATAGATGTACCTGAGTGTTTCAACTTTCCTTCCTCTCTAGTTAGATGTTTCTGAAAACTTAACCACATACACCACCCCCTTTCCCTTTTTGGAAGTAGCAGGCAATGCTTTCTTTATCCCTGTATAGCATTACAAATCATCAGGCTGAACAACCTCCTCTGACCCACCACAGACCAAGTTTCCTGATATTTACACTTCAGAAGGTCTAAGTATGCTGTTCCACAGTGAACCTTGAAGTGGGCTGCTCCCATCCCAGCACGGCTTTAGCCGCTGGAAGTTGTACAGTTGTGCCTCAGCCAGAAAGCAGCTTAGTCTCCAGCTGAATCCCTCTCCTGAGCTGATGTGGAAGTGTGATTGGAAGGGGTGAGAACAGGCATCTGGGCTTCAGTGGGGGTAGCAGGAGGACTACAGCCTAGATGATATTTTAACTGATGTGAAACCAGATCCTAAAGTTTTATTTATTTCTAGAGGTTCTCACTAATTGTTTGTAAATAGTCCAAGTATTTTGCCTCCATATTTATTGAGAGGTTTAGTACACCAATCAACTTAGTTGAGGAAATCAGAAAAAAATAAGGAAGGGTGAAGAAAAGCTCAAAAAATCGCTTAGTGCAAGAATTCTACAGAAACCAGTGGTCCACAAGATGAACTCTCATTGGAAGGGTCTAACTAAGAGCGGATGAGGGAATTCTAGAAAAGCAAGTTTTATATGCCAAAATATCTTGCAATTTTATTCCTAAAATTGTTGAAATTAATACTACCAAGAAAATGAAATAGTTGACGAAGTTTAAATGTGTTTTACCCTGCAGCGCACGAGAGAAGATAACACTCTTTTTCTGTTTCCTTTCTTTCTTCCACATCCCACTTTACCTGTCTGAAATCTTCCTCTTGACAGCAAGCAGGGTAACCCCACAACAGTCTGCAAGCTGCAGTCACCCCACTACCTTTTCTGCTGTAGAGGCACAAGGAAAAAGATTTACGTGCTGCTCCAAGTGCCTCTTTCCTGCATTTGTTTGAGCAGCTCTTTCTGTAGGAGAGCAAGTGAAGCATCAAGCAGTGGTTGCTCAGGCAGGGCCAACAGCTGAATTTGCACACAGACAAGAAGTTAATGCTGTTTTATCTGTCCATGTGGTGTGTTCGGAAGGTCCCAAAACTGATGCTTGCCACATAGCACTGAAAATATTAACCCATCCTTCCACAGTGACATCAGGGTTAAAAATAAGCAAAGTAATCATAGCTGTTAATCATGACTTGATTAGCCCTAAAGAAAGAAGCTAGCTCCTTACCATTCCTTTCCTACATGCTAAAAATTACATATGTTATTGTTTCAAAGAATGGAAAAAATAGAGACTCGTAGTTTAAGCCCAAAATATATTGCATAAAGCAAGAATGAATGGTATTTTAGCTTGCAATTGATAGTAGGAAGGCTATAAATAACGAGGTGACTAAGGATCTATCCAGAGCTGGCAGATACTGGTCTGTATTATGAGTTTTGCAGAAGAGGCACAGGTGTGCACTTGCTGCAGGGAACCTCCCGCAGTGGCTTTTGTAATTTGGTGGAATAAAGTCTTCATCTCTCAGTTAGGTTGTAGGGTACAGGTTTACTAGCAGTGCCTGAATCCATGTGCCTCATGTTTCTCAGCACCACCAAAGTCTGCTAGCACTGGACAGGCTTCTGGGCCAAGGGAAGCATATCTTTATTGTAGGTAGGGAACAATTACAAGACTGAAAAAAGTTAACTAAAACAAAATAAAACCATGCACCACAACTGCAGATTATATTTACAGGTAAGGGTCCTTCTTAGCTGCCTGCCTTTCCCTTCTTTTAGGCTTCTGTGTCTTTAACCTGTATCCTCAGTGTCTAGATGAGAGTGCAAGCTGTAGAGCAACACCTGGTCCCCAAACTCCACTCTCCAGAGAGATCCTACCGCAGGTGGGAACCATAAGCCTGGTTGTCATAAAGTTTTCTTTTATAGATGAATCATTTCTGAATTTAGCTCACCACAGAGCTGCATATTCATGCACAATATAAGCACTGGTGGAAGGGAGTACTGACTATGAGATATTAGGGCATACTGGATTACCTCTTTTGATGCCCACCCAAATGTATGCTGGCCTGAAAGGCTGGTAGTGTGGCCACCTCCAGGGCTTTTGAGCTCCAGGCAACTCTCGTACTCTCTCTGAGTTCTATTTTCTTGTTTTAAGTTATTTCTTTCTCTTCTTGTTCTTTATTTCCACCTCTCCCCATTTCCCTCTGTTCCTATTTTAAGTCTGGCTTCCTGAATTTTCTCCAATAGCTTTGCAGCTATGATGACTCACGTCTCTTGGTTTGGGGCTGCTACCAGTGCATCCATTGGGATGCTGATTTCCCCTGCCCTCTCACCTTCCCAGCAGGAAGTCTATTGTATGCAGCTTTAATTTCTTCCTTCTCAGAACAGATACTACTCATTGTAAAATCCTGAGCTGACTTTGCCATGTGTTAGGCATTATAAAATGAGATGGGAAACAATTTCATTTAGCTTATGATTTTGGCCCTCTGAAGTTTTACAGAGACCAGAATTTTTTATTTAAACTTCTTTTCAACTCTCTTTCTTTGAATTTTTAGTCATTTAAGGTCACAGAAAGATGAACACATTTTCTTTTAGCGTGAATAAGATAATAAAAACATTAGAACAGCTGTACATGGTCGGAGCAGAAGTACACCCCCTCCAGTATCCTGCCTCCAAATGTAGCTAAAAGTAAATGCCTAGGGAGGGGAGTAGGAATAGAATAAGCACGTAGGGATCTTTGCCTGAATATTTGCTTAGCCTCTGGGAATACAAAACTCAAAGACCTCCTGGAAGGTGGGGTTATTTTGTGTATGTGAATGTAAAAATCCTCCATTAATTTGCTGCCCATAAATTTGTCCAGTCTTCCCCAGAGCCTTTGTAAGATTTTAGAATTCACAATAGCAATGACAAGGAGCACCACAGCTTAAATGGCATTACAGGAAAATGCACCTCCTCTAGTTTGCTTTGTACCTGTTGCTTACTTTGAGAAACTGGCTGCCATTGGCCTGGACAGGCACACCCTCTGCTGGGTAAAAAACTAGGTGGATGGCTGGGGCCAAAGAGTAATTGATGTTAAATGTAGTCAAATCCAGTTGGAAGCCAGTCCCCAGGGTTTAGTACTGGGTCCAGTCCTGTTCAATATTTTATCAATGATCTCGGTGAAGGGATCAAGTGCACCCTTAGCAAGTTTGCAGATGACACCAAGCTGGGTGGCAGTGTTGATCTGCTTGAAGGAAGGGAGGCGCTGCAGAGGGATCTGAACAGGCTGGATCGATGGGCTGAGACCAACGGGATGAGGTTTAACAAGACCAAATGTCGAGTCCTGCACTTGGGGCACAGCAAACCCATGCAGCGTTACAGGCTTGGGGAAGAGTGGCTGGAGAGCTGCCTGGAGGAGAAGGACCTGGGGGTGTTGGTCGACAGCCAGCTGAATATGAGCCAGCAGTGTGCCCAGGTGGTCAAGAAGGCCAATGGCATCTTGGCCTGTATCAGAAACAGTGTGGCCAGCAGGACCAGGGAGGTGATTGTGCCCCTGTACTCGGCCCTGGTGAGGACACACCTCGAGTACTGTGTGCAGTTCTGGGCCCCTCACTACAAGAAAGACCTTGAGGTGTTGGAGCATGTCCAGAGAAGGGTGGCAAGGCTAGTGAAGGGGCTGGAGAACAAGTCCTGTGAGGAGCAGCTGAGGGAACTGGGGTTATTTAGCCTGGAGAAGAGGAGGCTGAGGGGAGACCTCATCACTGTCTACAACTGCCTGAAAGGAGGGTGTGGCGAGGCGGGTGCTGGTCTCTTCTCGCAACAGGCAATAGGATGAGACAAAATGGCCGTAAGTTGCACCAGGGGAGGTTCAAATTAGACATCAGGAATAATTTCTTCACTGAAAGGGTGGTTAGGCACTGGAACAGGCTGTCCAGGGAGGTGGTTGAGTCAAAATCCCTGGAGGTTTAAAAGGTAGGTAGATGAGTTTTTCAGGGAAATGGTTTAGGAAGGGGACAGGTACGGCTCAACTTGATGATCTCAGAGGTCTTTTCCAACCTTATGATTCTATGATTCTATGTTAGTTCATGGCACAGTTTTAGAAGAAGTGGTGTGCAATCCACCCCTCTTCAGTCATTTCCTCATTAAGCACACCCATATCCCTGCCCAGCAATCTCTTCTTCAGGCTGAAGAAACTTCATTTACTTGATCAATCTTCACATGGGAATCAGTTCCTACCTTTGACCTTACTCTCAATGCTCTTCTCCAAACTTTTTCTTGTTTCTTTTTGAGACAGAAGTTGCATAGTATACACTGTAGTCAAGAAGCAGGTACAACATGGGCTTATACAGAGGTGTGATTATGTTCTCTGTTTTCTTCTTTGTTCCCTAGCACTTCCTAAACTTTGGTTTCCTTTTTTGACTATCGCTGTGCATGGAGCTGATATTTCAACAGAACTGTCTGCCATAACTGCAGAATCTTACGTCTGAGCAATAAAGGTCAGAACCCACCATTTTAGGGCTCCACTGTCCGGCTCTGGAGCTCTCAGCACAGGAAAGACATGGACCTGTTGGAGTGAATCCAGAAGAGGGCCACAAAAAGTGGTCTGAAGGTTGAAAGACCTCTTCTATGAAGACAGACTGAGAGAGTTGGTGTTGTTCAGCATGGAGAAGAGAAAGCTCTGGGACCTTACTGCAGCCTTTCAATACTTAAAGGGAGCTTAGAAGAAAGATGAGACAGGCTTTTTAGTAGGATCTGTTGCCATAGGACAAGGGATAATTGTTTTAAACTAAAACAGGACAGAGTCAGACTAGATGTAAGGAAGAAATTTTTTACGATGATGACAGTGAAACACTGGAACAGGTTGTAGAAGCCACCTGAAAACATTCAAGGTCAGGTTGGACAGGTCTCTGAACAACCTGGAGTAGCTGAAGATGTCCCTGCTCATTGCAGAGGGGATTGGACTAAATGACTTTCAAATGTTCCTTCCAACCCAAAATATTCTATGGTTCTATGATTTTACATTTGCGCTTGTGTTTGCTTTTCTCAATGAGCAGTATTTTATATTGACCCATGTTGAATTTCATGTGTTGCTGGCATACCCCCTCGTATTTTTAAGTTCATGAAGCTATTTATGCATCAGCAATGAAGGATTACTATTTTTTTTATCCCTCTGCGTACCACCTTTTTTAGGTCAATTCAGTAAGTTCACTAGTACAGGTCATGCAGATTTCCATGGTAGTTTTCTGCCACTGTTAAAATGAACCATTTACTTCTACCCTTTTTTCCTATTTTTCCCTCTTTTCCCATGTCTGCTTAGTTTGCCTAAAATCATTTGCTAAGATCCTTTAGGGAATCTGTGCAAATCTGTGTCACATGCATGACAATATGATGAGAAGCATGATATGAGTTTACCAAGCATTCTGACTTTTGCCTTACAGATCATATTTATCCAGATGCATGCTAATTCTACCTTTTATATGAAGTCTTTACTTATTTGCCTTGTACAGATGTCAGAATTAGTGGGCTGTAGTTTCCTGGGTTTTCTTAGAACCTTTTCAAAACACTATAATCCTATTTGCTACTTGCCCTTGTAGATGAGTTTCTTAGGGACATGGTTTAGTAAGGGGACAGGTACGGTAAGACTTGATGATCTCAGAGGTCTTTTCCAACCAGATCATTCTACGATTTTATGATATGATTCTTCTTTAGCACCAGAGAAATTTCAAGTGAGAGCTCACGCACCACAATTAGCAGTGCACATTTCACTGGATTCCTCTAGAGCATCATCTGATCCTGTTGAAATGGCAGCATCTTCAAGAAGTTTGAAGTAACTTCTCTGAACAATGCCCCGAAGCTTGTGTGCTGTTGGGGATTTCCCCAGAGTTCCCACTGAACACAGGAGCAAAAACCCAGTGCAATTTTGTGGCCTTATTTTCTGTGAAGAGAATTCCTTTGCCTCCTGAATCTGAGAATGGATATGTGCTGTTGTGGTCTTTCTTTTGCCCTTTTTTAAGTCTTTCTTGAATAGTAATTTTTTGGCTTCAATATAGTGTTGTCAGTTTGTCTTCATACTTGAGAAAAATTTCTGTCTGAAGCTTTGTTAGTGCTTGGGCACATCATCTTTGAGTGTTCAAATCTATTCTTATGTTATTCTGCATAAACAGTGTATGACTAAAAGATTATATATGTCGTTTAATTGCTGTGTAGTTGCTGCTTATCTCACTGGCTTTTGCTCACCCTTAAGAGGTGAAATGACCAGGCTCAGTTGAGATGAAAGCATTGAAGTAGAAGTACTGAGGAAAGATGAGAGAAGAGCAACCTGTTATTTAATATTCTTCTCATAGTTCTAAGACCCAGCTGTTAAATAATATCACTTGCAGTCACTTAATTCATTAACAAGGCATAGAAAAAAAGGGGTTTCTGTTGTATTTATACAGCCTTGACAAATTAGGTGTCACTTTTAAGTAGGGAATGTATCTTCATGTTCCTTAGCAAGAACCTGCCTCTGGTTCTTACAGAAAATAGGGCTGCTGAGATATTTGAATTTTTTTTTTTAAACAAAACTGTTCTTAATATTGACATCTTTAAGAGTCTTACTTACAATTAAATCGCATCTTGTACAGAATCAGGAAAAACATGTACTCAATTTGGTGTTTCTAAAACCAAGTATCACATGAATTCAGCTGCTGCTGAGATGAGTGACTTTGTCCTTCCCTCCTCCCCTGCCACCACTACATCATCACCATCATGCTGCTACAAGCAACTACCTGGTGCAATAGAATTTTTTTTTTTCATCTTTAGTTTTCTAGCAAGCCAGCCACCTGAACTGACTCAGACTGTAACTACCTAACCACTAGATTTAACAAAAGGGAAGTGGTGGGAGCACACACCCTGGGCGGGGTAAGAATTGACCAGGGTAGTGTCCCCTGACAGAGGCTAATACTTAGGCAACTATAAATATGATGTGAAACCTCATGCTCAGTCCCTCCAAAATGCAGTGTAGCATTTAGCTTATTTAACTGTCCCTAAATGCAAGAATTCTGCCATTAAAATAAACAATATTTGAGGTTTAAGAAGTCTATTCTACTGTGTGCTGCTATTAACTCTTGCACTGTAAGGAAGAAACACACCTATCTAAATACAATTAAATTATATGGACAGTTGATAATCAGAGCAGTGCAGCTTAAGAGCAAGACAATTGTGATGCTCTGCACTAGGATATGTGAGATTAGTCTATCTGAGGTAATTGTAAAGAACAGAAGGGCAACATAGTTAGCCCTATAACTGTGATAATATTCCTTA
Source organism: Tapera naevia (assembly GCA_033556795.1). Lineage (NCBI taxonomy): Eukaryota > Metazoa > Chordata > Aves > Cuculiformes > Neomorphidae > Tapera > Tapera naevia. The sequence goes on along the minus strand of JAUMJJ010000079.1, from coordinate 1,114,681 downwards.
AAAAAAACCACAAAACAGCCATTTCAATCGTGTAAATTATTTGAAAACTTGAAGAAAATGTAAACTAACATATCACTGACGTCCTAGGAGGGAACTGACAGCATTGCAAATTTCTAACATGTACATAAGCACACATGCCCTGTGCTGATATTCCTGATTGGAGCTGGTAGCTGGGCTCCTGATACTGGTGGGGCTCTGTCCTGTTATGATAAAAGTACTCAGACAAGGTGCCTCTTGCTGAAGACCCTCCTACACTCTAACCTGCTTTGCCTGATTGTGCTGTCTTGGATACTCCCCACTACTCGATGGAGCTCATTCAGGCTCTCCAGGAAACAGGGGGAAAGACTTGGACATTTCAGAAGCTGCATGTTCTCTCTGCCTGGTCAACAATATATAGTAGAATGTGAGCACATCCTGTTTCCGGTCCTCTGTTTAACATACGCTGTGTAGGGAAAGTAAGGGACAAGGCTGCCTCTCCTCGTCAGCACTGGGAACACGCTCTTCTCGGCTACAGAATATGCACCTAATAGACAGATAAAATTTGTTTATGTGATTCATGTGACGAAGCAATTGCCTGGCCAGAGGTAATGAGTGTGTAGCGTTTCTAAACAAAAAGCTCTTGCAGTGTAGAGAAGTTGAGGTATGAAGCTCAAGCTGGAGGCCTGTTATAGACATGAATCCCTTGGAGCTCCTTAAACTCCATTTGCTGTCAGAGTCTCAGGATGCGTTCCCATCAGCTTCCTTTTGGATTTCTGAGCCAGGCCCTTTTGGGAGCCAGGAATGGATTACCAGGAGATGCAATTGCTGAGATGGTCTGTTTATTCTCAAATAACAACGCTGAGGGTTTTTTTTAGAGAGGTCAGTGATCAGACATGAGGGTATGCTACCAGGGAAGAGCAGCCTCACCTGGAGCAGCTCCTAGGCAGAAGCCTGTGGTATTGTGCGCAATATAAAAGGTTGTACCACTGCCTGGTCTTGGGAGAGACAAGCAGCCCACTGCCCACAGGCAGCCTGGTGTTATGCAGGGGAGGTCAGGAAGCCTGATAGATGGAGAAGCTGGCAAGTAGCTCTGGCAGCTACATGCACAGTGCAAACCATTAACATTTGCCATAGTGCAACTGACTATTCCCACAGGAGCTGGCACAGTTGCCAGCGTTATTGTGTGACCCTGGCTAGTGCCTGTTGGCCTGCACCAGGGTTGCGTCCAAGAGGAAGATTGCTGGTTGCATACAGACATGTTGAGTACATCCCTACCAGATAATGAATTTCCTTCCCTGATGAGGGATCTGCACCAAGGTACACGGGACCCGTGGAACCAGTGACAGGAGCACCTACCTGTTTTTTTCATATTCATCTCCTCCTAGACCATCTATAGGAGATACAATCCCAGGTTTCTTGTAGGTGTCTTAAGTGTTTCAGTCTTGACATGGTCTCTTCTGGCTGTGGGCCTTGCATCCATACGATGAAGAGTCCACCAACAGCTTTTTATTGACCTACTGGCTACAGAGACACAGGCTACAAATGTTACTGATCCATGGACTCGGCATGGTACAGTCTTTCTGCTGAATTCAATAGGAGCTGTGGAGCAACTCTCTACTCCTCTAAAACAATGGAAAAAGCAAAGAGAACTTCAGAAGCTACCCCAGTGTGCTACAGGTTGTATCACCTGAACTAAAAAAAATCCTTTTATCATGGTGTTCTATTTTATATGAAGGAAAAATTAATCTTATAAGGACAATCGAAGAAGGGAGATCATCAGTGCTGCTTTAAGCAGATAATCTACTTGAAGCCATGCTAGCTCATTGTGCCAATGGTTTTATCACATTTCTTTCATTTTCTATTCTTTATTTTTCTTTCTTTTCTTTACTTGGGTTAGTCAATCATGCACTTACTCTTGCGTAAGTAGACATGAAGGGAGGAGTGGATCTCACTTTAGGAAATGTTAATTGATATATTTCATTGCAATTTAAGCTTTTGCGGTTTATTGGCTTGTTTAAGTAGTTTCCATGGACTGCAGAGGGACTTTGTGGCACAGCTTGATTGCAGGATTTGTCTCTTACATGCAAGACAGCTTTAGTATAATGAATACGTATTAAACTAGGAGCGTCCAAGCACTGGAAAATCTTATCCAGCCTTCCAGACTGTTGTAGGCAGAAGCAGACTAATAAATTACACGTTCTCTCCTTCCAAGTGTACCGTGGGTCCACCTCAATATGTCTCTGTCCTCCTGTTTCCCCACTTCAAGTTACCACAGACCATGTTAGGATCTACAACAACTTGTTCTTACTTTATACCCACAGTTCTGCAACAGAGGCAATACTCATCTCACAGGCACTAGGGGGAAACAGTACGCAGAGATGTGACTCTTGCCCACATTCCCCCACTCCCTGAGTAGGACTGAGCTGAGGGCCTGCACACAGTGAGGCATTCCTGAAGGTTGCAGCAGAAGAGCAGGTGAAGCAGGAATGAGCTGTAAGATGATATTTAACAAGAGGGTGAAACCTTATTTGATCTCGTAAGCAACCTGGTTTGTAGCACTGATCAGACATATGTACCTGACCCACTGTTGATCTAGGATATCTTTGTGTGATAAAGGAGTGGATGAATTTTCTCCACTTTGTGATTTTGAATGGGATGACCACTGAGATCGTTCTCCTGTAAACACAAGAGGGCGCTCCCACCTCACGTCTAAAGACTTACAGTGCTTGTAAAAGGAAGTTCTTAATGGAACAGCATAGCTACTCATTTGTACATGTTTTGATAGCACAACAGCCATTATGCATTTATAAGCATTTATAGACTGTGCATTTGTAGGCGGTATTTAAGAAATGGTTTGATGCTTTCTCCAAAATAGTCTGTATGAAGAAAAATTGAATTTAATCTTTGATCTCAATGAAGTGAAAACATATGCTCAGAATTGCACTGAAACCAGGGGACTACGGACTGCTTTGGGAGATTTCAGGTGCATTATCTCATGGAAACAGAGACTACTTCTTTTGTCTACAATAACAAATTCATGAAGGCAGAGAGGAGGAAGGAGATTTAAAGTTGTTATGCTTGACGACACTTGCATCTTTTGAAGTAGAATATTGGTGCTCCATTCACATAAGTTTCCCTTACTTGCTCGCTCTTCTCTGCCTGATTTGTTATCCTATCAATGCTTTGCACACTCCAGTCACTTATACAAGATCAAATGTATTTTGAGCTTAGCCAAGAGACTCTCAGCTGTTGGGATCAAAATCTGACTTGATCACTCAGCAAGCTTGTTATAGTGTCCAGCACAGTTAATGAAAATCTGGGCTCTTAAAATAGATTTTTCTGTACTTTTTAAAATACAACTTAGAACCATAGGTAATTACTTTAAACATACTAACCTCCAAATTCACTGTGCTAATTATCTCAGTTTAAATGCTTCCATTTCCTTCACTTAGGGAGGTTTATTTGGTATGGCCTAAAGCTTTTCTCTGGGGAAACACATTTCAACAACAATTTTAGCCTCTTCATATTCTCTCTGCAGGGTGTTTTTGTGTAAATGGGCTGTTCTAGTCTCTCTTTCCATACAAGACAGAAAATGTGAGGTAGTGGAGTTAACAAGCAGGGTGGGAGGAGGGCAACCTGGCTGCCTCCAATGGGAGATGGCACAGTTGCATACGAGTCTTTTCCAGATGTGCTTAGTGATCTGCTCCCATGCTTCTTTCTGTTTCTTCTTACCCCTACACTTCTTTTGACCTTTATAAGCTTCACCACCAATTTCTTAGATCAATTTCCCTTTCGCCAAGTGATCCAATGTCTCTTTCACTACTTTTTGATTTGGGATGCTGAAAGGAAGGAGTGGAAGAAGGGCCATCTAGTACAGCAAATTACTTGACAGCACTCAGGAGGGAAATTTACACGAGTGAAAGTGTAAAGTAGTAGAAATGTGAAGTAGTAAAATAAGAAGTATGGGGAGTGCTGGAGTTAAAGGCACGTGAACATGTGCCGTGGACTCTTGCATCGCATTTTATCTTCATTACACCACTTTCTTATTTTATGGCCCAGCAGATCCATAAATTCATACCTGATTGCTTCATAAAGCAGTTATGTATGGTTCGAAAATATTAAAAGCACGTAAAGTGTTTGTAAAGTAATTTCTTCAAAAAATATTGATTCTGAATTAATTTTCTGTTGTCAGTTGTCTCTCCAAAGGAATCTGGTTTAAAAGTGTGCATTTTGCCCAAAACAAGAGGTGTAGTGACAGATTCCTGTGGGTCGAGGTGCTCATTTCATTGCCAAGCATGTTCTTCTCCTCAGAAATAGCAGAAGTTTTATAAATGTGGATGTTTCTGAAATTATGATCATAAAATTTGACTTTTAGCTCTTTTAATGGACCGTATTGAAGAAACTGACTGCTCTATTGATGACCATCTCTCCCAGGAAATTACTCCCTCAGTAAGGGTCAATAGTGGTTATTAAAACACAAGAAATTAGTTTGAAATGCTAGGACTTCCCTCGCTAAATGCTCATTCTTCTGTCTGGCAAAATTTAAACAGGAGGAGGAACTCATGGAAAGTAATATAATTTGAAAAGATATTGAATGCTGGTTTTGAATCTGGGTCTCTATGAGAAAATCTTGTAATTCATTATTTCAATTATTTATTATTTCTAATTCTTTATTATCTATTGCTGTTTATTTCTATTGTTATAAGAGGAGGATAGCTATCAATTACATTGTAAGGCACATACATCCCTTCTTCCATAGGAGACCAGCTCAGTTGCCAGTCATGTCTCTCTGCAAACTGCTCTGGCCAGCTTGGAGGCACCATTGGTGTGGAACGACTGACTGACGGCTGTATTGCAGATGGAAAGGCTGCCTAGTGCTTCTCTTTTCTTCAGGGAAGGGTGACTACAGTCTCCTTCCTCTGAATGGTAAGTCCAGGAAGGCTTTCAGGAACTTAATAGGCGCTTATAAGCTTCTGTCAGGTTTGGTCAGAATTGATCAGTGAGTTAGCAGATACCTAGGAAAGATCAGCCATCCAGAAAAATCACGTAAGCCGTATTGTTTTGGGAAAGCAGTTTTGATAAGTTTTCTTCATTTTAGTTCCAACGAACCAGGACAACTAAGAAAGTATTTATTAGCTTTTAATGTCTTCTTTTTGGTAAGTAGAGTAATTATCCTCTGTTGCTCTAGTAGTCTCAAAGGGAAAAAAAATTAATCTCACATCTCTGAAATTCTGGAACAGTGGATACAACAATCTTGAAACTACTGTGTCAGGCCCAGTGTGTGAACTAGTGCAGCCAGCCAATCTATGTAAAATATGCAGTGTTTTAAAAATCTGTCTTCAACAAGAAAAATATTAGATTTGGACATCAAAGGGTTAAAAAAAGGACTTTAAAATATCACTGTTAATTAAATATTTGTGAAAGTAAAAATTTTTGAATTGTTGATGTAGTTGTGCAGCATTCGTGTGTATCTGTCTTAGTTTAGAATATGTATGGTTAAATTCAAATTTAAAAATATGCATCAAAGATACAATTTTCATAGGAGAAAAATACCTACAGGTATCAGTTTAACCTAGTGGGAGAACAGATACTGTCAACTTAAAAAAAATTAAAATCATATATAACATGCAGTTCCATGCTGAGTAATATATTGTACTGGTTTCTGACAGACACGTAGCATGCTGGATGCCTGGTCAGATTTTGTATGCAGAGCTGTGAAGTTGGCTGATGAAGCCAACAGAAGAAATGCAGCTCTTGGTTTAATGCTGTGCTTAGTGCATTTCCATGGGACCCTGCAAGGGCTGCCTTGATAAAGAGCATCGTTCTAAGAATAAAAGCAAGTCTGAAGAACAAATTTAATAGTGAGTAGATAAAGAAAGTGATGTTGATTTTGCAGCAATGTATAATAAATGTTTTTAAGTTTTTGTATTGTATTTAATATTCTTGGTCTCGCCCAAGAAAAGGGCTCCAATGGGTAACAAGTAGTAGGGAGTTGTAGGCACTCAAAGCAGCCTGGGGTGCTTTTATACTGAGCTCAGAATTCGAAGCTCTCATTAAACTGGTTAGCATAACATAGTGTATGCTTTATGCTGGTTATATACAGTGTATTATGTCACATTTATATACTGCAAAATGCATAGCTTTTTATACGTGTGTGTATGCTGTGTAAGTTTTTGCTATATGATGTATACCCAGCTCACTTTAGGTTACTGCTTCACAAAAAACTTCTGTTGGCTGCTGGCATTTGCTGTGGACTGGCAGCTCCTCCCTGTCTTTCCTTGCTGCCCTGCTCTGTACCAGAACTATGGGGAGGATAGCTCAGGATGAAACTGTGACCCAGGATCTCTCTATGGGCAAGGTTAGGATTTGCTCATGAGCATTATAGACAATTTCACCTCACCAAACATAACAGTACAAAGAATATGGAGTAGAAGTTAAATCACCATTATTGCACCTCATAACATCTGCTTTACTCTTTCAGAAGATGAGGAAGAGGTGCTTGATTAAGTAGATTCAACTGTCAGCCTGATGTGATTCAGAGAGTCTTCAGGTTTTAGCAGTTACTTCAGAATAAGCAATATACCAGAGGCCTGGCTCACTGTGATTTTTTTGTTATATTTCATCGTTAAAATATTTTGTTGCTTAAAAGGGACAGTCAACATTCAAAGTGCATATAACACGCTTTCTGTCATCCTCTGTTACCATAAGAAATAGTAAAAATTAAAATTTTGGATGTAAATAATTATGGCTACAATCTTTACTCAGTGGTTACTCAGCCAAAACTCCTACTAACTTCAATAGATCCATAACATAGACAAGATAATTTTTAACGCTAGAGGGATTTTAATACATTGTGTTTGTCCCCTCTTATGTTTCAAATGCCAGGCATTTTAACTGCAGTACTTATCAAGATCACTGAGCAACTAACATGCATTAAAATACATTATGGTTTATAGCTTTTTTATAGATGACATTATTACAATTTTAAAATGTGCTTGGAAATGTTGGACATTTCTACTTGACAGAAACAGTAAAATATTTGCAAAAAATATTCTCCTATCAACTCAATTAATTCAGTTATGTTTTTTACCTGGCCTGCAAATTTTCCATGTCAGGGCTCTTAATTTATCTTTGTTGACTTACTGGCATTAAGTCCTTTCTCAGGCCAAAGTTACCGGGCAGTACGTACCAGGTCTTCTCCAATAGGCAGTGGCCTGCTGTATATGCAGAGAAATCAGCCAGTCCCCAGCATGTGTCTTGAGGTTCCAGGTGGCAGAAGGTATTGGCGAAGGGGAGATCTCTTCTGCAAGCAAGAGGATGCACTGGTTAAGGCAGCCAGAAGTTGAGGCTTGTTCACACAATGTGGTTGTCCCTAGACTTGCCATTTGCTGCACAAATCTATTGGTGTCATTCTTTAGTGGATATTAATCTGAAGTAAAAGCATGTGGATGGGATGATAAGCCTTATTCCTTTAAGCCTTTTCCTCTTCCTCTGGAACTCTGTTAGTCTGTCACTCAATGCTGTTATTATCAGTCTTCCATATCCTTGTCCTAATCCAAGGAGTATTCTACATCAAAAAGTCTCTAGTCCAAGCCTTTTCCACATGCTCTGAAAATGGGGCAAGGACATTTATCATTTTTTTAAAGCAAAAGTCTTGCCACATAAAATAATTTAAGATTTCACTGCTCAGAGAAGGACTGTTTTCCACACTATCTCCCTAATATCTGGGTGCAGATATAAACTCAGTCTTGTTGCTTTCCTCAGTGACTTCAACATACCAATTTTAGCTCAGGTTTCCAAAGCAGCTGTGCTTCAGAAACAAAAATATGAAAATGTTTGCATTGCTAAGTCAGATATTGCTGCAATGACTATAAAACCATGCGTTGTCTCACAGTCTCTTTGTGAAGCTACAGCTTAACAGTGAGTCTACAGCTTAAAATAATTTGGTCTCGACATTAAGCATGTACAATTTTGAGGCCATTGTACCATTATTCTATAGAAAGATCAAGTTGTTTAATGGGATATTTAAAAATTAATATTAAATTCTAATATGAATGGATCTGGATGCCTCTGGCATCTTTATGCAGTGCTTTGGAGGTAAGCAAACTGAGAAACCCAACAGATAGACACTGCAGTTTGGGCTATGATATTAGGCTATTGAGCCAGCAATAGTAGCTCAGAGTTATTAATTAGCATGCCTAGACGTGACACAATTATTAAACTGAGTGGATAATTTCTTCTTTGGCAAAACAACGGCAACTGGGGCACTATAGGAAGGAAAGAGGTGAGTCATCTGAGGGCAGAAACAGTCACAAGTTTGCACACATTTTGTCATTTTAGCTGAACATTATTAATGACTTTTCAGATACCGGAATCAAAACAGAAAAGCTGTGGTTCCAAATCCCAACTGTCAAAGAACTAAGTTGTGGCAGTTATTCAAAACACCCCTACACCACCTCTTACTTCCTTAGATCAGTTCAAGGCACTGAGGATTCCGATAAGGAGTTCAAATGCTCAGAGACGCTGGGTTTTGTGCTCAGTGTAGGCAATGAGGATGAATCCAGTATGTGGTCCTGCAGGAGCTGATTCCCTTCCTGGGCACTGACTAGGAGACCAGAAAACTGTCCTTCATATCTGGTTGTAAATACAGACATATCAAAGAATTCAAATAGTGATTTTCTAAGGATAGAATTGCAAGTAAAAATTCTAACTTTACATAAACAAAAGGATTTTTAACAGTTCTCACATCTGTCATTGATCTCAGTGAAGCTGTGCTGATTAAACACTGAATGAGAAACTGATCCTCCTGTTTCGTTCTGCCTCTTGGAAACACTGTCCATGTGGAAGCACAATGGCCCTACAAGCCACTGCATGGCTACAGACGGGAGGTGATCCCATCGTGATCATTCTCTAAATGGTGGGACTGGCTATGTGAGATATCAGCAGGCATGAAGCAGGTGAGTTACTCCCAGAAAAGAAGTTAAATGCTGGGGACTTGAACTGCTCATCTAGAGAAGGAAGATTTTTATTTTATCAGAAAGAAAAGAGAAAAACAGGATTCAAGATGGATGAATCAAGGAATGAGAGCCTCATCCTTGTAGCACAGGGTTGCTGACTGTAAGCTTTGTACTGAATCTGCAAGGCAGCAGGGCTGCCATTTGTTAGAACTTTTCTGCTCTGTCCAAACTTTTCTTAACAGACCTGTAGCTTTGTTTTACTTTATCTAGCTGTTACAGCAGTTTCTGTAAATGGCCAGATGTCTGTGGTTAATTTGTGTTGCTTTTGTTTATCTTTGTGTGGTACAACTATAGTTCTGTATAAATATTATAACAGGCAGTTATTCTATATGTAGAATGAGATATTTATGGCTCAAACTCAGTGAGGTAGTGTAGAGAAATACAGCCCTGCTACGATGGTAGGGACCCTGGGAGGTGGAAAACCAGAATGTAGCACAGAGGAGTGTGGGTATAGGGAGATAAGAGGCAGAGCATTGGAGACCACACAGCTATAAACAGTTCTCCAATGGTCACATAAAAAAAAAAAAGCACAGATTTGGACAAAAATGGTTGCAGGGGTAAAAAAGACAATAAATAAATAGAATATTTGTGCTGTGAAAGGTATGTCTGAGGTCGAGGGAACCTCTCAGAGTACTCTGGGCACCATCAATGCAGCGCTGTCTTACAAACAAGAGAAGAACTGCACAGTCTTTCTCTATAGACCTGCAGTCAGACACAGGAAATAGACCTCTGCAAGGAGGCAACCTGGTTTTACCTGGGACTGACAAGTGGTACAGCCTTAGAGGAAAAGTCTCAACATCTCAAGGTCATTTCACACTTTACTGTGAAGAAATGCAAAGATAAGGACACACTACCAATAGCATTGCATAACATAGCACAGTAGCATATAGTATATTTTCATTCCTGCCACCAGGAGAACGCAGAGGGTGTCAGTTGAAGTTGAGAAGAACGCGCTTAGTAATTCACACTTGTTCTATGTAAGCTGAGTGTATGCATAACTTTACAAGCTATGATGTGTTAGCTTCTTATGTGATTCTATAGATGGTTCAAAAAAAAAAATCTTCTGTTATCAGTCCCTCAACATCTGTTTCAGAGATGTTTCTGTAACTAAATATTTCCTGTTATTGCTCTTTCTGATTTCCCTTTGTGAAGGGGAAAGGTGATGAAATGTGGCTTATCTCTGATATCAAAAGAGATTTACTCTGCCTATCTAGAAATGCCCAGCACTCATGAGCTACTGCTGCTGGCTAGTTTGTTGGTTTGTGTGATTTACAGCAGACCCATTGTACTGCAGTAAGAAATGTGTGTTTTCCTTTTCAAGACCCATTCTCTCATGTTATTGATGAACAGACTATGCTGATTCCTCCCTGGATTCTGACCATCATCCAAAAAAGGAGTGATATGTACAACTGATCTCAGATCTTGATTTCTCATGTGCTTGCATTTTATGTTGCTCTGAGGGTGTCCCTTCACTGTAGCAGTGTTGTCCTTAAATGGATGTCAGGAGAAGGCTGGCATGTCGTTTATCTGGGTAGGTCATTTTCTTTTCACAGATATATTACTATCCTGCCTGATTATCACAGCAATCTGTATTTGTTTCAAGCAATAAGTCAAACTTCATTTCTGTGCTCAGAGCAAAGCAGGGCCTATGGTGTTGTAATTCAGAATTCCTCCTTGTGGGAAAGTCCAGAGGACAAGAAGCAGCCCTGAATGGGAGACCCCATGCCTGAGGAATTGAAATCCCTACCCGTTGCCTCTAAACAAGACTAACTGCAGCTCTTCAGTGCTTAAGGCAGTTGGTGTTCTCTGTTTATAATACATTAGTCCTGCAGTTTCATGATAGACTAGAGGCAGTCTAATTGCAGGATGTTATTCTTTCTGCTATCTCGGTGCGTGTTCCCATCACCGCTCTTGTGTCAGCTGTAGCACTGGTTCAGGCACGCTTCAACTAAGTCTTCTTTTTTGTATGATTAGTTTCTGATCAGATCAGCAAAAGAACCCATGTCACCCCTGAAGGTGATGATTGTTGAACCTTATGTGGTAGAAGTGCACGGGTGGCACAAGGGCACCCATTCAGTAGCACTGCATTCTTTGACCACCTTGCTGTGGTCATGGGGCTACACCAACAGACAGATGTGCCTCTTGTATCTGTTTCTTCAAGGTTAAAAGAAAATAATACAAGCTAGAAGCACAGGCTGAAATTCTTCATCACAGCCAGTGGAATGATCGAAACCTGATTTTCTGCAAATGTCTGCCTTCAAAGCCTGTTTCCTCTCATTACAGTAATTCCAGATCCCTCATTTTCTCTCCTACAATTTCAGTATTTTTGCACTTTGTGAAGGTAGTGGTGCTATTGTGGTTGCTTCACTGAGAGAATTTAAAGGATGCCAAATATCGGTACATTACATGACCTCTGAGAACCTGGTGAGAGCGTGGAGGATGACATTGAGATGCTGTGCTACAACTGCTTCCACTCTAGCACATTGAAAAAGCTACCAGCATTTCACACAGTATTTTGTGAAAGATTTTGAAGGGTGTCCATGTTGCAGAACAGTAGGCACCAACGACTGTACTCCTAAAAGGAGAAGGTTGGATAAAATGTCTCAGATAAAGCCCAACTCCATTTCTGCAGTATGATGTTCTTAGTTAAATTAGCCTGTGTGGAAACTTGAGATAACTTCACAGCAAAGTCACAGATAAGTCTGACTTGATCACATTCCTGCTATGCATTTCCTACAGTAGCTGACATAGATTTTATATTATAGTTCTATTTTGGAACTTTGTAAAATGAATGCCTTAACTCATTTATTTCATCCCCATAATAATACACTGTCCCTGTCTGTAATGTGGAGACAGCAGAGAGATAGATACTATATACAAATTTAAAAATGCATCCATCAAATTATTTTGCAGTTCTCATGTATCATAAAAATCATGATAATGTATCTTTTGCACCAGATTTATGGGATTACATTCTTCGTTGCATTTCTCTTTCTGTATTGTTCATATTCTCTAAAGCATTTATACCTACTTGGGTATAATTATGAAGGATGTCAACTGCCCTTTGTTACCTTGGGTCTCAGAACTGAAGTAATTACAAAAATAAGTTTATTTAAGAATATGCTGTGTGCTCTAGAATTATATTCAGAATTATTGTTTGAAGCTTCAAGATGATATATTCCTCTCCTCATGTAGATGGATTGTGGGCCGGGGTGGGGGGAGCAATTTAGAACAGGTCTTTGTTCCCAAATAAAGGGGCAGCATAACTCAGATGCAACTAATCTCAGGCTGCAAAGATCAGGGGGAAAGTCTAGAGCAAAGGTTTTTTTATCCTTGGTGGGAGTTGATCAGGATGGAAAATACTTAACCAAACTAGACATACTTAAGCCCATGGGCCCTGAAGGGATGCACCCATGAATAAAAAGGGAGCTGTGCACACAGAAGTAATTACTTTAATTAACTAGCTTCCATTTTTAACAGTCAACACAGAAGGTACAAAATTTAAATCAGTGTAATTCCTGTTGATTTTCCTTGCCTTTACAAAAGGCATCCAGTCTATTCATGATGTTTTTGCTGGAACACCAAGGCTTTCAGTTCACTGTATGAAGGTATATTGGAAGAGGAGTCACCTTACTTGAATATGGAAACTTACAACAATTTGGGAACTAATTAAGCGGTCATCAGATTTCCCTGCCTTGGGGGCAGCAACATCAATCAGAGGGGCAGGCATCAAGATTAAGCCAGTTAATTTCTCATGTTGCTATATCATATCAGAGACCTGAAGTTCTCCAGATCCCTCTCATTTTTCAGTCTGGTCGTTTGCAATCTGCAATAATATTGCTGCTGTTATTTTAGTAAATCAGCCATGAATGGCACATCTTGACAGCTGTAGCTGCTGGAATGGTTTGGGGTTTTTCTTGGTTTGTTTTTTTTTGGTTGGTTGGTTGGTTTTTTTTCAGTATACAGGATTAACAAGTTTCCAAATTTCATATGAGAAATTATGACTAATGCATTGCTTTAGGTTATATGACATTATACATCTTTGTGGTTTCCCCCAAAAAGGAGCTAAATTAATCTCTGACATAAATGCATAGCAGTAAGCTTTCAGTAGGGATAAATTTTCCTCCAGATGCCTCACCATTTAAATTATCTTCTTTTTTTCTTCTACCTCCACTTAGCTAACACTATAGAAAGCTAAAACGCTTTGATCTACTACTTATCTTTTTTAATGAAAGCAGATGGACGTTATCACAACAGATAACACACGTTTTTGCCTCTAGAATGTCAAATCCTAGAGGCAAATCCAATGTGAAATTTTTTTTTTGACATTGGCAGGCAGCCTCAGTAAGGGTGAGAAGGTCTACGTAAAGGGGTACAGCTGTTATTTCAAATTTAAAGACAATAGTTCGTAAAATGCAAAACTTAAATCTCATCCAATCCCTATTGCAAGAGCAAAGGGCTGAAACAGCTAATGAGTTTTTTTTTCCTAGGGCATTCTTTTTGCAAAATCTGCCAATCAATTAAGCATGGTGAGAGGACTCATCAAAGCTTCAAAGTGCTATCTTGGAATTGAATGGATATGAAACAACAGAAAGAGACAACTCTGATCAGTAGCAATCCATTTCTAATAAAAAACTTATCCTTCTCTCCTTAGAGCTAATTACAAGTGAAGAGTGCCGCTCCCTGAAAAACAGAGCTCCACCTTTGATCAATGATGATTTGCATCCTCATCTTGAAAATACAGCATAATTTTATTTTGTAATACATGGTTTTCATGCCCTTGAAGCAAAATGGAACAAAGGGTGATTGGACAATGTGATATCCATCCTGATTTATTGAAAGAAGAGCATGGCACAGTATTATTATTGCTTCTCTTTCAAAAAAAATATCTGAATTGGCTTCCACCTTTTCATTCTGTTGTCTCAGTGTTGTCTCCTCTAGGGGGCAATTTAACACAAGCTATATACTTGAAAACAACATAAGCTGGCAAGAAGGGATGCTCTGCCGGTTGATAACAGAGGTCGAAGAATTTATTTCCATTTAAAAGGGCTGAACATGCTAAAATTGGTTTGTGCAGCCGCCTGTCCATAAATGTTTTGCAAGTGGCTGCTTTGACTGTTAAACTGCAGAAGGGTCTCTGCTCCCAGGGGCACATCAGCCTTTTCCAGTCCTGTTGAAGGTCAAACAAAGCTTTCTGAATTCCCTCCTTTTTCAGAAGAGAGTCCCTTCAGTACAGGCTTGGGGATATCATCTGGCTTTTTTTTCCGTATTGATTTTTTTCCCTTGCTACCTGAAAGATAAAAGAAATGACTTACCATGAAGAAAGCACTGATGTTTGCGCTGCTGCTGCTTGACTACCTGCATGACTAAGCTCATGGTTAGGCCACTGAGCGGGCACTCAGGAGCATTTCTTCTTGTGTAGGTTGCCACCTGCGTGCCCTTGTGAAGCTGTGTAATCTCTGTGCCTCAGTTTCCATGAGCAAAAAGAAAACAACAATGAGATACATCCAATTAAAATGATGTTTCATAGGCCTCACTGGGCTCCTCATCCAGGAGTTCTGTAGAGACTATTGTCATGCATCCTACACCAGCAAGAGATGTCAGTCCTCTTGATGGAAGAAAATCCGTAAGTATCAGACAAGTTAATGACCTTGCACTCACAAACAATTTGTAGAAGAAGCATTTATAGTGTCACCCTTCAGCCCTATTAATTGTTTTTTTTCATCTTTTTAACCATAAGTTGTTTGTATTTCTGTGCTACTTTAATATTAAGTGCGTTCTGTGTTTGAAGGAGTAATATTTTTTTATCACATAAATGATGTAAAAATAATGTAAGTAAATAAACTCATAATATTATCCTTAACCAGAGCTCAGATTTTGCAGAACTGAATCTTGCTCAGTCTACTTTTAAAAGGAAAGGAATAAAGTTCACTAGAGAATACTCTGAATAGTAGTGCAATTAATATTTTGGAAACTTAGGCACTCTGTGCTTGAGAAGGCATCTGTATACACAATCTCTCCCTCTGAAATCCCACGTAGGAATTTGCAAAGCTCCAATCACAAAGCAGTGTGGGAAAACCAAAGCGGGAGAGTCCCTGTGCTCTCAGAAAGATTCAAGAAAGCAATCGGTAGCTGGCAAACAAAGGCTGAAGTAGTCTGAAGTGCATTTTGACTCAGGTAGTAAAAGCCACAGAAATGTACAGCCTCTAATATTGCCAAACAGATTTGGCAGCATGGAAGATATCTTGAAACAAACTGACTTTTGTTATTAAACAGTTTATAAGATTACCTAGATCATTTAAATCCCTGGATCATGGGATCATGTATTTTGAACCTCATCTTTCATTTTTATTTTCTATCATTTAAAAAAGTCAATACATCTTTTACATTAATGAAAGAAGAAGAAAGGGAGCAGGGGGTAACAATTAGTTCTAATACTGTGAAAATTGGAACTTCTCTGAGCTGAAACAGCTTCAAACCTGCTAAGAGTTATTTGGATGTAGACTTTTAAAAGGGGACCAGTATGGAAAACTAAAGGCTGCATCCTACTTTATAATAGCATATATTCTTTATCTCTATTAAAGTCTTTGTTCCTCTTCATAAATCAGTCGAATCTGAATGTTTGAAGGGGAACCACCCTCCCCTGTTAATTAACATTTGCACCACCATAAAGGTAAAGGACACCAGTGTCTCATCCTGCAAGGATAACGAACTTTTCATGAGGATGATCCTTATCTACTGCCTAAAGCAGGTGGAGCATCAGACTTGAAAATGTTCAGCAAGCGCTTCCTTAGAGCCTTTCACATAAGAAGGGGAGGAAGATCTGCTGGTATATCATTGGAGATATACAGAAACTGCCTGGACATGGCCTTGAGCAGCTGGCTCTAGGTGTCCCTGCTTGAGTTAGGGGGCCTTTGGATATTCCCTCCAACCTCAACAACTCTGTGATTCTGTGTCTGGTCATCAAAGGTTTCTCTGGGATAACACAGCTGTGAAGCAAAGCCTGGTGTTTGATCTCTTGTCTATCACCAAAAAACTGGTAAACTGGATATGTGTACATGTGGTGCAGAGCATCATGGTGTAATTAGCATTTCTTTGTTGTTGACTGTGCCACCAGCATATACATTCTACCACATCTGTTTCCATTTGTGATAAAGAGCCCTACTACCCTCCTCCTTATTTTCTTCTTCTTGTAGTGTGAAGGCTGTGAGCCTGAAAGAAGTTAGGAGAGCATCTTGAACTCTTCCCTGTTAGTTTCTGGGGGAGGGTAGTATTGCTATCCCAGCAGCTCTGTACAGAATAAAGATGTGTCTCATGGTGAAATAGATCTCTGGAATAAAAAAAAATCCGTCGAAAAGAAAGGAAACAAGATCACAGAACAAAGTTTTGAGTAGTAACTCCCTGACATTTTAAAAGGTGTGCTAAAAGAGGTAAGTGCTCTCAGGAAAGTGGGCAGCCTGAATAATCTTCTTGGCATTTGGAAGCAAGGCAGAAAAATATCAAAACTATAGATTATACAGCTAAAGGGGATGGATAATCAAAGGGAAGATTATAATTAATCTAGAATCGCTATTAATAATATAAATCATACATTTATTTCAAATGTTACTCATTAATTGACATAAATACCCTTACCTTATAGTACTTGGAAATAGATCCAACTTTCTGAGCAGTTTAGGCAATACTGAACTTCACTGCCCCAGTAAACGGGGCTGAAGTGCCACAGCCTCAAATGGGAGAGGCTGCAGGAGTGGAGAATAAGGGAATATATCTGAAAAGCTGGCCTTGGTAAAGCTGAGTGTCCAGCAACAATGGGGGAGTGATTAGTGCTTTTGGGAGAGGTCTGCACTCCACGTGTCTGGAGTTGCCACCACCATATACCCTCTCAAGCCTGGAAGATGTAGCACAACTAAGATTGACTCTGGCATAGGCAAAAATGGGAAGAGGACCTGCTTCTTTCATGTCTGAGCAACAACTGTCATAGACTTCTGCTTATTTTGCTTGAGCCTAGAATGAATCCCAGTAGTAGAAATGCTAATTATTTTTCTCAGTATCCAGAGATCAATAGGCCTACTGGTAACAGCTGTAAAATGCAGTTGGGGAAAATGAGAGGTAAGGGAAAGTGCATGGCTTAAAACAGAGAAACTTAATATCCAAGTCTAAGGAGTTCCTGCTGTTAGTATATTAAGCTTGGTTCACTGGAAGGTTGATGCTCAGCATGACTGCTGAGTTGACTACATGGGCCTGCACAGCATAAATGCACATCTGATGTGTGACGATTACAGGCTAGACTCAAATGGAAACATTTATTTAGATATTAGGTCAAGAATTAGCTTTCCACATACTAATTTTTTTCACTTTAACTGTTTCCTTTGAAGCATGAGGGAACATGAGGGAAAAAAATCTCTCAGAAAGGCTTTGGTGTTGGTACATATTGGAGAGCAACAGCTTCCAGAGATTTACTGGGTTACTGTTGTAGGTCATATGGAATCTTTAAACTCGGGACTGTTAGGACCTGAATCTGTCTGCCTCATCAGTCTGTTACTGCAGCACAGGTTTCTGTGAGGTGGCTCCGAGAAGACCAGACTGGACTTCATCAGGTAGAGTGAAGTGAAGAAAGAACATAGTGTCTTGAGCTACTCTTTAATTTTTGGGCTGTGTTAGAGGACTCTGGTGCAATTTAGATAAAATGGGATTTGCTTTATTTACAACATCTACCCTAACTTGCAGAGATCTGTCCTCTCCAGGGTTGTTATGGCTACTTTTTGTCACTCTGGTTCTTCTAGCTGCTAAGTGGGGGATCGAGTCAAGATTTCTTTAATTTGAGGGACCTCCATGTAAGTGGACAGTTCAGACACAGGCAGGACTATTGAGGGGGGGTTATGTTTTTAAAACTCTGCTTTTAGGATATGTTGTAAAAGTACAAGAATGAGGTTTAAAAGTCTTGGACTCATATAGCTCCCACTGATCATGCAGTCATTATTTGTCAGAGGTAAAGTTTTACATCACTGAAATAGGAACTGACCAAACTAACTGTGAAACTGGCACTTGGGAACAATGCCAGCTTCAAAAACCCAGGCACAGTGGCATGAATTATGAAGATAAGTTTGTGACTTTTAGCTCTTTGGCCTTTAATTAAGTGTCTCATACTGGGAATAACCAGTTTACAGGACCTGTTTTATTAAAATCAAACTATCAATCTGTGTAATTTGCTATATTAGATTGGATGGCTGATTTGGCTTTGACATTGGTGAATACTTGATGTTGCAGAAGGTGACAGGCTGTCTGTAATGCTGATTGGATATAGTTCTTTGTTTTGGAAATTATTTTTTTTCCCCTGGTCTTCACAACCAACCAGCTTATACCCTTGAAAAAGGAAACTGGATTTTTTTACTGTATCTGAGTTCTTATCATTTTACCCAACACCTCTCAAAGACAGTAGGAATTTCTCTATGTCAAAGGTTACTCTGCTACAGATACTGAACATTTGAAAGCTGATGTGATCCTTTCATGTTAGATTTCAACTTACTATCTGAGGAAGAAATCGTGGAGAGAGCGTGGGAGGAGGCTCAGTGCTCTGGGTAGTGCTGGATCTCTGTAGAGTTTTACGCTGTCATTTGAAGTAACATGATTTTGCACATGAAATCTTCAGAGTTTTGTTCATATTCAGAATGCTTAAAAACACACTAATTGAAGACAAAGTATTGCTGACATTGATTAATCTTCTGTATTTGTGGTGGTTTTTAAAAGCAGATACGTTTATTAATAACTATATGATAAGACCTTAAACTTTCTGAGGGCAATTCCCTGCTTCAGTTCAGTAGTATTTCACGCAAGGTCAGTACTATATAGATACAAAAGATGTGGAATAAACAGTAATCTGAAGATGTAAGGTTATTGTGACTTTTTCTTAAGGCTATTTGTATTTCAGGAGCTGACACATTGCAATTGCATAAACCGACTTTTGTTTATACACACTGCTCGTGTCTCTGTTTTCCCAAGTTGAAACAAAGCCTCCACCTCACCAAGCTGGTAAGTGTAGCAGGCAAGAGGAAAGGAAAAGGGGTGTTGTACATAGGGCACAGAAATTTTGGCTAGACTGGTAGGTTCAGGAGTGCTTCTGAGGTAGTCATATCCATTGTATCATCTCCAGCTTTGACAGACAATGTCACAGGGCATCTGCAATATTCTGTTTATTCCCACTCCCACCTAATGCCATAAAAGGTACATGAGCAAGTCATCTACCCTGAAAGCACCAGACATGCAGTGGATGCTCTCTTTTAGCACAGCCTTTTGCAGAAGTTGTCTCTGGTGGCGTTTTACAATCAGATCTCCTCATCCTTTTCCTTGCACAAGATGTGCGTGGTTGGAGGGGCAGGAGGGCATCCTGCTGCACCCCTGTTGCAGGGGAAGGAGCTCCATCAGTGCAGCCAACTTCATGAAATGCATGAAGAGCTGTGCCTGGTGTGGGGGAAGAAGGGCCCTGTGAGGTGGTGGGTGAGTGAAAGGGATGTGCTGGGCCACGCTAACTTCTCGAGGGGGCTGCGTTTGGCAGTCTGGGGCACTAGAGGATACTAAAAGACTTGTGTGTTTTGAGACCTCTGACCAAGTTGGCTATGGTGATGTTCCCGAACATATCTAAGCCCAAGGCTGTGATTTTGAAGGTGTTTGGCATTGAGTTTGCTATAATAAAATTGTGGTGTATCTGTACCAATGAACTGAAACGCTAAAGTCTTTTTTCTGTCCATGAGGGAGGACTGTAGGCACTCTTAGACATCAGTGCACACAATGTCCACATCTGAGCTGCCTCATGGTGAATCCCCAGCCTGTGCTAATCTCTTGAGCTGTGCCTGAACTGTTTTTTGGAATTTGCTCAAGCCAGAAGTGGGCTGCAACCAATGCAAAATTTTAGTAATATGAGCAGAGCCCCACTGAGCCCCTGGCATGGTTTAATGAACCAGAATAGACGTAGTCTGAGAGGTGTGTGTAGGCATAGCTTCAGGGTCTGGGAGGGGGTGCTCCAGAATGAGTTAGGCTGGGTTGCTCTTTCCTTGCCCAGCTCAGAGTTGATTGTTAATGGTTTCCCAGAGAAGGATTAAAGATGATTTTAAAAGAGAAGCTCTGAGCGTGCTTTGAGAGAGCTGCTGAAAAGAAAACTTTGGGCAGGCAGGACTAGGAAGAGCCCGAATCTGAGAGCAGTAATGGTGTGTGAGAGGGGATGTGTCCTGCTCAAAGTACACAGGTGCTCTGGGAAAAAAATAGAATAAATCACACCACAAAATAGATTTATTTGTCAGAGTTTCTTCACAGATTGTTCTCAAAAGTCAGACACAATGTGAAGCGTGTCATTGTTCAAGGCACAAAGACATTGCATGTCTTTTTTGTGACCTAGTCGCATGAAGAAAAAGAAATGTAAATGCAGAACTGAAAACCTGGCAGATGCTCTGGTCCTGGAACTTCTTTGTATTCAGGCGCCCCTGGGTGGGAGTTGCTAGGGATGCTGGTTTTCCCAAAACTATTTTTTATTTTTTTTTTACATATAATATATTTATTTAACATCATTTTTCCATGAACTATTAAGCTTTCTCTTCTCTCAGACTGCTTTAAAGGCTTGAGTTCAATGTCAAACTTGTAACAAATTATATAGCTAGCCAAATCTTTGTCTGTCTGAATGCAAATGTTGCATGAGCTTAGTAGTAAGAATTTACTTTTGAATATCAGCCTGTACAGAAGGCACTTTGAATTTCACATGTCAGTTTGCAAATGTTATTATGCTAAATGAAAGTAGTGGGGGATTTTTTTTTTTGTAGTAAATACCAAGAATTCAGAGATGCAGAGATAATTCTAACAAGAGACTTGCACTCTTAGAAATAAAACTGGGTTAATTTTAAATCTGATTCAATAAAACGGTCAAGACTTCTATATAGCAGACAATCTGTACAACACCATTGCAAACTTTTTATTTTACGATGCTTGCAGTCCTCAGCAGACTCTTACTAGGTTTTACAAGACAGCTCTCTTTTGTATTAACTACTGCGGCACGTGCCTAGCTTCAATACACTGCTCTACTGCTCCAAAGGCAGGGAAGCATCATAACCACCTGTCAGTGTATACCCTGCAGCTCTTCTAGGAGTCATTGCCTGGATCACAGGTACTTTGAAATACTTTTTGCAATGAGTGGGGAAAAAAACATCATTATACTGATGTCCTTGAAGACAAACTACTGACATATTTTTAAGTGAGTCACTCTGGCACTTGTGTGAGGCAACACAATTGCACTGAATTTAAATGAGTTAAATTAATAGCAATTTAATGGGTAGCATTTTAACAGTGATATAGTTTGTAAATGCATTATGTTTTATTTCGCTCTTTTCCTAATTTGTAAAAATACCAGAATCTTAGTACTTAGAGTTAAGAATTGTGCACTATTTTATGTGACATCCACAATTTACCCAAGATAACACAGTACTATATTTACATAACATATAGTCTATTATTCCTGTAATTGCTGTCTCAATTAAATAATGGGAGATTTTCCCAGATCTCTAATAAATTGATATATCCTTTCTGAAGTATCCTGTCTGACGTCTGTATCCGGTACTATTTGTTTATTTAGAACCAAAATATTTCTAAGTCCAATGCAATTAACAAGGCGTGTCTTTTTAGCATATTAACTTAGCATTTCTTGTTTTTTCTACTGAAAAGCCATAAATTGGATCTTAAAGTGTCAATTCAATAATTTATTCCTATTTACTGAAGCAGTCTGACCTATGCTTTGCTTAAAGCTGAGTTAATTTTATGGCAGAATAACCTAAAGCTGATTCCACCTGTAAGCTGAGCAACAATATTAGCTGTGATTTTATACATTTCCCATTCCAGTATATTTTCCTGTACAAAATTATCCTTGGCTTCAGATCAAGGAATGAGATCAGCAAATATTTAAGTGCTCTACTGAATTAGTGCCTAAAAAGCACAGCCGCTGCTAACGTAACATCCTTGACTTCCGTGGGAGTATGGCTGCTGGTCCAAAGGAGCCAAACTGTATGGGCTACTTTGGGTATCCTTGAGTATGCTGGGGAAAGATGCCAGTTTTCAATATTCTGACAAATGTGCTGACACTTTCAAATATTCTGTCATTGCCTGACATAAACAGCACCTGCAGTCTGCTACCTCTGAAACATGAATCCAGAACCTGCAAAATGATGGAAGAGCCTGAGTTTGTGAAAAGATAACATGCTGAAAGAAAGTGGGATGACAACAAATATCCACACAGCAATACTCGGTGGATTATATAGCTTTTCATCTTCCTTGAATTGAATGCCTCGCATCTGAAAGTACGGATGTGCCTTTCATTTCTGAAGTTCTCCAAACACCTGGTTTATAAACTTCACATCCTGACTGCTGCTGAAGGTGTTCTGTGCCAGTAGGAAAATGCCATTCTGCAGAGCAATCTTGTTACCAGAAGCAGCTTGAAGGGAACAGACCAAGGGTTTGTGGCTTGGTTAATGCAGTGCAGCCTCTTGAATAGCTTTAAGGATTGAGAGAAGGATGCTGCTGAATAAATAAGGATTACTGCAATTTTAGTGAGGGTTGGAGCATAAATTGCTGAATATTATCGTAGCTAAGGTCTTGCACTATTAGATGAAGTGACTGGAAGGATCGTCAGTTAGCCAAGCTGCCCAGACCTGGCTTTCACCACTGTACAACACCACATTGAGCTGAGTACTTTTGGACGGTTTAATCAGTAAGACCTTTACAACAACAAGAGAAAAAACCCAGAGATTTTGTACAAACAACTGTTGATTGCTTTTCTTTGAAAAGCTCTGGTGCCTATATGTTTATGCAAAGGCATCACATCTGCTAAAGGGTACTGTTTATGCCAGGTGTGTCCTTGGACTTTCACGTTAATGTGTCCAAATTTAACTTGCTTTTCACCCTTTCATTAAATGTTAATCACGGTTTTGACTTCCATAAATCTCTACAGTTTCCATGTACACTAAGCAGAGCGATGGCCTTTTCTCTTCCCCTCTTAGCCCCCTAGATGGTGATGGGAAATGTGAGGAGGGCTTCTTTTCCTGTATTCTTACAGATCCCTGGGTACTATTTTCTGCATTGTGCACGGAGAAGCTACCTTGTTTGAATGCAACAGGAGGAAAAAATAGCTTGCCTTTGGGAAAAGGGAGATAGGAGGTTAGCAAGACTGATTTCAGAGACAGAAAATCTACAACTGAGATTTGAAGAAGAGAAGAAAGAGACAAACTAGGGACAAATAATGAAAAACAGTGAGTGGAGAAGGAGAAAAAAAGGGATAGACTTGGTGAAGAACTTCAGTGCAGAGAGGAGGACTTAATGTTAGATGACAACAGCAGATCTCAGAGGACATTGAAACCTGAGGCAAGATTTAGTGTGAAATAATGATGTTTAATTTAGCTACCTACACATAGGTTCTTACACAGATAACAGATTTTTAAGTCCTTATTATAGTCAATAGCACCTAAAGAGCTGCTCATCTCACCCTAAAGCAGACACGTAGGACTCAATTGCCCCAAATGATCTACAGCTATTTGAGATGCTGCAAGCTATCTCATGTATCCTCTAGTAAGACAGGAATTTACGATGAATCCCATGAATATGTGTCTGATAAATGCTAGACACCTTGGTTTGAGCAAACATACCAAATCCTACTGATGGTCATCTGAATCATGTCATAGCCTTGAATGTCTAGAGCTCCATTAACTGTAAATAGGAGCTTATGGGGTTCTTTTGGAATCTCTTGAAGGCTGGCACCTTTATTCAAGTACACAACAGAGTTGCTTAAGCATAGTTATCAGATCCTAGTGAAGATGCTTTAGAGCATCTAGGACACCCTTGTGAACCTGGCAGATCTGAGCCCTTCTGTCACAGCAGCTGAGACCAGACAGTAGGCACTCACATGGCTTTCAGTGCCTGTGAGGGGAGCAGCTGAACTGACTTCTGGTTGTGTCATTCTTGTGTCAGCTTGTTAAAATCCTCCAAAGAATTGTATGGTGTAGCTATTTCTAGCTGCAGGTAGTGGTCCAGCATTCCTAAATTCTTAAGCCAAATTGTTAGACA
The DNA here is from genome assembly GCA_033556795.1 of Tapera naevia. Classification (NCBI taxonomy): domain Eukaryota; kingdom Metazoa; phylum Chordata; class Aves; order Cuculiformes; family Neomorphidae; genus Tapera; species Tapera naevia. The sequence goes on along the minus strand of JAUMJJ010000079.1, from coordinate 1,090,592 downwards.
AATCCCTTCTGTGTGGATCAGCCTTCATTAGCTTTGTACAATTGCTTATAGAAAACACATTTGACCTCTGTCCTGATCAGTACATTTATCTTTACATCTGATCTATAGCACTCAAATATAGCCTTGTGGAACAAATTAAAAAATATGCTAGATATTTGTGGTATGTGACTTCCATAATGGTGTTAGGACAAGAACAATAGTACTAATTTTCAAAGATTCCTGTTGCATAGACAGTCAATGAAAATTTTTGCCCAGCAAATACAAAACTGTAAGTAGAGTATGTAGTAACAGCAGATAGCAATTTACGGGACAGCACGTACTTTTCTTATGTAAGTATATATATTTTCCAGACATTTTAAAGAATATCTAATTTCCTTATTGGTTCCTCTAGGTTAGCATGTACAAACACCTGGCTATCAATGAAATCAAGTATGATCCAATATTGTCATTTTTGGATACCAACTTGTATCTAAACTGAATTGAATTTTTCTTCATTACGCTATCATTTTTTTTTTAAATAAGAAAAAGCAGATATAGATCTAATGTACACTTTAACATAGATTGTAGCTTAAAGGTTACTAGAGCTGTACCTAAACCACCAAAATGATTTAGAGCCAGTGAGCTCAGTATTTTGCTGTTTGCTGACGAAGGGGTAACTCTCAATTTGAGATCTTTCTGACACAAGGAATTTATTTGAGATCCTCCCTCCCAAGCTAAGTGCTAAGCCCTCAGAAGGCATTATTGCCTGAATTCCTTGAGTTTTCTAGTGCTTACTATTGCATCAGAAACAATGGATGATTTAATTCCCCAAGGTGAGAGGTGGCCATGTTGGGATGGAACCTTACAACAGCACTTGGAGTGTTCTAGGAAAAGAGAAGACAATGTTTCCTGACAATTTTCTGAGGAAAAAAAAGAGTAAAAGAATTTTCTAGGTGTCAATATTTACATACTACCTGGGTTCATTATGAGAGAAGGAATAACAAGTTTGAGAGACTAGAAATTGTCTGTCTCTTCATTGCTGGAGATTTCCTGTCTTTAGCAACGAAGCTGCAGCCGGAACATGAAGTGACAGTTGAGATTGTTTCCAGCCTTTGCAAGAAATCTCAAGAAACTGAGAACAGAACTGATTCTAAGAACCCTAACCTACCCCCCCTCCTGTGTGTGTGCCCGTGTCTGGGGTGCAGAGTGGTCAGAGACTCCCCAAAGTCCTTCAGACAATGGTATTGGGCATGTGTACCACCACCGGGTTGAAGGGGTGGTTAAGCAAATCAGTTCTGAGAATGTGCGAAGAGGTCCATGGAAGAAGAGTGAATATGCAATGGAGCTGTCCTACAAAACAGGAGAAACGCTGCATAGTGGTGGAAATTTCTCTTGCTATTCCTCATTGCCAGACTTATGGGACACCATGGATCCGTGATGGTAGCTGTAACCCTCTATCCCCCTGCTTCTCTTTTCTTTTTTTTTTCTCTCTGTCTCTCCTTTCCTTTTCCTCTCACCTCCTCTGCATAGTGCAAAATAAACTATAATGTTTGAGTGTGACGTTTGACCTCATTTGTGCCTTAATTTTGCCCTTGGGATCATTTAGAATCTTCTCCCATCGCTATCGAACCGAGACAAGAAGAAGGTAGTGAATATGAGAAGTACTTTGGTGCCTGCTTTGACACATAGATTTTCATTGGTCCCTTTGGAATTGTCATGATCATTCGTTTCTATGCATGCAGGTCACTTAGCTTTGAAGTCCAGATCCCGAGGAATGCTTAGTGCAATGGAAGGAGTGGATACCACCCGTACCAGGCAGCTGACTTGTCCCTGGTATGTATTAGAATATTTCTGTTCTCTTCTGTGTTGGCTATGAGAGAGTCCCCAAGGCAAATGTAAGGGGACCTTGGCCAAGGCATTGAGGTAAGGGGTAGGAGTAAATGTAGATAGACTCTGCATGGAATAAACCTGGAAATAAACTAGAAATTGGCAGGAAATTTCCACAGCTCAGCCTCAGTACAAAGCTCTCCTTGATTAATTAATCTTAAGCCTTTCAGCTCTTCAGTTGGAAAATACAGATGCTGTGCAGCCATGTCCTCCCTGCCACTTGAGATCTTAAAAATGTCTCAGCTTTCATCTTAACTATCCTGAAAGCTTACCACCAGCAAACACTTCCATTTCCCTATTCATCCTCTTCTCAAGACCATTTAACAAGATATTGAACAGCCCAGGCCACAACAGAGATCCCTGTGGGGCTTCATTAAGAATCCGTGAAAACTGGCTGCTCATTTCAATCACATTCACTTTCTTTTAACCAGTTCTTCATCCACATGACAATGTTTCTTCTGATCCAGTAGCAACCTTGTTTACTTGAGTGTTATTGGAGAGAAACTTGTTGGCTGATTGTTAAATCATTTTTGATGCCTCTTTCTCTCTGGATATTTATTTTCAGAAGCATTCATCTATCTCTCACTGCTTTGTTAATTCTTTTCCAGTCTTCACTTTCAAATGTAGGCCTTATAATGATCCTCATAAATCTTTGAAGTTGTTAGGAGCCAGAGGAATTTTTCTCTTCATCAAGCTATTAACAGCAGTGAAAGTTGTTAAAGGCATACACTGCCCATCTTGCAGATATTTATGCCTATTATCTGCTAGTTACGTTTAAATTGGTCTTTTCATCAGTATGCAAACCTGTCATTGGATTTACCTTGCTGACCTGAAGTCTCAGGACTGCTGTTGGTTTCTTAGTACCAAATTTATTAGCCCTCCTATGACATTTGATGCAGTATTCCATGGATTAATATCCAATGGTGTTATCACTGAGACTGAACCATTTTCTATAACCATATTCAGGAGTAAGAAATTATAAGTGCCCGCCTTTGGTTTAAACTGAGCTTGGATTTCTCACGCCTCCACCATATTCATGTCCTCTTTTTGAGAACTCAGGTGCATAGTTAAACTACTCTAACTGGTTTAATGAAGACTTCACGTATCCCTAAGACAGGGCAGCTGGGTTTGGGGTGAGGAGAGGGAGGTTGCTCCTTCCCTGGGGAACTGTGGGACATGTTCAAGGAGAGAAGGAACCAAGAAAAGAGTCCTTCCAAGAGAAGGGAAAGAAGGACGTGGCAAGGCTGAGGCTGTGCGGGGCATGACAGATGCAAAGATCCCTGTGATCAAAGAACCAAGAGACCATTATTAGGTGATTTGGATATGGATACTCTACTTAGAGCGTTTTGCTCTGTAGGTGTCATTTGTACAGTACCAATTGGCTATAGGAACGGAGAGAAGTCCATGCCTTCCATATTTATCACTCCACATTTTGCCTGTCTCACTGGTGACATAGAGGGAAAACACCTCAGTTTGGGAAGTTTGCTGCAATTCATAAAATCCCTGAATTAATTAAATTAAAAAAAAAAACAAACTTGAAATGAGACCTCACCCTGCAAAGACATAGGGGGTGTGGGAAAGAGTTTTTTATAAGCTTTTTCACTTCCATTCAGCCTGACTTAGGACTATGGGTGTTCTCTGCAGAAGTTGTTGAGAATTCGAGTTTATACTCTAATGAAAACTAACTTTTCCAAGCTTAAAATCTTTGTACTCTCAATTGCAGAGTTTTTCTGGGAAGATAGCCTTCAAAACTGTGGCTAACTTGCACTCCTGTTGCAACAAGTTACGCATCGATTTGTACATCTGAGCTTCTCTACAGTATTGCTTTCTGTGGAATCAGCTTAGTCTGCATTTGCAGCTTCTTTTTCAATAAGAGCATTTCAAACTCTTATTTTCTTAGTTTAAATTTTAATTAATTGAGCTCTATTTCTTACACCAATATGGGATATGCAGTTTTTCACTACTTATGCAAATATCTGCTGTTCTGCACCATACTTGTTTTGCTATGATTATGAATTAAACAGCAATTGACTATGCTCTCTTCTTAGTCTATCAACTGTGCAGACTGCCAGCACTGTGTTTTGTCCTCTGGATGAACAGTGAATCACCTCAAATCTTACATGGCTCTATGTACAAAACCATGCTTTTCCAAGGGACCCATTTGCATTGATTCCAATAGCCGTGGTACTTTTCACTTTTCTGTGTTGCTTACCTGTCCTTTCCTCTCCTTGTGGACTGTTCAGTGCTCTCTGGTGCCTTCCAGTGAGCTCACTGCTTGTTGCCTTCAGCTTTCTTTGCCGTGTCACTGCTTGAAGATTTGTCAGCTCTGAAACGTTTATTGTGCAACTCTCCTCTCCCAGAGCTGCTGATTCAGGTTTCACTTGTTGCATTGCTCAGATCTGCAGGGATGGATTTGATACATGGCATTGCACTGGCAGTAGAGGGCTTTACACTGACAGTAGGGCCTTCACCATCATCTGTACCCTCCTGAAAATCAAGTGCTCTTGCAGCCCGAAGGTGGCTGAGACTCACAGTCTTTTCAAAGCGACCCTTGGATCTTCCCCAGTGCTTGCCTATGGCACACCTAGGATGTGCATACAGTGCAGTCCTTGGTAGTGCTGAATATGGGAGGCCAATGCAGGCAGCACGGCACCTCGTCACTGCGCATCACGGATACAGGAGCAGCCACAAGTCTCTCTGCAGTGTAGTGTGAAACTCCCCAAACCGCCAACAAAATGACACATAGAGGCAACTACAATCTGTAAGGGGAAACAGAGGAGCAATCCACAGCATTCCAGCTGGACCAGTCCCATAGTTGCCAGGTTATCCACTACTATCCTTTTGACAAGGTCAAGTCTCAAACAGATGGATGCTTATGACCTAGACCATATTATTACAGCAAAGCTGCTCATTTGGAAGGCTATGTAATGACACCAACAAGGGCAGGGCACAGAAGCAAGCAGCAGCTGAAGGGATACTATAGCCAAACTGACTGAAGCTGTATCCTCAATTATTCCACCTCTCCCTCTGCAGTTTGCAAGCACTGCTTTCTCTGATAGGGGATGATAAGTTCTTCAGCTTCATTTCAGCATAAATGCCTTGTGAGCAAAATCTGCTCACTTCTGACAAATTTGTGATCAGAGCTGAGATTGACTCACTGTAACTGTGCATACCTTTCTAATCAAGGGTGGTTTTGCTTTGCTTTGGATGGAGTTATGCAACTTTGAATCAAAATGTTGTGGAGGAATCTCATGTTATGTTGAAACCTTGTAGATTCATGTTTATTCATTTAAAATTTGTCTTTTCAAAAGTAATTTTCTTCTAAAATTCTTAATAGTTGATGGGAATTTAATGCTATCATTTTCGTTGGCTTGCTGGGAGGGTTTTGTGTCACCTATAATTTACACAATACAGTGTTTAGAAGGTGTGAGTGCTGTTTCATTATTACCAGGAGCTTGGAGGAACAACACAGCTGAGAAAATTAGCTGTAGGTACCCTGTAGAGATTTATGCATCTCAAAGATTTTGTGATCTCTTTTTGATGAGTTCATTAATAGTGTTGCATGCTCAGTTACACCTCCTTGTCTGCCTGCTGGTCCTGAACCGTGATATCAGAGAAAGATTACGGTGATCAGAGCCCAGTGTTGCTGGAAAAGTCAATGAATCCAATCTCACACAGGCCAAGCCTGCTGAGAGTCCACTGTCATTGCAGGTTTACTGGTGTAATGCACGAAGGAGTGTTTGTAATGAATGGAGTTCAAAGATACTGTGGTGCTATTTAGTTTATTCCAGGCACTGCTTTTTCCAAACAGGTCAGTACTGTTCCGGTATAACCACATCTGTACCAGCAGCTGTACCTGGAGAGACTTTGATGCTCTCTTTCCAGGCAGATGATGTGATATAGGTTTATAACTTGTACCAGTAAAGCATGAAATATATGCAGCCAGCCAGTATTTTTGCCTGCAATCATACCACTTAAAAATGCAAATCTCTTTAAAACAAACAAGGAAATATGGATCATTTGGAGAATAGCAAAAAGAAAAGATGGATTTAAGCAGAATTCATGGAAAATCAAACTGAAAAAAGGAAGGAGGTTAAAAGATGGCTTTAAAGGATATGGTAGCTAAAGGAACAGGGAAACAAAATATTTCCCTTGATATCTGCCCAGTTTAATTGTTTCCTACTCTGTTATTCCAAGCTACTTCCAAGAAAACTGGCATCTGCTGTTGTAACTTTGAGCTACTGGGTGTCTCAGAGAGACAAGGCCACTTTTCTAGAGAGGATGTTCACTAGTGTGCTTATGTAAATTACTCTGAAATCAGAGCCTTTTTTATTTCCTACTATCTGCCTGCTTTCATTTTCTGCAGAACAAGTACATGATTGCATTTTTGGGGAGTAAGTGCTAGAGACCTTCCACAGTTATGCTCTGTGAAGACCATTCAGCTAAAAGCACATACAGCTTATGGACACCTGCAGGGCTCACTCTGAATTTCTCAGCCTCTTTTAACATCACCATTTCCACTGCCTAATTGAAATGGTGTTTACAGAAATAATATTGAAAGACTGTACTAATATTGTTGAACAATATGAACTTTTTGTTTGAACATCCATCAAAATTTCTAGCAAACAGATCTTCTGAGAGCAGAATGTTTTAATTTAGCTCATAATGCAGGTAAAGTGTTCAGAATTCCAAAGCAAATCCAAAAAATCAAAGTTGAAAACCAGTAAAACTATTGTAGCAGTACATCTCATTTCATATATAAAAGCCCATGGCTAACATATTGCTATAACATTAACTCAACCAGTCCCACTATAGGAAAAACTCATTTAGCTCTGTAGTCAGCAACAATAAACCATTAGCGTTTTCAGCTTAAGGCAAAGGAGAACTGAAATGAAAGCCCTAGTATTCAAAACAGACTTGTCAGGAGAACAAGAAGGAACACGTCAGTAGGACAAGCTGAGGGCATGCCAAGTCTTGGGACACTCCATTGTGCAATGCATAAAGGCGACTTCTGTAATATTATAATTATATTGTGACAGACAATCCAGAGGTGCTGGACTGATTCATGTCAACTGTGTTAAATCCAGAAGAAAGCTGCATTCTAGCCCCATGGTCAGGTTTCACAGCTGTCACTGGTAACCTCTACTCAAGTGTGGTGAGGCCACACCTGCAGTGCTGTGTCCAGTTCTAGGCTCCCCAGTATAAAAGAGACATGGGCATACTAGAGAGAGTCCAGTAAAGAGCAGTGAAGACGAAGAAGGGATTGGAGCACCTCACATGTGAAGACAGGCTGAGCAAGATTGGAATGTTCAGCTTGAATAAGAGAAGGCTCAGGGGATTTCATTATTGTATATAAATGCAGGCCTGTGGCCACCCTGCTCCTTGATGCCAATGTGAAATCAAAGGCTGGTTTCCTGCCTTGACCTTGGTCCTGCCTCATCACTATGGCTCTGCCTGGTGAACGTAGTCCTAATCCTAACTCTGACCTGCAGACTGACTTCCCAGTTTGATCTCAGGTCTGTCTCATCACCACGATATTGCTTTATGGTCTGCACTCTTGGTTGGGCTGGCCACCATCTCAGGGTCTGTCCTGCTCACCTCACTCAGGTACTGGAAATGGGCGCAGGCTAGTGAGGGCTCTGCCCTATCCACCCTGAGGTCCCCCACAGCTCCTGGCACTGAGGGGAGCAGCCCTGCTCTAAAGTGTATTCAGCTTCTTGCCATACCCTATGTTGTATACCCTGGAAACCTGTGCCATGCAGGAAAGACAAGCTGCCTGCAGATCAGCTGTCTCTCTTCATTTTTCTCACAGGCAGAAGCTATCACATCTGCCCAGTTAAACATACTCTTAGCAGAGGGAAGAATATGCACATGTGGCACACAAGTGTTTTGCGGCTTCAGCCTGAGTGTTTGTTTCTTAAGGAAATTTGCAGGTAGAGGCAGAAAGGTCTTTTGACATTCAAAGCACAAATCAAATCACCCCCACAGGCTAGAGACTGCAGGGGATATCAGGGCCCATGCAAATTTGGAAGGGTACTATGAGGTGGTGCAGCCCTCCTGGGCCACTCTGAGATCTCAGGATAAACCATGTATCCTTTGGTAAAAGCTCCCATCGTGCTGTTATCTTGGTTACAACTGCAGTGGCCTGGGGCTGGGACAGTCAAGCACTCCCTGGTCACACCTAAGCCATTTGTAACTCAGCAAGAATTGTGGCCAGAACGGAAAATACTGACCCAAGACCAATCATCTCACAGTCCTGTAGATACCAATTCGCAATGAGACCCCTGGAGTTCTCTGGGACCTCAGCAGGCTATGTGACCCAGTATCTTCCCCTGAGCTGGAACGGAAAGATCGTCCCAGTGAAGATTTCAATTAGACCTCAAAACACTTGATTTCACAATGGTCTGTTGATGAACGCCCGCACATGAAAGCAATTCATGAAATTCACGAAAGGGAAATTTTAGTCATACGTTAACCTCTGTGTGTGCATGCAATTTGATTTACAACTATTCATCCGTCTGTTTGTCTGTCTGTGTTCATATGATTTGATTTAACCTCTATCTGTGTGTATGTGCAATTTGATTGAGGAAACCCTACCGTAAGTTTTAGGTGAACCTTACTATTTTGATTGTAACAAATTGTCGAATCCCTTGGTTAAATTGGCTGATGATTAAGTGCTGATAAGAATTCCACAACCTAATTTTTTGTCCTAGCTCAAAATACTGATAAGTCCTAAATTGCTGCTAAACCAATGCTGTGTAAAAAATCACATTTGCAACAACATACACAGGCAGACACACAGTTTTAACCTGACTTCTTGTCAGCATATCCCAAGCATGGAGGGCGGAAGAAGACTAACAAATTGGGAAGCTTAAGAGTTCTCCAGAATCATTCTGCATGGTGAAAGAGATTGTCATGACAAGGTCTTCTAGGCACAGAGCATGCTGAGGATCTAAACAGAGCTGCTGCAGGGCCCCTGCAGTTTCAAATCCTTTATAAGGACCTCCATGTTAATCTATTTTTTACCCTTAAGTTATTAGGCCCTCTCCACTCCACTCTGACTGAAGAAAGGAATTGTGGAAGGATGAGATGCTGTGCTTGAAGCTCTAGGAAAAATATTATTCAGCTCCATATAACCTAAATAGATGGGTGAGACATCATCCTGTAGTGGTGCTTCATATGTGTGATATGCTCAAAGCCTCATGAACTTCTGGGTGTACAAGTGATGCAAAAAGCATATTTTTATGTTAGGAATTCCAACTATTCCACCAAAAGTCATGGCACTTTCTCTGCAGCTTCCAGCTGTTGCTGGCAATTTGGCTGTTTCAGGGTACTGAGGAATGTGTTGGAGGCCACAGACAGAGGGCTGTGCAATTTTGAGCAGTGGCAAGGAAATAGGCTGGAGTTAGGTGTCATGCAGAAAGGGCTGAACAGAGCAATGAGAACCTGAGACACTGAATTTGGAAAAGTTAATCTGTTCCTGTCTTGCAAAAAGCAGGAAATCCACTAAAATAAGAAAAAGTCAGGCAAGGACTTGATTGGCTTGAATGCCTGAAAAATCAGTAGAATTTGTGGCTGCGTGGTGTATTCAGGTATAGGTCTAGGGATTTACAACACACATAATTAAGTGGTATACCAGAGAAATGAGTCTGAGATGAATTCTCACTATCAATAAAACATACTAGAAATTATAGATGAATTTTTCTAGATCAGGCTAGTATGTTTTTTGCTCATTTTTCTTCTGAATTCTTTACATCAAGGACCTGATCCAAGCCCACTGTACTTAATGGAAAGACTTGTATTGACTTCAGTGGTCTTCGGATCAGGCTTGCAAATATCACTTTTTTAATGCCCTGGAAAGTTTTACAAGATATAAATCTTGGATTTATTTTTTTTAGTTAAGTAATTATCTGCTCTAATTTTTCAAAATTCCTGCATGTCAACCATAAAGCTTTTGAGTGATAGACAGAAAGCTCATGAAAATATCTGCTTGTTTCAATCTAAAAATATTAGTAAGTCTTGGAGAACAAAATCAATTAGTTTTCTTTATCCCTTGCCAACAAATAGATAGTGCCTGCACAGAGGTTTTCTTCCTTCTGCATTAATACCCAGAGAACTTCATCAGTATGTTCACAATCAAAAGTATCTGAACTCTGTTGTGCCCTACAGTGAAATGAAATAACATGTCTAGAGTTTCAAATTGCCAGCTGCTGTTAAGCTGTAGTTGGAACATAAGGCAATTCTGTGATTAGAAAATATCCCTCTCTCTTTTTTTTTTTTTTTTTTTTTAATTTAAAGAAATCACATCCATCAAGAGCAATAGAAAGTTCTTTCAATGGACTTTCCATCATTTGATAGTGGAATTACCGTACCAGCTACTTTGCAGGATACCATTTACTCAGCACTGCTTTGAATTCATAGACCAATCACAAGTGCTTCTATCCTATATTCATGCTTCATAAGAAGCAGGAATCTGGTAGTGCTAAACATCCAAACCTCACATTGCCATTAAAATTACATCTGAAATAGATCTGGCCATTTGTGTTTAAAGTTCTTGAGTTGCCATCACTGCCACATCAGAAGGAATCTATTTCAATAAGAGCAACATATTACAACTGAAAACTGCATAGACCAAAACATATCTCCTCATATATAGCAGATCTTCTGTGTAATTTATTGGCATGGGTCCCAGCAACGGTAATTTTGCCCTACTTGGAACAGTCTTTTTAGCTGAGCAGACTACAGATAATCTCTTTGCTCATCGCATTATTTTCTGCATATTTTCAATACTTCCTGCAGTTGGCTGAATGACTAAAATTACTGTGATGCCCTCCCCACTCCCACACCAAATCTTCATATATTTCCAAGAATTTGTGTTATGAAACCTAACCATAAACTTTTCATGGAATGGTTTAGGTTGGAAGGGACCATACAGGTTATGCAGTTCCAGAGGCAGAGACACTTTCCACTAGGTCAGGTTGCTCAGTCTCATCCAAACAGGCCTTGAATGTCTTCAGTGATGGGACATCCACATCTTCCCTGGGTAACCTGTTCCAGTGCCTCACCACCCTCACAGTAAAAAGTTTCTTCCTAATATCTCATCTAAATCTCCTCTCTCCCAGCTTAAAATTGTTTCCCTAGTCCTATCCCTGCACTCACTGAGAAAAATCGCTCCCCAGCTTTTCTGCAGGTCTCCTTTAAGTACTGGAAGGTTGCTATAAGGTCTCTCCAGAGCCTTCTCTTCTCTAGATTGAACAATCCCAACTCTCTCAGTCTTTCCTTACAGGGAAGGCACTCTAGCCCTCTGATCATCTGTGGTCCTCCTTTAGACTTGCTTAAACAGATCCATGTACTTCCTGTGCTGATGACTCCAGAACTTAATGCAGGGGTCCAGGTGGGGTCTCACGAGAGCAGAGCAGAGGGGCAGAATCACCTCCAATGACCTGCTGGCCTTGCTTCTTTTGATGCAGCCCAGGATACAGCTGGCTTTCTGGGCTGCAAGAGCACATTGCTGGCTCATGTTGAGCTTCTTGTCCACCAGTACCTCAAGTCCTTCTCTTCACAACTGCTCTGAACCCATTCTCCACACAGCCTGTAATTGTGCTTGTGATTTCCCTGACCCAGTTGCAGGACCTTGTGCCTGGCCTTGTTGAACCTCATTAGGTTCATACAGACCCACTTTTCAAACTTGCTGAGGTCCCTCTGGATGGCATCCCTTTCCTGCAGTGTGTCCACTGCACCACACAGCTTGGTGTTACCAACATGATGCTCCCATGAAATATTTTAACATGATGCTCCCATGAAACAACCAGGGAAGTTCATTCGTGAGGAGAGAAATTCCTTCTTTCTACTCCCTTTGAGATGCTCAGATCTCATTAATCTTCTCCAAAGGTATGACTGTAGCTCAGGAGGAAGTGATTTCTGTTTTAGGGACATGAGGCTCCAAAAATCTCTGTGCACTGGATTGCTGTGAAGGTATCAGTATTTGCTCTCCAGTGCTCACTGAGATCACATGGATCTAGAAAAGTTCCCTCACTGGACTACTTCACTGTCTGTTCTCCACCTGGCTCACAGCAAACCCTTCCTTGCACACCATAAGCTTCCATGAAAAGGTAAAAACTGCCACTCAACTGAAGAAAGGCTTGTTTAAAATGCCATTCTCAAAGCACTACCTGTTCTTTTTATAAGCAAATAAAAATGGCTGTAGTAGCAGGTATCTCATATAAGAAAAAGTTGTTAAAAGAATCTGGGAAAATACATTAAAACTACTGAAGAGAGAATTATTCCCCTGCATATCTCTAAGCATAAAAAAAAATCTGCTGTAAGTTGTTCTAGAAATTTTTTTTGTACTGAATTTTACTTCAAAGCAAAGGGAGAGAGAGTTTCAGATGATAACTCTGTAGGATCCATATTTTTTGCATGTATAAACCTGCACTCTGCCATATCTAGCAGTGTCTAGGAATGTGCATTTCATATACATTGACCTTGGAAAAGTGATCATGCTGCCAAATGCAAGGTGTTATTATTGATATTTTTGTAGGTGGATTTGTCAGAAGACCACAAGATGTATAGCTTATGGCAACATTATGTTTTGCTCTTTATTAAGTATATTATTGTATACAACAAGGCTTGTGCTTTACAGAGCAATGAGTAATCTACAGAAACATTGTGGTAATTGTGGTTGAGAAAGATCTCCAATTTATGTCTTTGCCTCTTTTTTCCATCTTTTATACACCTTGTGATTTTTACCTCCTTATATACCTGTTCCTTATATACCTTCCTCCTTATATACATTTCCAGCCTTATCTGCTGGAAAGCCCTGCCAAAGTCTAGGGCAGTAAAGTGAAATTTTGAGTTGTTTTGGAACCATTGTACTTGCTGTAGCCCATTACTGTGTCTGAGTTTAGGAAAGTGTGTACCTATGATGGGTGTTCTGAATGTGGTGTGACAGAACACACAGCATCAATCTTCAAAAGCTTTTCACTGTAATATGTACTCAAGAGTACAGAGATAGAAGAATTAGATGTTGAGAAATCAGTGCTTTGAAAACACACACCTCATGTTTTTTCTCAGGTGTAAACATTATTTCAGGTTTTGGCTATGATTACTGTTCTCTTCAAAGGCAGAATATTTCCTTAATGCTTGAAGAAAACTGTCTGCCTGTTTCTAGGAACCCTTGAAAATACTTGAGGAGCTGATGATGGTTTCACTCAGGAGATGCAGATCAATCACAAATGTGAGTCAGCTCATGCCTGATGATCTAAACATCAGCATTCATCAGCACAGAAATGACAAAGGAGATGCTCAATTCTAAAGTATTCCTGTATCAAAACTTCTTATTAAAACACAAAAAAATTGAGCTGCAATATAGTTAGAGGAGGTCACTGAGCTCAGTTTGGGCTGGTAATCCAAAGAAGGCAAAATTAACTCCTTTCTATGACAGTCATGGAAATGTGTATGCTGGCAATAGCCTTGACTGCAGTGGTCATGAGACAGAGGAGTACATGGTCCTGAGAGGAAGGAGCAAAGCATCTAGGAAGAACACAGCCCTGTATGTCAGGAGAGCAGTCTGTGGCCATGAGATACAGCCCTGGAAAGAAGAGAGTTTCAGGAAATCTAGTTGCTTTTAAAGGATTTGCTTCTTTAAGCTCAGGAATGGTCCATTCCACAGCACAGAAAATCAAGTCAAAAAGACAAGAGGTCTGCATGGATGAACAAGGAGATCTTGACAAACTCAGACATAAAAAGGGAGCATACAAGGAGTGGAACCAGGGTCAGGGGAGCCTGGAGGAATATATCATGAAGAGTTGAACTTCAAAAAACGAACCCCATTTGGAGTTGAATCCGGTGAGGGATGTAAAGGGCATCAAGAAAGGCTTCTACAGGTACATTGGCAGCAAAGGGTAGACTAGGGAAAACGTGGGACAGCTGCTGAATATGGCAGGGAACCTGGTGACAGAGGACATGGAAAAGGTCAAAGTACAAAATGCCTACTTCACCTAAGTCTTTACTCTTAAGACCGACCTTCAAACACATCAAGTCCCTGAGACCTGGAAGACAGTCTGGAGCAAGATCTATCCTTGGAGGAAGACGATCAAGTTAGGAAACATTTAGACAAACTGGACATATACAACTCCATGGGGATCGATGGGATACATCTGTAGGTACAGTAAGAGCTGACTGATGTCTTTGCAAAGCCTTTCTCAATTATCTTTGAAAGATGATGATGATGATCTGGGGAGGTTCCTGAGGTCTGAAAGAAAGCAAATATCTTCAATAAAGGCAAGATGGAGTACCAAGGGGAACTCTAGTCTAGTCAGACTCACCTTGATCCTTAGGAAGGTGATAGAGCAACTAATTTCTGGAAAACATTTCCAAATATATTGGGGACAAGAAGGTGACTGGGAGAAGTGAATATGGATTTATGAAGTGGGAATCATGCTTGGCCAACTGCTTACTAAGATCTTTGGAGGAACAGATGAAAAATGTTAATCCTTTGTAACTTGATTTTTGTGTTTGTTACTGTTGTTTACTGACCAGAAACAAGGGTTCTTAATTCTCCCAGTTCTGTGCTTTACAAATTTCAATAAAGTCTGAAAGTCACAAAAATAATACATGTGTTAAGATTCAGTTCTCACTAATTTATGTTGCATTGTATCCAATTCTCCCTCTACACAGCATGTGGTCGGTTCATATGGTAAACTCTTCAAGACAAGGAGCATGTTCATCAATTCGGCTGCAGAAAGACATTACATATTTTATACTAAATAGTGACACTAAAAGGTATCCTTAGAATGACAGTCACGTTAAATGTTTTTGCACTTTATGAAAGTATACTCTATATGAACAATCCCTGCCTGCTTCTTTTTTTTTTCTGGTTCATCTGCATGTGTGCAGACAGCCAAGTTGAAAATGCCCGGCAGAATTCTGAGGACAGGTTGGTTACCATGTGCAGTAACCCACAAACACTATGCCATGCAGTTCAGCCTGCTCCATCTTCTCCTTCTGGTTCCAGGAAATCTGACAGTCAACAGGACATCCCCAGGGAGGAAGGTATGTGAGTCAAGATCTTTCTCACTACCTCCAAGAAAAGGGATTAAAAAGAAGTAAATTCCCCTGTGGGGTAAGTGAATAATTTTGGTTGTTTTTTCCCGTTTAGCTGGCACATTGTTTCACATGTGTACACCTGTGTGTGTCTAATTAAATGGGAACCATACTGGAGTCAAATTGTGAAGGCAGTAATCTTTCAATTCTAGGAAAAATATAAAAGCTCCAAGGCAAAAAGCACTTGGTAATTAAGAAATGAACTTTAACACTTGCAGATTATGCAAACCAAGAAGCGAGAGAGGAGTGTCTGAAAGTTGTTCCCCCTGGCTACCAGCTGCTTCTGAAACCTTTTTGTTCGCAAACCTCGTATTCTGCAAATTTGTTTTCTTCTGTCCTCTGTGTTCTCCCTTTGGTTTTGTGCTTGTTCACTTTTCTTGGAAACAGCTCTCTCGTTTCTGTGTTGTTGGCAGTTTTCCTGTGTGCTCCCGCCTCCCTCCTCCCCTTGTCCTCCTGTCCCTCCTTTGTTTTCTCTCACCACCAGTGCTGGTTTTCTACCCAACTTCTCATACTTCTTCACTTTTGTTAGGTCCCTGTGACAGGGTTGTTGTTCAGGACTGGAGTTTTCTTTTAGCAGAAACCTGTTCATCCTGGGAACACTACTGAGGGCTTAGGAAGACCTAGAAGTGTCCCAGAAGACCTCAGTTCTAGTCTCAGTCCCAGTGTTGTCCTGCACCAAAGTTACACTCACCTATACGAAACAGCGTATCTTTCATGGGTTTTCAATTTGCTGCCAAGCAGTTTCATCACATATTCCTTGGTTCAAGAAAAATGGGAATAAAATAATTGCTGAAAGACTAACAGCAGGAGGAAGATTTCAGCCTAACAGAATCAGCCTTAAAAAGCACCAGGGGAGAAAAACAATGTTAAGCTGTGTTTGGACACACAGGCCTGAACATAATCTGAGTTGTACAGATTTATGAAGAATGGCATCTTTTTGAGATATTTTTAAATGAAGGCTTCCTGGCATGCAGATATTTCTACATAAATAATAATATTGTTCTAAACTCTGCATATGAGTGGAAAAAACACATTAGAAGGCATCAAGAAAAGAAAGGAGAAAGTTCTTTCTCTAGATAAATTAACATACTGTAAGGAGACAATATTGTGACATTAACTCTAGAAGTCTTGTTTTCAGAGTGCTGTGGTATTTAGAGATCCTTTCTGCTGCTAGAAGATGGAATGAAAAATCAATATTTCACCAACAGAAACCCTTGGCAAAGTTCAACATAGCTGTAGCTACATATTTGTTAAAGGTGGGAACACATTTTATTTGAGGTCTATTCTTTGAAACAAGTGCTGGTCTCAATCCAGAGCAATGCTCTCTCATTTTTTTGTTGTCCTTAATTATTGAATTAATTTTACGTAGCTCTTTCGTACCTAAGAAGTCAGATGTGAAATCAGTCACTATGTTGGGCTGCTGGAAGATGAGTAATTGCTCAAAAGAAGTAGCAAATAGTTTCAAATTGTTTATATTGCACAAGAAATATTTTCTGTAGATGCTAAACTGCTCCAAATATTTTCTGAAGGAGTAAGCATTTTGGAAGTGGAAATTACTTCCCAAAGTCATGTCACTCTTACAAATCAATGTCTGTTAAAACATATTAATCCGAATTGCATTTTCTGTCTTTGGCTATGAAAAATGAAAAGAATTTTCTATTCCTATCCTTCTTCCATCCCCTCATACTCAAGCATTATCCCTTTAGCCACTGAGTAGACTTGTCCATCCTGCTCATCCGATTGCAGCTGCAAGTTTCAATGCAATGCCGTGCTTAACCTATTTTTACTCTACTGTAGGAGCCCTGTGTGTCACTGGCCTGGGGACATCCAGCTGCCTTGGGCTGCATCCGTCCTGTATACTTCACCTCTCAGGAGCTACTGCAGGAGCAAAGGGACAGCCTAGGGGCAGGTCATCACTGTCCTCTTTGACTGGGTTTATGAACTGCCACTACTGCTTTCATGTAGTTTGTGAAGATCAGTGTAGAAATGGCTGTCTGGTTTCCACCAGTAAAACCTTGGACCGCTAAGTCGGCAAACAGAGGCGTTTAGTAGAAGGCATCAGTGGATCTCAAATACTGAAACACTGGGCAACAGGAAAAGGGCTATCCCCTCAAAAAAAGACTGAGGCTTCTCCCAGCAAGTCTCTCTTAAATTTTCACTTAGATTAATATTCATGGTCTGTGGGTGTTCTCACCAGGGATGGAGGAGTTCAGTGAATTCTGTGTACCTGTTCTGCAGGACAGGTACTACCACCCATCCTGATGCAATGCCTCCTCTTTTGTGACAGGCAGTGTCAGTGCTTAGAGTTGGGCATGTAAAGCAAGATACAGTGAACTTCTTAACTTCTGAGCTTACATATTTTGTCTATCTGTCTTTCTTATACTGTGTTAACTCTATTAAAAAGTCAGTGCTTGGCTTTTACAAAAAGGCATAACACATTTCTGTAGATACAACTGTAGTTTCTGGATGCAAATATTAGAGCAACCTTCTATTCCTGAGCAGATGCTACTGCAACATCAGTGCCAGTGATATGTGATGAACTGCTACGGGTTGTTGTTGGCTCACTTTTTTCTGCAGGGTTGGTTGAGATGTCAGATTTCGGTAAGTATCAAGCTTATATGAATACTTAATTTTGATTATTTAGCTAGTGAGTGTAGAACTGATTTTCTTAATCTTATAAGTTACGTGAAGCAACATACTGTAGAATGTACTTGAAACAATCCTTTGCTAAGCACTATCTGCTACCACTGAAATAGGAGGTCATATATGCTCCGTTTAGGCCATTAATTTAATTTTGCCCTAAAGTGGGAATTTGCTTAGGACTAGTATGAAAAATTGGAAGATTAATAGATGTGGCTGTGTGCACAAAGCTTGACAGTGGTAATATACTTGTAATGCAATCACTAATGAAGCAGTTCTGTCCTGATGTTTATTAAAATAATTAGCTTATTTGCATAGAAATAACTGAACAAACAATCAAGTACCCCGTGGAAGCCAAGTGGATGACAAATTTTCCCTTTGTTTTGGAAAGAGACATGTGGTCACATTTTTCGCAACAATGAAAGTTAATACAATTTAATGTCCTACTGATAAGCACAGTTGATAAACATCACACTTCATATTGGTAGCCTGAGTCACTAATTTATTTCAGAGGCACGTTACTTCTTCAAACACCCTTTCTTCCTATCCAATAGTTCTTATCTCACATATTTTCTTTCCAACTGTTAAAATACTGACTTTTTGACAAAGTAACTTTTCTTCCAGTTGAATTATTTTTGATAATTCCATCTTACTGATCAAAAAGGTATTAGCTCCAGATAAATAAAGGATATTGAGACTGTCCAGGCAATCCTTTGAGATCAGAAGGTCTGTAGCCTGTCAATGGAGCTCAATGATGAGTGTTATTAATTTCCCTGAGCTGTTAAGTTGCTTATTGATATTGCCCAAATTGAAGAACCCAGGGTTCTAAATAGTCATAATAAATACAATTGTTTATAACTTTAAAATGCAAGGTATAACAACATAGGTTTAGTGTTGATGAAGTGTTAGAAATTATCAGGTCAAAGGGGTTCCGAAGAAGAACTGGCAGAATCTCACTGACTTGCGCAGTGTTACTCTAGCAGAGAATTTGCACGATAATCTAACTCCTGAAGCATAAAACTTAAACTGCTGTTGCTTGCAATGAGAACACTATTGCTTAAGCAGGAATATGAACAGTTTAGGAATCATAAGATTAAAAGGAATGAAGTAGGCTGGAGAATTGATGGGACAGGAAATAGTTGAATGAGAGCTGGCAGAAAAAATTATTTCTCTAAACTTATTTTTGCTGCATCCTGCAGTAGTTTCGATATTAAATCTAAGAGCAGTGGAAAAGAATTTGAACCCGAGTAAATGATCATGCAGCGGCATAGGAAACTGCAGCTAAGCTAAGGGACCTACTAGAAGAGGAAAAAAAAGGTTTCTTGTGGATTTATAGTGAATTTAAATGTTTGCTGAAGAATAGTGTGCAGAGAGCTGAAGCTCAAAGATAAAGGACAAACCTCACCTCCCCAGGGTGATAAAGAAATCGGCTGGTAGCAATGCATAAAGACAAGGCTGTTACTTGAACTGAATCCCAATGCATAAAGAACATTTCACATACTTCTGTGCTTTGTTTGGCTCGGCTGCTGAGGCTTCGCATCAGTAAGTCTGGTAATTTCTACAAAAGAAACAAATTCCCAAAAGATAAACTCTGTTCCTGACAGCCATGATGTGCTGTGCTGCACCAAGCAGGAATTTTTGTGAAGAGCACAGGGACCTTAATTGGCTGGCATTAATCTAATTAAGAACTTGGCCCATGGTAGGAAGAACTTAAGATGGATTTTGTGTTCATCTGTCCTCCGGGATAATGTAAAAAAACTAGTGCTTGTATAATCCAGGCACTTCCAGGAATCTACCACGTAAATCTCTTTGAAGGTAAAGCCACTCACATGTGTACTTTAGTGTTTTTGTTTTTGTTGCTGTTGTTATTAAGCATTTCTGTTATTTCATGGCTTTGTTCCTCATGCCCTATAGACTTGTAACAGTGCAACCACTGCCCGTTTTCAAAAAGATGGTCTGCATGTGAATAAGGAGGGACCCAGATTTTGTCTCTGTGGCTATTCGTCTGCTCTCACATAGCTCTTCGTGAAGTTAAGGGCATCCTGAAGTGGCACCAAGAAGGGACAGAGGACAAGCAGCTCAGGCCAGCATCTCAGCAGATTGTAGGTACTGTGTAACACAGGTGCAACTAAAAGTTCAAACTGTAACTCAGCTGAGGTACTTGAAATAGATAAAAGAGAAGAGAAATCCTTTAGCTTGTGATTCTGAAATGCTATGTAAAAAGTCCCTTTAAGCTCTCATTTGTGTTGCTGAGCTGAGCCCTTTCCATCCAGCTGCAGTTGGCAAACTTCATCCCCAGCAAACCATGCTTGGGAGTAGGATGTCCACCCCGGCAGCAGAGAGGGATGCATCCTGACTCAGCTACACTGCCGCTGGGAAAGGAAAGGAGCTGTGCCTGCAGGATGCTGAGCTCTCCCTGCATTCCAGCATGGCCTGGCAGAGAAACCCAGGCAGTCCTCCTCACATCTGCATAAACTCAAACCTTCATGCTTTGCCACACAGCAAACAGCCCTGGGCCCCTCACGCTGCTGACTCCAGTTCTGGTGCTGCCTATGGAGTTGTTCAGGCAGGACGTACTCTAGCTTAAAGTGGAGCGACCGGGACTAGACACAGCAGTGGGCTAATTCACCTTGGTGAAATTAAGCACACCTGTGGGGAGGAGGATCCAGAGTCTGTTTTCATTTCATCATGTTAGTGTTTGAAAGCTCAGTAATCTCTTTTCTCCCCCTCTTGAGAAATAGTTTATTCACTAAAACTGAAGTTAAGAGCATCTTACTATTTGACCTGAATATAATGTGTGCTGTGAATTTAGTTTTGAAGCTAGATCCAGGACTTCACTCAGGCTTGTAGTTATTACTGAATTCCCTGAGGGTGCTGGAGGTGGAGGTTCATTCTTTTCTTTTATTCATGGGATTTAAATGCAGAATGAGGACTTGCCATCCTGTAGGTTCAGACTCGGTCGGCCCAAACAGTGCTGTCCTGATTCTCACGAAACTCCTGAACAGAAGCTGAACCAAAGAGAAAGTGTGAGACAAGAAATGAAAAGTACTTACAGTGTTTAGACTGAAGACACAGAGTCTGGAGGGCATTGCTGCAATAGTCATCCTCCAACAGGGAATCTGCACAGCAGGAGCCGGGAGCTGAGATGGGCTCCTCTGTGTGCTGGGTAAGCACAGTAATCATTAAGTTATCACATAAAAAAGTTCATGGACTACTGTCGTGGTTTTTTGAAGCACGTCTGGCTTTTGCTTCACTTTCCACTCTTCTGTCTTGGACAAAATGGAAACATTCTTTGTCCCCGCATTTTAATTTTGATGAGAAAAGAAATCAAAGAAATCTGGGTTAAAAGGTAAGGTGTATTCTGAGTCAGACTCAAAAATTCACTGTTTCCACAGCTCTGACTGTAGGAGCGTCTGCTCTCTGATTGGCTGCTCCTGAAATCAATAGTTCTAACTGAAACTGGGATTTATGTAGACAGAAAAAAAACAGTTTAAAAAACAAACAGGTTTTAAGAAACATCCATTTTAAGTAATCATGTTATTTGCAGATCAGGCATAGACCTTGACTAGAGTTTGGTGAAATTTTACATATGGACACTTCCACTTCTTTTTTGAATAAACAAATACCTATATACCAGTCCAATGTAATTACAATAATTTCCTCCCAAGTTATGCATCAGTTTAAATAAACCATTTTGAAGGTAGGCACGCTATTATGTTTGGAAAGTGTTCAATTAGGCAGCTTTTTGTATGCCTTTCTGTGCTCATCTTGGCTGGAAGTGTTAGCTCAAATCAAATCCTGACTGATTTTCAGAAGCGTATATCATTCTTCAAATATAAGATATTCCTCAAATGTGTATTAGGAGTCAATGGGCTAAACTTTCACGGTATGGATAAGTCATTTAAGTGTCTTAAATATTCAAAATGCCTTAAGCAAGTGTAAAATGGCAAGAAATACATAAACAGTTACTGATTTTTCAAGCAGTAGTTTAATTCTAGCTAAATTTGGGTTATGCAGTCTAGGAAAGTGGTGGTTTGGGTTCAGGATAGTCCAGCTCCTGCCTTTAAAAGCAAGTGTTATCCTAAGAGACCATTTCAAATAACTGTGCAGTCTTGCTTCTTTGCACAGTTTTTCTGAAGCTAACAGTGTCCTCATGTTGGTGGGGTGGAAGGTAGAAGTCCCCATTGGGGCAGCAGGAGGGAAAAGGCGCAGATTTAACCACTCACAGTTAAAAGCTGGCGACATTGGCCCAAGTTGTTTTATGCTGTGAAAAAGCTTGTGAAAAGCTTTGGAGGTGTCAGAACACATTCATAGTATTTTAGAATAAAATAGTCCCAAAAGATCTTCTATGGCAGAGCAGAAGAGTTTGTTTTCAGGATTCTTGTTTTAACATGATTTTCAAAGTTTTCAAGAAATGTTTTAAAAAGGATTAGGACTATTCTTTTCCAAATAACAGCAACAAGATTTGGAGGGAGAAGTAATACCTTTTCATAGACCAACTGATCTAGCTGGGAATTTAGGAACAGTTGTACTAGGTGTCTAGCTTCACAAGGCACTGGCTTTTTCAGCAAAAGTATCTTGAGGATTTCCTGGTCTTCTCCATATTATCGCCTGACTACTACTTTCTCCCTTTGTGCTATATTTCACTTCACATCGTTTGTTTGAAGCTGTTCATTGGATCACACTCTAAATCAAAACACTGAAATAAGTATTTACAACATTTCCTTTCTCCTTCTCATTCAATTAGGCTTTAAACAAACAGATGGCTCACATAAGATGCAGTAAGTTAAAGTGAAAAGTCAATATACTTCAGGAACTGTGAGCCTGTCCCCCCACAATGAGTGGAAGGTGCCAGTGTACCATGTCATATATCCCAGTAAAACCACTGGGGAGTCTTGGAGTTTGGAGTGAAGTTGTCTACTACCTGCATGGCTGGCAAGGCACATATGAAAAATCCCCAGAGTTTTCTTACATATCTTTGCTAGGAGAATGCTCACAGACAATTTGAAGTCCCAAGGATAAAGGATTAAAGGAAAACAGAAAAAAAAAAAGGCAAAAGGAAAACACTAGACAGTCTCAATTAAAGGCACGAAGATCAAATCAGGGCTTCAGTCTCTCCACTCACACTTTGCAACTGAGTTGGAATAATACCTTTGCCTGAGAACAGAAATAGGTCATAAAAGGTGGCAGCTGGGACTTGTTCAATGTGTGAACTTCTGTCAAGGCAAGAAAGTTAATATGGTTCCTTAGAATAACATGAGTCATCCTGCTTCTCCCAAATTACCTTTGATTGCCTGCCTAGAGACCTGAGCGATACTTTGTTGGGAAGCAGGTTAGGGCAGACAGTCCTTAAACAGGCAGCACAAGGGTGACTTCTGAAGCCTAGTAGGCAATACTTGCCCACCAACTATCACTGCAAGCTGCTCAAATGCCATGGCAACGATGGCAGTGTAAGACACTTGCTCAAAGATCCATTTTCAAAGCAAACCAGATGGTAGTAGTTCTCTGAAACTCACCTGCCATCATTTATTCATTTCATCATTTCTTGTCACTGAGAGTAAGCATCAATAAAGATAAAATTCTCAGGAAAATATTTCTATTTTCTTGGGTATCAATTTCGGTCATAAATACCTGTCTTTATCCCTTACTCTGGTTTTACAATATAGTGTTCATATTCCCTACAAACTTCAGCCCAGGAACACACAGATAACCCAAGTGACCAGCTTAAGCATCTGAGAAGTCAACTGCTTTTGATATCTCTGTTGGGAATGGAAAAGCTCTGAGTGTTCTCACTGGTGTACTTATAAACAAGTGCAACCATGTAAGACAGTGAATATTCTTTACTAACAGATATTTTGAAGAGCTTGAGTAGAGAATTTGTAGGTTTTTTTTGTTCAAAGGATGCTGGTCTTCCAATGTTTAAAGGAATTTGTTTGAAAGATGTTAATTCTTAGAAGGGGAAGCTTAGGAGAAAATCTAGGCTCTGCTGGAAATGATTAAGGGGACTTCTGCGTTCAGAGCCACAGTTTCCCCAGAGAAGTTGCAGTGAATATAGAGAAATAGACTTTACGAACACAGCTGAGACCAATTTGTACACATTTCCATTACATCTAAGAAAAGAGAGAGAAATTGCATTGAATCTGTATTTGAATGTGCTCTGCACTCAGCCAAGGGCCTTTCCTTCCAATTCTGCTTAAGCTGCTGTTATTTATAACTATTTGAACTAGGAGTTTGCTTTAAACGTCATAGGAAAATTTACTCTACAATAATACCCTGTAACTTGATGCCAGTCCCCCATACCTAATTAATTTCTAATGAAAAATACCATTGCTACGTTTTCACTTTGTTCACTGCACACTTTGTGATCTGTTGAACAAATAGTATTTCTAAAGAATTTGTGATAATTTGAACTATGCAAATAGTTTTGATCGACTTTGTTAAAATAATACAATTGAAATTTATGATCTGTATCACTAAGCCTGGGATTCACCAAGCAGAGATGTCCACAAATTAAATATCAAAGCCTGAGCTTGTTTTCCTGATGTATATACAGCTGTATTCAGGGTCAGTGCAGCGGCACAGCTCCAAAGCAAATCTCTTCCTTGTGTCTGTCTACAGCTCAGTTCTTTGAGCAGTTGGTCTGCTAAGATGAATCCCGTTGGAGGAGACTTAACCAAAAGCCCTGTTGAGTTCTAAAATTGTCTGTCTGATAAGGGTGCTGTGGAAAACTGATGTATGAACACATCATGAAGGACTACCAAAGGACATACAGTACATAGGAAGAATTCTGATGACGTTAGTCTTGACAGTTCCTAAACTTTCTTCGGTTGGCTTCCCAATCTTAACAGCATTCTTTAACTTACTTCTGTTATCTTGAGCTTTCTAGGCTCATAAACTCCCACACATGTTTACTGAAATAAATCCTGTGGCATAATACTGATACTTCAGCTGGCCTTAAAATCTTGTGAGCCCAATTCATAGACTTGATTGTCCATTCACCTCCTTCGATTCATCTTGTCTGTCTTTCAGTTTCCTATTATAAAACCTACCCAATCCTGTACCATTCACACTCCCTTGTTTAATTTTCTATGCAAATAAGCAGTTGATTTCCAAGAAGGATTATTAAGCATGCATTATGCCTTGATTTAATATGTGCAAGTGAAATGTCTGGAAGGGAGAGACAAATGCATCATTGCACAGGTGCTTTCAGTTGTTTTGCTGGCAATTTATTAGACTAATTGGGCATCACTAGCACAGTGATTATCCAAAATCAGAAGCACTGTTTTATTTATTTAGAATTTGCAAATATCAGAGTGGCAATACTTGAGCTGCTAGCTGCTGTTATTTTTTACTCCCCTTTTGATATTTCCAGATTCATTACTATTTATAGTACCACAGCAAACTGCTGTAGAAGATGGTTTTGCAAAGCACTTCAGCTTTCTGTTGAAACTATGATTGAAGTTCCCCATCAGTGCTATTTCCAACAAGTATCAAATGTTTTCTAGCACCTTTTAACACCCATCCTTGTACACAGAGAAACCAAGAAACTCAGCCATGTATGAGAAATTGTCCTAAACCATCCTAGAGTGAGTGCTGTAACTCCAGGAAGAGCTGAACAAATTGTGCATGGACTTTTGGAAAAGCTTTACAGCACAGGGCTGCCTGATTTGTGATGAATTGTTCTCAGGCGGTGGTGGGAAGGGCTTGCTTGCAAGATCAGTACCGATCAGTAATTAGCGGCCCATGGCTGTGTGGGTGTTGGAAAGGTAGTTTCAAGAACTCTTTGATTTTGTTGAAGGATGCATCCTGCTAAACTATAGTGAGTCTTTTTTTTTTTTTATGCAGTCGTCTGTCTGTCAGTCTTCCCCTCCAAACAGCTGTCAGACAGCTTCAACCAAATAGGTACAACAAGGCTAAGATTTGAGTCCTGCACTTGGGCCACAACAACCCCATGCAACAGTACAGGCTTGGGGATGAATGGCTGGAAAGCTGCCCTGTGCAAAAGGACCTGGGGATGTTGGTCAACAGCTGACTAAACATGAGCCAGCAGTGTGCCCAGGTGGACAAGAAGGACAATAGCATTCTGGCTTGTACCAGAAATAATGTGGCCAGCAGGACTAGGGAAGTGATCATCTCCCTACTCGACATTGCTGAGGCCGCACCTCGAGTACTGTGTTCAGTTTGGGGCCCCTCAATGCACAAGAGATATTGAGGTGTTGGAGCGCGTCCAGAGAAGGGGAGTGAAGCTGGTGAAGGGGCTGGAGAACAAGTCCTGTGAGGAACAGCTGAGGGAACTGGTGTTGCTTAGTTTGGAGAAAAGGAGGCTGAGGGGGGACCTCATTGCTGTCTACAACTGCCTGAAAGGAGGATGTAGCAAGGTTACTCTTCAAGTAACAGGTGATAGGATGAGAGGAAATTACCTCAAGTTGTACCAGGGGAGGCTTAGACTGGATATTAGGAAATACTACTTCACTGGAAGAGCTGTCAAGTTCTGGAACAGGCTGCCTGGACAGGTATGTGGCTGAGTCACCATACCTGGAACTATTTAAAAGACTTGTAGATGTGGTGCTTGTGAATTTGGTTTAGTAGGGAACTAGGCAGTGTTAGGTTAAGGGTTGGACCTGATGACCCTAATAGTCTTTTCCAGATTAAATAATTGAATGCTTTGCAAATTTATAGATGGCTTCCATTTGTTTTGAATGTTATTTACCGCCTCCTATTTTCATCTGTTGCCACCAAATACTTATATTAGAAGACACAGTGAACTATCATTGCCTCTGCACCTTGTCTCTATGTTTTTTTCTCCCAGAACATCTTTGCACAAAATGCAGTCAGAAGAGAAACCAGAATGCCAAAGAATTGTCAAAATGAAGTGAGACTTTCGGTCTCTCATGTTCTAAATCTGGCATAAATTTGTTTGTTTTAAACATGGCTTGGAC
Organism: Tapera naevia; assembly: GCA_033556795.1. NCBI lineage: Eukaryota > Metazoa > Chordata > Aves > Cuculiformes > Neomorphidae > Tapera > Tapera naevia. The sequence continues at coordinate 1,064,043 of JAUMJJ010000079.1, read as the reverse complement.
TGAGTACCTGGAAAGTGCTGTCTGGTTTGCTGTGAAATGCTGCTTTTAGACCACAGGGCTGCCGTCCATGAACAATTCACTTCTGGCAAGATGACATAAAATTAAATCTCTGCCAGTCTAATTCTTACTACTCACTGTTGAAGTGAATACCATAAAAATAGAACTCACCTGAATACAAAAGAGGTAAACCTTTCTGTGTTCAAAAAACAAGATGAGATAACGGTATTTCAAAAATCTGTATTAAAGTGGGCCATTGAGAGAGGAAAGACACAAGGGAGAAAAGCACGGTTTGGCCAGCACTGGGAAATGAAGTGGGGAGCCCAGCAATTGAAAAAAGAGAGCCCCTACAGGCTGAACAGCACAGGAGGGAGAATTGAGTCTGTTTTCAGGAAATACAAAGAGGCATCTATCTCAACTGTTTATATCAAAAGATGGTCACATCCTTAATTAATTTTGAAATAGACATCAGAAATTAATGTCACAAGAAATGGGACACAAAAGACTTTCATGGCATGTAACTGAGATTAGGTCAAATAATTTTACTTGCAATATTTCGTGTGCCAGACATACCTTTATCTATGGCACTGACATGTAATGTTTTTGAGCCTGAACTGGAACAGGGGGAGATTTTGAGGAACTGATTTGCAGAGCAGCAACAAAAATGTATTGGGGCTCAACCAAGGTGATTTTATTAATAAAATAAGGAAAGTTTAAAATGAATGCCTTTCTCATTGAAACCAAACTCAACAGCTATAACTAGCTGTCTCTATATAAATATATACATATCTCGTTAAAGCTGACTTTGAATATAAGAGTGGCTTTTGTCTCTTTAAAAAACAATGCTCAGTGACGCACTATACTGTGGCTGTTTTTTTCCCCTTTCCTCTTTCATTGATAAATGAATATGAGTTTGAAAAAGGAAAAGAATGAGAGTCATTCCAGAATACATTTGACAGTCATCCGTGCAGTGCTGATGTTTTAGATTTGTAACCTAGAGCTGGTAGCATTAGAAAGTAATTAGATTTAAAGATTTAAAAAGTAAAACAATGAAATGAGAACACTGAAGAAATTGGAAAAAAAATAACGTCTGCTCTGGAGAGAGTGTGGACTGTTTTCTTTACCAAATGGACCTTCAATTTTATGTCAATTACAAACTGCTCTAAAGTGCCTGAAAAACAGATAAAAGGTCAGAATGTTAAATAAGACATCTTTTATCTCATAGAGCCCTGATCTAATCATGTGATACAAATCACTAGATGACAAATTGCCCTCAAAAAGCAGTTGTGCATAATAAGCTTGGGTGAATGACAGCAGATATTATCACCTTATTAACATTCTGTGTTTTATACCACAGAAAGAGGCTTTGAACTAATTTTAGAAAGATCTTATGAGACCTGGTTTTCCCTGGTGTTCCCTATGTTTGCACCATAACTGCCTCAGGACCATGTGATTGTTGTCCCCTCCATCTCGCAATACTATCTGGATTATGTCATTCCAGACACCCAAGCCTTCCTTCAGCCCACAGCACCTTTTCTGCCCTTCCGTCTCTTGTAGTTCTGCAACAGTATTTTCAGCTTCTTCTGAACTCCCATTTTCACTATAATATAGTGTTTTTCCTTGTTGTCCTACTTCTGATCCATCTCTTTTGACCTGAAAATCTAGGACCAAGCACTACATACTGTAAATGACATGGAGCAATGGGCATGGTGTTTTCCTGACATGTACTTCTGCTTGTGGGTCAGACAGCTGCTACCGGGTACAGCAAGGAATGGCTGAAGTCACCCTTCCTATGTGAAGGAGTTGATACTCACAAACCTCACAGCAACCTAATTCCTTTGGTATCTGTAATGAGATGGACCAAAGATTAAAAATTTGCTAAAGGCCACTGGCAAGCGGCTGGCTGACCATCAGGACAGCAGCAAGAGCTTCACCTCCTCGCGAAATATTTTCACTTTTTCTCCTTTATCCTCTATATCTGCTACAGTCCTGAAGCTCCTTAGATGTCCCTGGTGGCTGTACAGCATCTGAGTTTCTCTTCCAAGGGATTAGTGATGCTGGCTTTACAGAAGCTGGCTGTATCCTTGACAGAGGACATCATTTCAGGCCTCTGAGTGTCTCTCATAGGATGAAGAGCCCTCTTTGGAGCCAGAAAAGGCATCATGACAATTTACATACTGATGAGTCAGGACAAGAACCAGGACCACTCCAGTCCTGACAAGAACCTTCACTCACACCTGCTCCAGGCTAAGCACAGGTGAAAGCACCCTTGAAGCTAAATTGCAGTTGAAGGCAGGGATCATCTTTTCAGTCTGTGTTCACATAAAACTTTTCAGAGGGCTCAGATCCATCTTCAGATTTGCTGTGAACTACAGTCACATGTAAATAATAATACCCTGACCTGGTTCCGCCCTCTGGCCTACCCTGTAAGACAGCAAAGTCATGCAAGCAGTGTAGTAATGGGTGCTCTGATTCCTGTAGTATTATGTAAGCCAATGTGTGAAATCAACTGTTTTACACAAAATGAGGGCTAGGTGAGTGTTCAGAGGTGAATGAGAAATAGCAATTGTGTGTTTCCTGCTGTATCAATGCTGCCCATCTTCCCAGTGTAATGCTTGTCCTTTCTCTGAGAGTGCCTGTGCCTGTACATACACAGATCAATCTGTGAGGCAGGAACACATGAAGGAGGGTAGTGTTTTTCCAATTCAACACAGGATTTTTAAAGCAATCCTGTGAATAACAGTGTGGACACTCATAAACCAGACGAGGTAGATGTATGGCTAGCTTACTTGCACAGTGGAGTGTCCTTATTTAATTATTCTACTCTTTACCTATTAGATTTCTGGTATTTATAAAATGCCTCTCTGTATATTGCAATATTTTAGCTGTGTTGTGGAAACTATGGGTTGTCAACTCATTTGCATCTTTACAAGAGAAAGAAATGCTAAAATAAGACTAAAACTCATCCTATGCTCAAAATAACTTTTGTTTAAAATTCACTTTATTGTGCATGCATTCTCATCTTGTCCTGAGTTGGTGACCCTTTTGCACCATATGATGCTGTTTGTTTCACATATATTCTCCTTTTTTTATGAGAGATTTGGCCTTGACTTGTATAGGAAGCTTGTGGAGGCACCCACTTGATTTAGCTGCTGTATGGACCACCAGCTCCTCGGTGTGCGGTGGCCACCTGGTCAGGATCACTACACGCTACCCCTTCCCAAGTATATAACTCCAATGTGGTATCTGAAAGTAAGTGTAAATGATAAGAGCAGCTATCCAAAATTGTAAGTAGTTTCAAACTCCACTGAAATCCCAGTGCATACAATGGTAGCAAGGTGAGCGACCTCTCCCAATCCACCTCCAGTAGTCACTGAGCAACTAAAGAAAATGACATTCAAGCTGATATGCCTGAGTCAGGACAGGGGACAAATTCCTGAGGGGCATCTTTGCCCCACCCCTCCCATGTCCTGCTACCAGTTTCCTATCAGATTCTGCCCTCAGATTATCTGTCTCCAGCTCCCTCTGGAAAATGTCAGGAAGATTTACAGTCAGGTAGCCAAGGGCAGAATTTGGCTGTGATAATGAAAAAGCTCCCAATTAGTGTCAGATAAAGGTGACAGATTTGATCTGTCTCCAAGGAAGCTGAAGCCTTTTGTGTGCCGTGCTGTTTTCATGTTGTGCTCTCAGGTCCCTTTCACTCGCCTTTACTTACATGAGCTGTGATAAAATGAAATTGTTGAGGCAACGTAATCACACTGGAAACTCTTGTTCTGGCTTGGCCCTCTCCTGCTGCGTTAGAGAGGGCTGGACCGTCTCCTGACATAGATGAATGTGGTCTGTCTATATTTCTTCTTCCCAGGAAATAAAAATGAATTATGAAAGGTATTCAAGGAAACAAGATCACAAAGCTTGACTTGTCTGCTTTTATACTCAGTGAAGCTTGGGATATTTAATTTTTTTATGACCCAATTGGCTTTTGCAGGTTTTTCTGCTCTGTTTATGGTCAGGCGTCTATCTTACCCATAGGAAATGCCACTTTCTGCAGGAGTATGGAGGAAAATAGTACAGGACTCCTCTTTGATGTTACCTCAGGCCTATGCTAGTCCACGCAGCTCAATGACAGTCTTGAAGGCAATTTGAAAGTAAAATTTGATAGTGACCTGGTAGAGTACGTTAGGGGTGAGAAATCTGGACCATCACACTCACAAGCTTAGAAGATCTTCATGCCTATTGTGAACATCTCTAATATAGGGGATCCAAACATCAAATATCTAGTATATATGGGACCTTGACAGGCTGAAAAATGGGCTGACAGAAGCCTCGTGAAGTTCAGTAAAGAGAAGTACAAAGTCCTGCACCTGGGAAGGAACAACCCCAGGCACCAGGACAGGTTAGGGCCCAGCTGGAGAACAGTTTGGCAGAAAAAGACCTAGGGGTCCTGGTGGGCACCAAGTTGAACACGAACCAGAAATTTGCCCTTGCTGCAAAGAGTGCTAGTGCTATTCTGAGCTATATTAGCAAAAGCATTGCCCGCAGGTGGAGGAAGGTGATCCTTTCCTTCTACTGAGCTCTGGTGAGGCCACATCTGGGATATTATTTCTGCTTCTGGGCTTCACAGTACAAGAGAGACATGGACATACCTGAGAGAGTCCAGTGAAGGGCCACAAAAATAAGGGATGAGGGCATCTCTCCTATGAAAGTCTGAGACAGCTGGAACAGCTGGAGAAGAGAAGGCTCAAGGGGATCTATAAATACATCTAAATACCTGAAGAGAGGACGCACAGAGGATGGAGACAAGCTCTTTCTAGTGGTGCCCAGGGACAAGACCAGAAGCCATGGGCACAAACTGAAACACAGAATGTTCCCTCTGAACATCAGGAAACACTTCTTCACTGTGGAGGTGACCAAGTACTTTCACAGGTTGCCTGGGGAGGTTGTGAAGTATCCATCCTTGGAGATGTTGAGACCTTATCTGGACATGGTCCTGAGCAGTTGACTCTACATGGCCCTGCTTGAGCAGGGGTTTGGACCAGATGAACTGCAAAGGTCCCTTCCAATATCAATCAGTCTGTGATTCTGTGGTCTTCTCATCTCTACCTATATTTCATGTAGCATATGAACCGGCAATATTAAGCTGAAAAAGAAGTTGTATGGCTTTATGAGCCTTTTTCACAAGACTCACCCGTTAGCATCTTCCTTTATGTCTCACCTCTGTTGTCCTGCGATACATACACACTGCTTGTCCCATACAAGCCTTTCCTCACCTAGCTGCTCTGCCTTTTCTGGCAAATATCCTTGTACTACCCTGTTCACTGCTGATTAAAATCCCAGCCCAGGTGTTCTGGCTTGAGCTAAAGTAGAATAAATTTTCTAGCCTTTTAGCTAAGCCTTCGCTAAGTAAGTTAATTTTCTGAAAGTTAACCGCACGCTTTTCAGACAGTGTTTCTCTCTAGAAGTGGTAACGCGGGGCACTGATATGCAGAAAGGCCAGTGCTTAAATCCATCCTTACGGAGATGAAGGCTGTCCTCAAGCTGGTGGAATGCTGTAAGTGAAGGGGCGAGAAAGAGTCGCACCTACAGGGAGGAGCAGATAGGACAGGTTACCTGAAACTTGCCAGCAGAGTATTCCATTTCATATCCATAACAATGAGTATAAAAATGAGGAATCATGAGGGTCGAGCTTTTTCCTTTGACGGCCAGGATCCGATACAGTCCTTGTCTGTTTTTTTTTTTTTTTTTGCTCCCTGATCTTGGATCTGTGCATTCCTGAATCCACTTCTAAGTCCAGCTCTTCTGCCACTGAGTCCAGCCCAGGACCTTTCCCCAGGTCTACTCTGCAGCATCAGTGGTGATGTAGTCATCAAGGGTGGGGTGTGAGTGATTTCATGAATGCATATATATTTTTATTATTGTCTCACTAATAATATTTTCCTTATTACTACTAATATTGTTTTATAAAGCTATTTTAGTTCCCAACCCACAAGTCTCTTTCTCTCATTTCCCTTTCCCCTGGTGAGGAAGGGAATTGGGGTCACACTGCTCGAGTTAACTGCCTATCAGGCTGGACCAGAGCTAAACTCTGATACTGGAAAAGCACTAGTTATCTGCTTCTCATAAATCATGAGTGATCCTATCAAAGTCAGAATTGGTTTTCCTGTTAGTTGTGTGGAAGTTTGGGCTCATCCCAAATGATTTCCCCATGGTCGCGGTTTTCCACATTGGTTTGCAGCGTTATTTCATGTGTTTTTTTTGCTACCTTTTATCTTCTTTCAGGAGCTTTATTATAAAGGCTTCCCATATGAGGTTCTGCAAAGGGGCAGAAAATCCGTCTAAACCAGGGGATGGATTTCACTGACTGTGGCTGGTCTTGGCCTTGACCCCAATCACTGCAAAACAAACCTCTCTATCTCTGAGACAGCTTTTTCCCACTCTCCCTTCCCAGGATGTGCAGTGTTTTACAACTATGTTTGTCAGACTAAACTATATTGTAACATTCACCTGTTTTTTTTTGTTTAGACACAGCATTGTCTGACAGTAGCTGTTCACTTATTTCAATCTATTCCAATTCTGAATCCACATTTCCATCTTGTCTACAAGGTTGGTTCCTTCCCTGCCTCTTTGCTTTGTAAAAGAATGTTTTCCTTCATTGAATTATTTAATTTCACAAGATTTTCCAAGCGACACAAACACTTTTCAAATCTCTTGGGATATAAGTGTCTATATCACATTTGTTCTGTCTCTTCTTTCTTCCCATTATCTGCAAACTATCAGACACAGACCTTGCAAACATCACATTCTCTCAACCTCTCTTGAAATTTCATCACATTTCTTTAAAGCAGCATTAATTTTCATGTGTTGGAAACAATTTATCTCAGCACTGAAACATATGGGCACAATTTATGCTTCCAGATTTTGCTCTGTGTGGTTCTGGTCCTGGAAAGTTGAGCAGTTAACTGATAGCAGCAGCTGTGCTGGGCTGTTGATCCCATAGATCATTTATTTCTTTACACCATAGTCTTTATTAGCAAAAAGCATCCACAAAATCTTTTGTATTCCATTTTGATCTTCTGCCTCTGATATTTCCTACTTCTGGCACACACAAAACCTTTTGCTTTTGTGCTTGTTGGTGCTCCCCTAAATTCAATCTGCTGCTGAAAATGGGGGTAACTGGCCCCCCATCCCATTATGCTCTTGTCAAGTTTGGTCCAACATCTGGGAAAGTTATACTTTAACATCAATTACTCTGGTTTCCTGAGTATGGATCTTCGGGAGACTGCAGCGCAGAGGAGATGGGCAGTGGCTGGATGCAGGAGTGCACAACAACTGTGCTGCAAGCCAGTGTCCTTGGTTATTCCTTCCAACCTTTCCTGCCAGTGGCCAAAGCATGTGTCCTGCTGAATTGAGGGGACTTAAAGGCAAGTGTCCAAGTGTTGGGAAGTCCTCAAATTACTCCATTCATGGAATTTCTCTTAAACAAAGTACAGTAAAAAAAGGACTAATCGCTTTTGACACATTTAAATTCCTGTTAGAATAGGTTCCAAATGCTCTAATTTCATGTCAAAATACATTTTAGTTACTGACTTATGTGAGCATGAGTTGAAGGAAAAAACAATACACAGCACAACAACAAAGCTCCCTGAGGGGAAAGCCAGGCATACCAGAAATCCGAGGGAAGAGTGGTATTATGCATGCAGGAACATCAGCCTCTTTCCCTGACTTGCACTGCGCTGCTGGGCAGAGGGGAATGTGGCCCTGTCAGCAGCTGGAAATGGGGCAGTGGGGTGGGATGACATGTCATTTCTGCCCCTCAGAGCTGCCTTCGCCCTGACGTGGTGCCTTGCTGGATTGACCACGGAGTGCTGGGCCACTCCACAGTCTTCAGTCTCCATCTAGGCATTCCAGTCCTTCCCTGCTCTCCCTGCTGTCACTGGTGCTGAAGCATGTCAACACTCCCTTGAAACCCCTCCCATTTATTTTTTGTAGAGACTGTCTGAACTTAATTAGCTAATCTTCTGCCCATTGCAGTTTGCTCTTTGACGATACTGATCAAGTGGTAGGAGGGTTTATTACGGCTGTCAGCAACACTTTGATAAAGGCAAGCTCATTCAGCAGGAGGAAATGTGGTGCAATCTGGTTTTGATTTTGTAGGGAACAGACTAGAGACCATCTTACCAGTAGGATGTACCCTGATATAAGTAAGACAACAGCAGAATGTAATCATGGACTCATAACTAGAGCTTTCCGTTCAGTATTGCCAGGACCCTAAGGGACGAGAATTAGCCAGTAATATCAAAGGCAAAACCAGGATTTCTAGTCAGCAGCAGGGCTTTGTTTTCTGAATGACCTTGTATACAATGTTTTCTTTTTCTTTTCATGTGGGCTGAGATACGACAACTTAAAAAAATCCTATAGTAACTAGTTAGGGTTATACTTAATGTGAAAAATAGCACTATGGTTGTATTATTTGTGTTCTGTGCAAGAGAAATCTGGTGCTCCACACCGCCAATGTTTCCCAATTCCTTGTCCTCACAGGGGCAGCCTGTTCACAGGTAGTGTAGTAATTTAATTCAGATTTTAAACACTCCTGAATCCGATAAAGTAGGACAAATCTACTTCATTAGAATACAATTGGTCTGACTTGCAGCTTCTGCTAATTAAGCAAATACAAACAAAGATAAAACCAGCTGAATAAACACCCACAGGCAAGATCTGTCTCAGCATTTAAAGTGACTAAAATCACGATTTTCATTAAACAGCCCTGAGTTCAGATCACAGGTGGGTTAGGAGGTTAACCAATGCAATGAAGCAGTCCTGCTAACAGAGAAGAAGTGGAGGAGGAGGAGGAGGAGCCTGGCAGGGCAGGCACACAGCTGGAAGGTCACTGCCTGTCTTTGGCTGCTCTTAGCATCGTATCGCAGGGTGGGACATGAACTGCTGAAGGTGGGCACCCTCTTGCCCTTGTAGCCCCAGAGGTGAGAAGGGCGGCCCTAAGGGTGATGCCTGGAGTTGTGGACAGCCCTTAGGGGAAGGGGCCCTTTGGGTGAAGATCTTGGTCATGAAGCCAGGTATGCTCCTTGCTGATGCCCTTTAATTTACAAAGCGTGTAAAAGTGACTGAACATAGTCTCTAAGAGTGCCTGGAGGCCATTCATCTCCTTTCTTCATTTTTCAAATCTCTGTTTCTAGCCAGCACTGTGCCCCCACAGCACAGCCCTTCAGCTTTTTCTGACAGTTCACTGTTTTTGGGCTGACCTTGCAGGTTTTCTCTTGGGGCAGCTCCCACCTGGCCTCAAGGGCTCTTCCCACACCAGCTCCTTTGTTCAGAAAAGAGCAGAATTTCTTCTTCTGCCAATTCTGAACGTAGAGGAGCTGCTAAAATCACCAGTTCCCTCCAAAATAATTTTCTAAATATAAAAGAGAAAAATCAGGAACAGAAAATGCAGCATTTTGTGATGAGGTTTAGAGTGAGATAGAAAAAAGTCCTTGCAAGCTCCAGTCTTCAGAGTCTCTCTGACTTGGGAAAGTACCAGCAGGACACCTTCGACAGGATGGATTTTCCCTGCTTCTATGTGGAGTTATGGTGGTAACAATGGACTAAGAAGCAGTGGTTGGAGATATTGCAGGGTACCTAATATCTCAGCCCACTGCCCTCCAGGGGCCTGGGCAGAATTTGGACTCTGTGGTTGACTCTGGGAGCAAAGTGTGATGTTGCAACCTGGCAGGTTAGGCAGTGCATTTGGCTGTTTTCAACTTGATACAAATAACTTCAAGAGGTATGCAAAAAATTGCCCAAAACTGTACCAACATGCTCAAATAGAGGTGAAATATCTCCGCACTGTAACAATGAAAGAGCTTCTTCAAATAGCTCAAAATAAGGTATACAATTTATCTAAAAATTCACCACTGCCTCCATAAATCTGGAAGGCAATGCCTCTTGAAATTAGGGGAATACAAGCAAGTTAATGTTTTGAGCTAGGGCATGTTGCACTTCTCTGCAAGCCAAGAGTTCTGCTGCCTTCTGAGATGGACAGGTGCTGCTGCTCATGCCCACTATGCCCCGACAGAAGCAGTGGGGTTGTCTCCTCAGTCCATGTCCCTGTCCAGGGCTAGTGGCAATCTTGAATCCAGCCTTTTTGGTTCTGATGGGACTTTCCTCATAGTCTCGATGAAGCATGAGACCTTCCCAAATGAGGACTTACATTTTTAAAAGTGATCCCTAAGTGCGTGGCTTATAAGCTGCCCTCAGGGTGGCAACAAATGCAGCATTTCTTATCAATTAAAATGTGTTTTTGACACTAAGCATACAATTCTCTTGAGAGGCCTACTGCCAGAGCTGTGATGTTGCTCTTGCACTTACTGCTCTGCACTAGCGCACACAGTAATTATCACTGCCAGGAACATCGCTTCCTAATGCCCTCATAAAATGCACTTAGCGGCGGGAAGGTCAGATGTGGCTGTTAAATCATATAAGGAGGGAAGGGCACTAGGCAGTAGATGACTGTGAGGACTGAAGCACACATAACATCCAGCCCTCATGCTGTGCAGAAATATTCAGTGGGAAATGTCTTCCACTGGAAAATGCTAATTTGACAACGCTAAGCGGGCTCTGGGAAAGGGTTGGCAGTCAGACAAGTGGGCAGCACTCCCAGCTTTCTGCAAGCCTAGCTCTTCTCGTTCAGTCTGGATCTCCTGGATCCCACCTCAAAGGATGCAAGTGCTCACAGCCGAATGCACATAGTTACCTGCTGTAAATGACAGCTTGATTCTATTAATTATAAAAACTTAATTAGTAAAATTTATTCTAAGAAGCACTGGATGTAATCTCATTCTTTTCGAACTCTGTTTTCAATCAGTTAAAAGGGAAATTTCACCATACTTTTGTTGCTGTGCATTCCCTTCCAGCTGCTGTATGAGGCAGGCAGGAAGAGGCCTTTAAAAGAAGTACAAAAATCTAAATTAATGGGAAATTGTGCATTATTTTTAATTATTGGGAAAGAATTAATAAAAGGCGTCTTGTCTCTCTCGTGAAGTGTTTAAGCAATAAAGATAAATACTGTAATAATTATTTTCTTGTACAATTACTAAAGACAATAATTAAGATGGTTTAAACATCACTAGAGACACTATGGGAAATCAGCTGGGAAAGGAAAGACACAGCTGCTCAGATAACACCTCCTTTGGCAGGGAAGGGAGAGAATTCGGCATGTGCCTCCTGCAAACCATCATGTTTCTTAAATTAGTTGGATGAATTTTAATAAAAACTTACTGAAGTTGGGTGGCCACAAGTGGAATTGGTACCTGTCACTTGCTGAGTCTTGTTATGATAAAGGATGTTTTGACTTCTTGAAGGGTAGGTAGAGCAGACAGGAAAAGCTTATACTGATCAAATTTTGAGACACAGGAGATTTAGCATCATAATCGCTTGTCCTGTTTATGCCAAATAATAGGAGGATAATTACAGTCCTGCTTCAGGTTCAATACAGTTCCCCTCAAAGACTAGTACACTGTTCATTTGAGGGATTTTTTTTGCTGTTGTTGGGGATGCGCCCTGGTTTTCACTTGACTTTTCCCTTCAGTGTCAGACCTGGGAAGCTGTAGGTTGTGGTTAAGCCCACTGGTCTTGCTCTGAGGAAAGATCAAGCAAACTGAAGCCTCAGTTGGTGGCTGGTGCTGTGGACTGGGTCAAAAAAAGCAGTGCACTGGATTCAGATTAAATATGCAAAAGTCTAAACCCCATGTTTTTTAACCCATTTTAAAAAGGATGAGTGGCCTAATTTTCGAAGATGCTTTGCCTTCCAAAGAGGCAGAAAGGTACTTTGCAGCATTTTTAAGACACCCAAAATCTTCTCTGTTTCAGATTATCAGAGACTTTGCAAATAATTTTGGTTAAGTTGTAGGAGAACAAAATAATTTAAAAATGTTGCAAACTCCAAACCTCTAGGTTTTTAAAAAAAGAAGATATGCATAAACTTTGGGAAATGTGAATAAAGCAGAGAAAAGAAAATAAATGAGCACCATGGAGCCTGTCTTCCTGTAGCACAGTGTAATTCTAATAAATTGCCATGTAAACATCCCAATGTATCTTGCGTAACTGTATGCACATTAGACTTCAAGTGTATGTGATATTTCATTGCCGTAAACAGCTTTCATTTTTTATGGCAACTAATAGAACCTCTCTTGACTTTAGGAGGTAATGAAGGAGGGGAAATTTTAGCATTGAGCTAAATCTGTAAACCAGGGAGCCTATCCTGGCTCCTTTCCAACAAAAAAGCAAGAAGAGCATCTCTTGCATTGTCAGGATTTTATCATTGTATTAAATGAAACAGAGTGATTCTCAGCACATTGAAAGTAGCCTGATTAAAAATGTTTTACATGGTCTACATATAAATTTACACATCAGTGCAAAGCTGATGACTCAGAAGTGAAGGTATTGTGTCGTGAGAGGTGTCGAATTTCTTCTTAAACTGATACTGTGAAAATTCAAGAGTAATGCAATCTCTGCACAGTAGTGTGTGCAAAGTGGTGCGCCAGAAGATACTTGCAGTGACCTTTCTGTGCAATTGCTCAGAACTGGGGTTTCCAAGCTCCCTTGGAGGCTTCTGAGAAATGGGATGAGAAATGCTGACACCCTCCCCTGCTCCCACCCTGAGGCAAAAGACTCAAATTAAGGAATAGTAATTTTTCTTGTCCTGTATGTTGCAGTGTTTCACTCACTGCCACCTCTGTAGCTGGACATAGCAAAAGAAGTGGGGCTATGTATAAAACTGGGCAACTGTAAGTGCCAACAGTGTCCCACCTCTCTGCCAACTCTGCTTGTGGCTGGACCTCAGCTCTGGACTAAGGCAAGACCCCAGGGACAATGACTCTATGCTCTCATTTGAAAGGAGTTGAAACACAAATAAGCTACAAGATGCCCTGATGAAGGCAGAATTTCCTCTTAGGAAAATTCACTGTAATCAGTGAAAGGACATAGGATGTGCCTTAAAGGATCCCAGGAAGTTCTGGTTTGAACTTGCAGTCAGCCTGAGAAGCAGCTGCTATGTTCATGCTTCCTGCTGCAACAGCTCCCAACCAAAAGCCTCCCAAGCCGTGATCAAACCTGAGGAATACAATTCAGGTAAGACTTTAAAACCACATTGGCATGATGACTGTCAGCCTGAATGACCATGCTTATCCCTAAATCTTAGCCATTGGCATATAACAAGGGGATCTTTTCCTGGTCTTATGCCCTTCTTGTTGACTGATTTAAATCAATCATTGAGTCAAAAGGAAAAGAATAACTACTGCACCAGGATCTCATTTCCTTTAAGGTTTTAGGAAGTACTGGGATCTAAATGTTTATAAAATGTCCTGTTACAAAACTGGATATTACGTTGTTATTCTGTCAGTGTTAAACCAATGCCTTGCCTGTTGAGAAGTCTTCATTTATTTCATTGACTCTGGGGCTGTTCTTCATAGTGGGTAGGATTTGGAAAAAACCCTGAGAGCTTATAACACAGACCCAAAGTAGGCAGTATGGAAGAGCTTATCACTGAGTAAGTAACAGACATGACTGAAGGAAGTATCAGCACGCTGGACCTAACAGAGGAGTGCCTCGATAAGGGTTGTGGCAAGGCTCAGTGGCAGAAGATCCAAATCTTCAGGGCCCCATTTAAGTTACAGCTGCATATAAATGAACCTTGCCTAGTAGCAACAGAGGTGTCTCCCTGCCTTTCCTTCATCACTGTGTGAATGAAGGGAAGGTACAAATGTAGCCTGAACAGTTGTTTAAGGTAGTATGTATCCAGTTGGTGGAGATGCATGAGAGTAAATCCAACAGTGGAACTGAGTGAACTACTGCTTTCAGGTTTGAATGAGTAATTGGAGCCCTACAACCTTGTTTCTGAATCCTGCTCCTGCCCTGAGGTATACCCCTAGAGTGTCAATTGCAAACAGTTAGAGATAACTGGGGAACCAGCCAAAGACAATTGATTAATTTTCAAACTGCAGTAAGAAAAATCCTTTGTTCTGTTAAAAACAGATGTTGTTATTACCATGTGTTATGTCCAGAAAAATAATGCATCCACCCTCACACAATCATGATCCAACCTGTGGTCCCGTAAGAAAAAGGAACGGCTTTAAATGAGCTCATTTTGACCAGTCCGTGGTACAGACAGGCACAGGCTGAGGAGAATGGCTGGGGGTCTCTAGTGCTCTTAGTAATGTGCTTTCAGCACATTAAGCACCGTAAGCTGGGGGGGTTCAGAAACAGAAGACAAAATTGGCTTAATGAAGAGGTGAACCAGCCCTTCATCTTAGAAATATTTGCAATGCATGAGTTTATCAACAGGTGTCACTATGCTATCGGTTGCAGAAGTGTCACACCACCGCTGTGAAATCTTCGTTTTGAGCCTATGTACCTGAGGTTGTTTTGCTCCAGGGGTGTTTATCGAATAGGAACACTCCAGGATGAATCTTCCTTTCTTTTCCTTTTAACTAACTTACCAAAGAAGTGACCTTTCTACTTGCTACTGAGATATTGCCCTTGAAATGTTGCTTTGGAATTTAAAGATATGTTTGAGTCTTCTTGCAAGGCTTTGGTAGTTCCAGACAAAAACATTGGTCGACAGTACATAACTCAAAGTCCCAAAGCCTGTGATAATTAATTCTCCTTATTGTCTGATGTTGACTTGCTCTGTGCTAGACATTAAAATATTAAGTGTGAGCACAGTGGAAACAAGGCAGCAAGTAAAAAGATGCATCTGATGTCTTGCTGTGAACTCTGTGTTTAATGAGAGTTCCAAAACATTCCCTGTTGTTTTGGAAAAAGTGTTAGGGAGGAAAGTGAGTTACAGAGTGTCATGTAAAGATCTCCAAAAGATGCTTTGAAGACTGATTCCTACTGTGCCATTAATTGACCCTGGAGAATAATGTATGGATTGACCAAAGAGGAGCCAGCTGAAGATGTGGTTCTCATGGATAGTGGAAATATTTAAATTTTCTGAATAGCTAAGCCAATTCACAGATGCAGCACTAGCATAAAGAACTTCCTGTGCTACGCTGTGCTTAGTTTTGGAAAAAGGGCTGTTCTTCCGAAGACCATTGAGTCACAGTGAAATGCCTTAAGGGGGCAAAATCCCAAAGTGATGACATAAGGAGCTGGAGGCAAAGCATGGAGATCAAAGAACAAAGGGAGAAACTTGTGGCTAGCTGGGGTCTTTCATTTTAGTATCTCCTTTGGTAGACTGAAAGAAAAAAATTCCTTATACATACATTGTTGGCACAGGTTTTATTTCTGATGGGGAAAAAAGATGTAAGGTAAAGTTCCCATACCTGTTGCTTTCTGGAAAGAGGCAACATTTCAGTTGAATAAAGCACAACTTGCAGATTGCCATCTGTTGACATCAGCATTATTTGGTATAGTTTCTCCCCATTCATTGGAATTCCACTCTTGGGGACTAGCACTTTCCAAAACCTCTTTACATCCTACTTCTTTAAGAAACATTGACTCCTTTGGACTCATACTGCTTATGACACTGATTTGTCGTGGGTGATGAGTTTTGACACACAGGTTTTAATAAGTTTGTCAATGATTACTTTCTTGTGCTCCTTGTACAGGTGCAGACGGCCACTGACAACATGCAGTTTTCAAAACAGAAATAGCAAAAACAGAAGGAAAAACAATAATGACATTTAATCATGTTGCAGTAACATATAAGAATCTTGTATAAGTTTTCTTGAATCAGATTATACGCATGCAAGGAAACACTTCTAAAAATGTTGTCTGGAAGTACCTTTAAAAGTTTGCACTAAGCATTTCTTTATAGAATGGTTATAGAATTATATTCGAACATCTTTTTATGCCATTACCTCTACTTCTGTATATACATTTAAGGGGAGACTGGATGAGGCACTGAGTGCCATGGTTTAGATGATGGTGTTAGTGTTGGTGTTAGTGTTGGGTTATAGGTTGGACTCGATGATCTCTGAGGTCCTTTCCAACCTTATGATACTGTGATACTGTGATACTGTGATACTGTGATTTGTAAAGTTTAAATTAACTCTGGAGTAAATTCACTTTGTTGTGGTATCATTAAATTTAGAGCCTCAATACAAGACAGCACATGCCTTTTATTTTGCAGGTGTTTCCAGTACAGGTGATCAGGTTTGCCTTGATACTTAAGGACAGTTCCCAGCAATTTGTTTTAAGAATGGGAATTTTGAGAGATTTTAATGAAAACTTCAGTCCTGAATTATTTTATTTTATAATTCTTTTCCCAGATGTTGACTATTTTCACTTATAAAAATGAACCTGGAGGCTGTGGCAACTGAAAGTACATCAACATAAGAATAGGAAAACAGCCTATCCCTTCCTTTCCAATGCAACTTGAGGCCTTATTTTGCATTGACTATTGCTGAAGGAGTTTTAGCTCCCTGCTCTCTTATTAGCACTGGTCTTTTTATTCTGAGAGCAACTTTACTTACGCTCATTGTGAAAAATGGGGCTGGACTAAGACCACTGAGCTTCTAAATGCTGGATTTTAAAAAGTTTAGAGGCTTTTACTCTTAAAACAGTAAAGGATTAAAAGCCAATCTCCTCTCACCAGTCCACAAAACATCCCTGTCTTTACAGCTTGCTCCTGTTCTGTTTCTGAAGTTCACTCATTAAGAGTTCAGTGATTTCTCAAACTTTTTTTTCATTTTTTCAGTAAAAGACACCCTTTTGGTTAACTTTTGCACACAGAATTTTTTTCTTTCTTCCCTGGTTTATCTTTGTTCCACTTTTATAATATATTTTGCATTTACATAATCTACAGTGCTTTGGTAACACTGCAGTAATCCCATTTATTTCAGGATGATCTGCCTGCTGAGCTCTTAAAAGATGCAACCGTGCAGATTATAATTGCTGGTAGAGTTTTTAATTTCTTGAAAAATCACGTGATATTTGCAATGTTTCATTCTTTCAGGTTTTGCAGAGACCTAACTGTCTGCTTGTCTGATATGCTTGCAGGGATCCGTGATTTCCTGCTACCACTTTCACAGCCAATTCTCTTCAGGAAAATCAGATGCTGAAGTACTGGAAATTTGAAGACATTCAAAAGCTCACCTGCTGCGTCTCAAATGCATTGGTTTCTACTGCTGGTAGTGAAAATCCCAAACAAGCACTCTACTTTCTCCCATTTTCTGTAGCCTCAGGTTGAGAGCCTGAAAGCAATTTTGCAGTTTGATTTTAACTTAGAGTGTGTATTACCCTCAGCTCCAAGATCTCAACACAGTCATGTTTGTTTGTTGGTTTTGAGTTTTTTTGGGCCATTTTCAAATTTCAAACTTATTTTGTCATACCTGTCATGGCTCATGGGCTGAAATGGTCACCTCACTCCACTTAGGTCAAGTGCATATAGAAAGCCAGACTCCACAAGATCTCCAGAAATTCCTCTGAAGGAATGAAATTCAGTGACAACTTAGAGGGACAATGGGCTGCACATGCTGGCTGTGATCTAGATCTTTGCATCTGGACACACACAGGCATGAGGATCCTCTCAAACAGGGATGTCTGCAGGAGTAGGACCTTTCTAATAAACTTGCTAGATTTTAATTTTTCTGTGTATGTGCCCATACACAGATAAATACAACAGCTACAAATATGCATGCAATCACAGACACCACAAAGGAGTTGCTCTCTCCTTGGTTGTTTGCAGCTGGAACCAAAAGATCTCAGGAATGCGAGCTGAAAGGGACCAGGTGAAAAAATTATGCAGCTCCTTTTTCAAAGTTTGAAGTATTTCTGGAGACAGTGGAAAATACAGTCTGTCAGGCTTGCTTATTCATTAAATAAGTAGCTGAGGGGACCAGAGAGATTGCTTGCAGGACTAGATGAGTGAGGAGCTGGCAGCGGCACCTCCTAAAGCAAAGAATGTTAATGTCATGGAGCTGTGGGAGAGGAGGGAAAATGTTCCTGGACACAGTGAAAACAACATACCGTGTGGAATGGTTGGAGGAGAGTTTAGATGCTGGAGGAATTAACACAGATGTTTAGCACCTCTGTCATGTTATTTATTCATGAATGTGTTGCCATTAAGAGTTGGGGTTCGTCTTATCTACTACTTTATGTAAATACATAGACTTGATGTTAGGAAAAAGTTCTTCACTGAAAGGGTGATTGGCCATTGGAATGGGCTGCCAAGGGAGGTGATGGAGTCGCCGACCCTGGAGGTGTTTAAGGGGAGACTGGATGAGGCACTGAGTGCCATGGTTTAGATGATGGGGTGGTGTTAGTGTTGGTGTTAGTGTTGGGTTATAGGTTGGACTCGATGATCTCGGAGGTCCTTTCCAACCTTATGATACTGTGATACTGTGATACATATATCTGGGCTAAACTTGTCCCTGAGTGTCCTTCTGCAGTCAGTGGATGAGACAGCACTTTGAGAAAGTGATCGATGTAACCTGCCTTGACCCACAGCTGTAAGGGGGACGTTGTGTTCATGTTTACTGCTATCTATTTATCCCCATTGGATATCAAAGGGGATATTGAAGTCACTTGGTGACCTGAGATGGTCCTTAAAACAGAAGTTAAAAAGCAGACTGATCCATGGGGACTCTGAGATTTGGCTACTATAACTAGAATATCAAACTATAAATATTAACCTACACTTCATCAGCTGTTATTTTTAGTCTGGCACCTAATTTTCTCCTTCGTATTTTAATTTCCAAGAACTGCTGAGGAGCATGAATCAATTCAAAGCACATGAAGAGTGAAGGAAAAGTAGAAGAGATATCTAGAATAATTCCTCATGCATAAAGTTGTTTAATGTATTGAGGAAGGATGAACTGTTTCTATAAAATGACAAGAAAGCTTTTGGAATATTATAGCAAAGTTATATTAAGTCATATATATAGAAATTACGTGACTTTCTCCCATTTTCATACCCTTAGTTCATTGCCCTGTTTTTAAAGTGTTCCATATACCCCAAAGCCAGGCAAGATGGGAGTCTCTCCCAGTTTTCTGCTAAGAGTGCCTGAAGGAGATTAAGGAAATTTTCTTTCCTTTGTGCTTTGAGATCTTTCAATAAGAAGCTTTCAACTGTTCACCGAAACTCTCAAATCCAAACAGAGATTATGATTCCTCCAAACCTGCTACGAATGCAGATTGTTTCTATTTAAACCAGTGGAGCCCCACCACAACAGAAAAATTTTGGTGCTCGTGAGTGTATACTGTGTGCTTTACTTCTGATGCTTCTGTGAAGTTTTCAAAGCTGACAATGAAAGTATGCCACTGATTGGAATTCATGATCAAAAAAATAAAGAAGTCTTGGCCCACTGCCATACTCCAAACTACCGAGGTTTTCCTTCTGTACCTCTGTTTCTGTTAGAATATCTTGAGATGTTATTCTGTTTTTCTTCACTTCTCAGGGTATCCTAGAGCTTAGACATTTAATTTGTTTTTTCAAAGGTATTTTAAATGCCTCCCAAATCATTAATTGCTGTGATCGAACTTTGCAAAATAATTTTGGACCCAGTAACTCTCCTAAATCCTTAATCTCAGGGATACTGTTCTCTAAAATATGGATTCATTACCTGGTGTGCAGTAAGCCAATAACTACATCATCGAGAAAAACATTGTCTTGTTCAGGTTTGTGCAAAGCCCAAGTGCCTGGAGGTTCCTTCAAATCAAGCACACCTCAAGGGGTTTGTCACCTTCATTTATATACAAAGTTACACAAAGGTAGACATTATTCATCATGTGTATGATCATGTATTACATACAATTATAATAATGTCAAATTATTCATAGCATCATCTATGTATGCTCCGAGGAGTTGTTCAGTGGTATCTGGTGGGCAAGCAAAAGTTGCTTGCCAAGTTCATCTATCAGTCAGTTCCTCCCAACCTTATCCCAAATCCTGGCTCAATATTCCCAAATAGCAGATTTGAAACTTCTTGGTTTACTTAAGTTCCCAGTTCTTAATTCAAAGACCATGCTGACAAATTGTGCTCTTGTTTCTCAAAAGCTTAGTTCCTCTTCTTCGTTGGTTGTTGCCAACAATACTTCAGTGGAGAGAAAGTCAAGTTTCTAGGTGGTGCCACTGTAAAATTATTATCAAAGAGCGTCCTAATCCATTGTTCTCCCAATGGAGATATTACCCACCTGCCCTGTTCTGGCTGGTCGCTCCTACTTTATCACTTCTAAATCAAATGGTGTTTCATTCAGATGGTAAATAACTGCTGAGACCAAACGGTGTTTTGGAATTTAAGAACTAGATCCAGAACTTCATGTTTAATCTGTAAAACCTGTGGCTGTCCTGAAGGTTAGTTTTGTATATGTCAAGGGTTGTTGAGAATTTTGCACCACCTGTTAAAACAAAAAGATCATCTCAGTCTTGTTCTGGGCCTTGTTATTCATCAAATATCTTGTTCTTGTTCTTGTTATTCATCAAATATTTTACAACCTTTTTATGAAATTCCTGTAATGTGGGATCCAGTGGAACTGGGTACATCTCATGAAACCTACTCCCAGATTTTTTTTGATGATGGATACTTGATCACTAGTCTAGTAAGGTAAGCTTTGAGGGTATTTTTATATGCTCATGAAATATACCTCTCCTAAACCTGTTAATTTTCCTAGAGTTATGCTTCCTGTTTGTGATCAACTTCCCCAACAGATGTCAGGCTGAGTGTGCACAGACCACCGTGCAGTCTCCATGGCAGGTGAAAGGTACTCCTGTACTAGGTGGCAGCCTACATTTGAAGTTGCCTGAAGACATTTAGACTTTCTCAGGGGAGTGCTATTCGATTTCAAGCGACTTCAAGCTCCCTGGACTTGGCTGACCTTTAGGTTCGCAGTTAATATTGGACACAGACTTGGCCTTCATCATTTCTTTTTATAGCTGGTACCTCTGTAACCTGTGATGAGCTATTATCTCCTCTCACATTGTGTATATTTGAAGGAAACTTTTTTATCATATTTTAGTATTTGCATATTTGCATTTACATGGTGTACATTCACGGTGCAAAAGACATTACATGGGTAGGTGTCATGAATCATAACATAGTTCATCACTCTCAGAAATTTGGAATTTCTCTCAAAATAATTTGGAATGAGATGACTACTACTTTTACACTCTCTTCGAAAAATTGATGCAGTGTAACTCAATATATTTTATACAATGCATTGTTAGGTTGGGAAGCACAAAATATTTATTTCCAGTTGAACTCTAACATTACAGTATTGGGCAAAATGGAGAAAGGTGCAAATGAAATTGCAGGGCTACTTCATGCTTTCGTGTTTATAATAGACAAGATAATGACTGGTAGATTTCTGCTAATTAAAATGCAAAAGTTGTCGTAGTATTTTCAGGGAAATTGTTGTGTAAACATTGAAAGACCCATACAGGGAAAAAAAAGAGGGAAAAATCAGTAAAAGCTGAAAGCGGAAAAAGCAGAAGGAAATGGAGGACAGAAAAGAAGATGAGCAAAGAAATACCTATGGAGTTTCATCTTGGGCATAACTTCACACCAAAAAGCTCCCACATTGCCTGCAGGGATTTCACAGCCTCCAGCACATCCAAGAAGGAGCTGCTGGTGCCATTCGGATCCGAGAAGAGTGTGTCTCTGAGCCCCAGCTGTAAGAGGCAAGAAGGAAGAGGAGTTGTTCCTCCTGTTGAGCAAAGGCTGTTGCTGGACTTTGCCTACAGCTCTCCTTGGCACTAGTGGTTAAAATGTGGCCTTGTGGTTTAGGAACTGCACAAGA
This sequence comes from Tapera naevia, assembly GCA_033556795.1. NCBI lineage: Eukaryota > Metazoa > Chordata > Aves > Cuculiformes > Neomorphidae > Tapera > Tapera naevia. Next base: position 1,042,317 of record JAUMJJ010000079.1, on the reverse strand, counting down.
AATAGCAGACGGACAGTTTAATAAAAATCCTCTTTGCATGTTCATTGCCATGCTCAACAATATGACATTTGATCTAAGTAGAAAGCACCACTGCCTTTAGTTTCCAGTCATTATAACTTGCCTATGAAATTTCCCCTTAAAAGAATAATCTATCTTGCTTTAATTTACATTTGCAGAATGCTGCTAGATAAATTAGTAATAAAAATATTATATAATTATCATGTGGATTTTAATAGACCTTAAATAGGCATATTTGAAAACCCTCCCCTCAAACAGGTGATCATATAAAAGAACAAATAAGTGTCTGTTACTCTTGTGTTTCAGCTCTCTCTCAATCCATTTTAACTCTGCCTGTCTGCACTGAGCTGGGCCAGGAAAACTCAACTTGAAATAGAGTCCCTAATCACTAGTAACACAGCATTAAAGGTCCTGTTGTCATTTCCCTACATTTTCTTGCACAGAAAGGTGGTAAAATACAGTCTTTCTGTCTGGTAGCCTTAGGAATATTTGAGCAGCTATCTACTGTTGTGTTATTATTATATGTGCAAGAAGAGAGCAGATCTGCTTAAGAGCAGCTTTACTCATTCTAGCTATGATCAATAAATAATATCTCCTTGTTGCTGGTAATAGCACAGCTTGTCAAAGAACATTACTACGTAGTTTCTCTTGCTATTTTTTTTTCCCCAAGTTAGTCATTAGACACAAATACAACTTAAGAAACTCTCCATAATCATTTTCCTTTTGGATGTTTCTCATATTTGGCATTTACTGATGGTGATCAAAACACATCCTGAATCAGAGTCTTTTACTATCCAGAGTCTGCCATGGAAAAACAACTCCTTTTCTTAGAGAAACATCAGCTGTGGCATCAGTGAGGCATAGCAATGGTTATCAAAACCAAGCAACTGAAATTGCCTCAAATCAGAGGCCAATTTTAAGATTTCTCTTATAAGTCTTCACATTTAATAAATATTGATGTAAAAATGAACCATCCCAGAAAGCATGCTGTTCGCCCACATCTGACGGGCGTTCACAGGCACACATGAGCGTAACTGTTGAGGCTGCAGCTTCCTTTTCTCGTGTTGCACGCAACATTACACTTCATTGACAATCATTCTTATGTGTCCTCTTGGTAGATGGTGGGAGGTAGAGCAGTGAGAAAGCACATCCACAGGGAAATAAAAGAAAACATAATTTCTCTACAGATTTCTCAGCAAGTCCAAATCCAATTTTGCTTGCTGGTCTTACTGCAGGTGGGGTACGTGATTTGCAAATCTCTCAAGCAAGAGCATATTTGTTTCTCTATCTGACTATTTTACCTGCAGCTGCATTCCCAAACTTGACTGTACCTTGCAAATGGGGTCTATTTCTCAACTGAGGCACTCAGCTGACTTGAGATGTGTTTTACTGACGCTTTGGTGCACTTTCATTACCTATTTGGCACTGCTCTTCGGAGCACTGCCTGCAATGCCATTGTATACACACCTTCCTCACTCGGAGCTGAACGCGAGATGCTCCACTGCATTTGAGAGCAAGTAATGCCTGCAAGACTTTACATACTTTTCTGTTTCTCTAAATTACCCTGTGATTTGATTCGGTAAACTCACTACAAATACAAGATGCAGCTTTAGGGCTCAGCAGGGAGTTATTCACCTACTGTGTTTTCCACTTATCTTTGATTTGACAGCAAATGCAATGCTGTTGGTCTTCAAGGACTTTTAGACTAATATTTCAAAATGTGATGAGCTACAGAGATGATCTGATTCCTCAAAGTGGGTGGAGGGCCTTCAGAACTCCTCCCTGTGAACTTCAGCCTTTCCTACCTTCATGGGTGTGGGCATTGGTGAGGTGCGGAGTGCTGCTCTGTGTTCACACATACTCCTAATAACAGAGAGGGATTACCAGGAGGTGACCTGGTTCCCTACAACAGACCATGATGTTTTGGTGTTTCTAGGCACTGATGCTGATTAAATACAGGGTCAGGGCTCCCTCTAAGGACTCTGAGGAGGAGGGGTGGGGGGGATGTCCAGCTGGTGGGAATACCTCTCCTGGAGCCGCCTCAAGGCATACCATAAAAATTCCCCGACAAGCAGAGACAGAAGGAAGATGAGCTCATGTTACTGAACAAGGTAGGTCTCTACAGAGATACTCCGAGCAGAGATGGCAGACTCTGGCACAGGCCTGAAGGTTAACTCTTGTGCTAGGGCTGGAACAGATGCCCCCAGAGGTGTCTCTGCTCTGTGTGTGTCCATGGAACCGCTGGCTCACAGGGTTCAGCACTTGGTGTGAGTTGTACGATAGGGACTGGTGACATTTTGCAGCAGGCAAGATGAATACAATTCTTAAGGACATTTTGAAGCTCAGCTTAGGATGGAATAAGAGTTGATGTTTATAGATGGTTGAAAAAGTTTTGCAGATATGGTCCTTTGTAACACAAAAAATTACTCTTCTTAAAGAAACTGCTGACCACTGTCACCTGCTGCGGCTGTGCAGAGTGACTCCTATGCAAGCACTGTGCTGCCCAGAGATAGCACAACAGTGTTCCCAGCTCTCCTTATGTTATCAAGAAGCTTGAACGGCACGCAACATTTCTCCCAAAGTCCTGTTTCATCCAATCTTATGATTATGCAGTCCAATTGTGTACACAATTAACTCCTTTACCCACCCAGGATATGACTGTGAGACGTTATGTGACATTCAATTGAATTGCAGAGAACTGCTTAGTAATGTGTGCTGTGAAGGCACAGAAGAGAGAGAAAAGAAACAAACCTCATTTGCTTCAAAAATTTTATAAGGTTTGCCTCTTGATTTTGAGGTTTTGAATCATGGCTCAGAGCTGACAATCTTCTCAGGAGTTCTTGGTGGGTTTTTCTACTTGCTCACTGTTAGGTCTCACACTTGTTTCAAAAAAAGGACCTGCCTGGAGTGTACAGGGATGCAGGTGAGCTGCAAAACTAAAAAGCAATCCTTCAGACTATTTATTTATTTCAAGGACAGTTTTTCCTTCAGTTCCCTATGTTCCCATAATGCTTCTCTAAAATTTGGTGCAAGTATATGAATGATCCAAACCCTCTTTGAAGATCTTGAGGAATCAAGATGGGAGGGTAAGGTTTTCAGGCTGGGGGTTCACACTGGGAAGGATGCCTTAGTACCACATGCCAAGGTCTGCAGATGTTGCTGAACCTTCTGACAGTGACTTCACTTGCTCTGTTTTCTTCTCACCTAAATGTGTCACTTCTCTACATAAAGTATGGCACACTCACAGTTGTTATACTGGCATCTGCTGCCTCATCTGTTATCCCTGGATGGTAGGAAACATTTTTCTTTATTTTACCATGGTGTCCTATTGCTCAGAGTATTTAATCTGATATTAGCAGAAGGATTTTATTGACAGTTTTGCCATAGCCCCATTTACATTCAGCGTTCCCATGAATCCTGTCTTCTCAGATGAAAGCGCTTCACTAACAATAGAAAATTTTCATTTGACTAAACATAGATTGTTAAGCAGCCAAATATTAGTGCAAGGAGAGGAGCCCTGATCTATACCTGCATTACACACCTCTACTGCCTCTGCAGAGTGGGTTAAAAGCAGTGGCCCCCACTGTCCTGCCAGTGGCAGTGTTATTCTTCCTGCTCAGCCAGACAGCAAAGTAAAGACTGAAATTTCTCCCTTGGAAATAAGTGCCCGGTGAGAGGTTTCCTTATCACTCACTGACATGATGATCAATTAGATTAGTACAACGATCAAGGGTTGAGTAGGTCTTGACTATGCAAGCTCTACCAACATTAGTGCGGGAGCAAGGTATTATTTCCATCAAAACACCTGCCATTACGCCACAGCTCTAAGGCACAGAGCAGTGCAAAAAGCTCTTCTGCAGGGGACGAGGAGGGTTGAAATAACCTTCCTCTTCTGCTGGAATGGTAGTTTTCTTTGGTGTTAATAAAATTGGTGAATTAGTTTTGTGTTTTCTGGTAGACCATTATTCACTGTTACGAAATTCCTGTTCAAGGGGAATTGAAATACTCTATAGGAAGACATTTCTATTAGCAGAAAAGGAGGGGAAATAATTAGCAAAAGATTTTTATTATGATCCACAGTCCACTGTCCAAAAAAACTCAGCCTCAGCTGAATATTTTTCAGGACACTTGTTTTTTTTTCTTTTAAATATCAGAATTACCCACCATATCAAACTTCTGAATATTAACCAGCTAAAACAACCAGAACTGGATTTTGGAGAAAAGGAATTGTAGCTCTCAGCTAAAATGCAATTTTCCACTTTTTTCATCTTGCCTATATTCAAAAAGGGAATGGTCAGCCCTATTCACTTTTCAGGTTTCACTGAAACATAATATGTATTTCTCAAGAATACTTATTCTGACATATTCCCAGGTTATGCATGGACAGCTTACTGTAAGCTTCTCCTGTATTTGCTTTATTCTACATAGGGATTTGAGTTGGGTGGTCTGCAGTGCTGTTGGGAGGTCAAAAACCAGTAAGGTCAAGGAGCAATGTGATGTACAAAGTGGATGTTGCGACCAAAGACACAGCCTGCATCAATCTAGACATCTCTTTTTGGTTTGGATCATAGATCTAAGCTTGAAAAAAAAGAGCATTTTAATCACCAAACCTAAGCCTTACTTACAAAGTATCCTACTACATGTTGTTTAATCTTGCATCTGAGGTTTTCATATACCTTATATAGGCTACAGCCAAGTGAAAAAAAGTTTTCACTTCATGTTTCCTGGCTGGACATGAATGATGAAATTACTAAATCAAGTCTGGCCTGGAAGGAGAGATTTTCTGTTTTCTTAATGAGCTAATTATATTTTTTTTTTCCCCAGCCATTTTCATTCTTGCATGGTTAGAGGATCAGCACTCTCTGTAACACATGGCTGACATTGTACTCTAAGCTGGGAAAGTGGCCATATTCCCATTGTCCATTTTAATTTGAGAAGCAGACAAATTACAGTCTGACAAGATAAAGTTATATGCAAATGGTAATAGGCACCTCTGCACCCAATGAAGATAAACAGAAGGCAGAAAACATCTTGCAGTTGCCCACCATATATTTCAAAGCAGTTTTTATTTTTCAAGACTTGTCCAGACTGGTCATTCATGTTAAATATAGGCAGTATTTATGTCATTTCTGTAGAATGTTTTTGATAGTACAGGCTGCCTTCTGGAGACTCATGTGCATACAGAAGAGGTTTGATACATGCAATGGGCATGATGCAAAGCAGGTCTGGTTCCCCGTGGGCACCCTGGATGAGGCCACCTCTATTCAGGGAAGCAGAGAAGAGACTCTGCATTGATGGATACAAACTGTGAAGTGCCACTTGTCCTTTAGGGTGTTTGACCCTGACCTGTTTTGCTTTAAATAAAGATTCAGTTTTGCTGCCCTCAAATCTGCAGCTGAAAACTCTGCTCAAATCTCCTCTGGCTTACAGGTTCAAAACAGCACCCTCTGAGAGGAGCATAGGCTCTTGGTCGTAGCTTTTCTTCTGCTAGCGTGATCACTTGTGCATTGGCCTGGGATATCCTTAGGCTATGACCAGGACCATTCAATGCAGATGTCATTAAATGTGCTCAGCCCTCAGTGGGTCCAGTCTCCACTGAACTGGGGTAAATTGCGACCAACAAACTCCACTGATGTTAAAAGTGCTACAGAATAGGAAAACAGCACAAAATTATGCCAGAAAAGGCTTTCCTCAGTATATTACTTTGCTGGGGTGTTTTTGAGGGGGTGGGAAGGAGGATAGAAAGCTCCCTTTTTTAAAAAGGACAATTATATACATACTTAGCTGAGATAAGAGTTAAGAAATTTTAAAGCGGATTCTCCCATTAAATCAGGGGTGTGAAACTCACGGCTTGCAGACCGAATCCTGCCCTCCACCTTGTTTTATCTGTCCTGGTACCTCGTTTCTACCTGGTGACAGCCCCGAGCTCCTTGCCCCTGCGCTCCTGCCGGCACTGATAACGTGTGCAGCATGTGACGCGCGTTACACTGCAGGAGCAGGAACAAAACGGTAGAGGCCATGAGTTTGACACTGCATTAAATGGACAGATGGTCCTTGTATTGCAGTCATGATTTTAACAGGATGAGCACACACAAACTCTACCCGTTTCCTGTGTAATTTCTGAGATCACTGTGAATTGATGTTAAAGGTTGTAGTGAGAGGGTAATGAGTATCCTTTCAGACACTGCAATAAATTGCCAAGGATCCTGCAAATTCTTCTTGGCAGAGCAGGCTCAACTATTAGAGGATTCAGCAACAGAAATCATCAGGGAATGGCAGGCTTTATTTTTTTTCACTGAGAGTATTTTTACTTTTTATAGTAGCTAATCCATCAGGTTCATTTCATTATTAAGGCAGGAAAGCAAGCAGCAGACTATCATCTTATGAGGGTGAACGGCAATCCTTTAGAACAGGATCTCATAAACCAAATTTTTGCAGATAAGCTTTTAATTGTTACATGCTCTTGCTGGATGTGTGCAAACCTCTGGAGACTGTCACGCAGCTGAAATCAGGTGAAAAACAGAGAAATGTTCCCCTTGATTTCATGAGCTCTGGATCAGGCTTTATGAGTCACTGTTCATTCATAAAAATGACACATTTACAAAACGAATGCCTGCGAGGTGGATGGTTGTGTGCAATTTCGAAGGACTCTATTTCTCCTAAACACTGCTGCAGCTGTTTTAAAGTGTAATGCATGTCAGTTTTTCACACAAGGTTGCTAGAAGGATGGTCTAGACTGAAGAAGGCGACATATCAGAGCTATATACAGAGGGCTAGGGACATGGCCATGTTCCTTGTAAAACCAGGGCTAAGAAAACCGTCTTGCCATCCTCTGTCCCTAATATCAAGTCGAGATGAAAATGCTGCCTATTGAACTTGTTCCTCCCATACACATTTTTTTAAAAATCTTCTTTAAACCAGGAGATTCAATAACATTCTTGCTTTAAACAGCAGTATAACATATAAGAGAGGAAGTAGGATTTTGTCTCCAGCACTTATAATCAAAATGTTTGTTAGTCTCTACCTGCCTCCACAGGGTGTTGTTTTGCTCCTGACTGCTGCCTGTACTGGACAGATCCCTGCTTTGTGCCTTACTGTCAAATTGTTCAGTCTCAGAAACTGAAAACTAGAAAGCAGGCAACTTTTAGCAAAAAGTATCTGTTTAAAATAGAACAAACTTTCAGAATATCTTCATTTCTATGAGATTCTCTACCTTATTAAATTTCATTCTGATAAAAGACTACGGGTGCTGCAATACTATTGGTAATCCCTATAGACAGAAGAATGGTATTTTTGGTGTGTTTTCTGGCTACCAGAAGCACAATGAGCAGGAACAGATTGTGAGTACTTATTGTCCTTCCAGACAAATAAAAAGCAAACTCAATAGAGTATCCTTGGAAGGAAACACTGCAGGCAGATGAGCAACTTCCTAAAATCTGAAGGCAGTTCCATGATTCAACACCCACCCAGGTGCATTTCACCCTAGATCCCTTGTTGTAAATTAACACTTGAGTAGATGGGTTTTTTTTTATTAAACTTGAGTACCTGCTAGTCCAGATCTGACTGAGACCTCACTGTCAGAGGTTGCAGACTGTCATAGGGTGGAAGTGGAAGCAGGTAGCAGTGCTACAGCAGTGCTGCCTGATGTCTCATCATCAGATGTTTAAGTGGGAGAGCATCTCAGTACAGCACCTCTCACACCACTGCTGTGGCAGTGACAATCCCTTTGTGGTTCTCATTGGACCTCAATCGAGCTTAGTTCCTGTAAATACAATAACTAATAAGTACAATAGTTAATAAGTACAATTATTAATGAGTACAATAATCTGGGTGCTTTTAGCTGACTTTTCCAGGTATACCTCTGGACACTCATGAGGTTATTACTTATTTTTTCAGGAGCTGCTATCTTATTCTCTATCTGAAATCTTTTGCCAGTCTTTCTACACCTACTACTGAAGACTCACCTCAGCCCCTGGGAAGATTGTGAAGCAAATCCTCCCGAAAGTAATTTCTCAACTCTTGAAGGTCAAAAAGATGGCTGGGACAATCATGTCTGATCAAGATGCCTGGTTTCTATGATGAGATAACCATTTTGATGGAGAAGGGGATGCTGTTTCCCTTGACTATAACACCTATCCACCACAATATCCATGCAGCCAAGTTGATAAGATATGAACTGGGTCAGTGGCTGGTGACTAGAAAACTGACTGTACATGAAGTCTCAAAGCACGTGGCCAGTGGAGCAAGAAGTCCAGCGAGTGAAAACCCTCACAGACCGTCACTGGGGCCAACATTTCAGTGTCTTTATTGCTTCTGTGGATGATTGGACAGAGTGCCCTCTCAGTGATTTTGTGGACTACATCAAACTGAGCGAAGCAGTCAGTTTGCTGGAGGGCAGGCTGCTGTGCGAGGGTACCTGGACAGCCTGCAGAAATGAGCAGTCAGGCATTCAGCACTGGGAAATGCAAAGTCCTACAACTGGGGAGGAAAAAATTCATGCTCTAGTGCTAGCTGGGAGCTGACTGGCTGGGGAACAGCTCTGCAAAAATGTAGCTGGGTGTCCTAGTGGACGATGAGTGGGACTCGAGCCATCAGCGTGCTGGGTTTGTATCAGCAGACTGTCATAGCCCAGAGACATTGTTGAATCGTCATCCTCAGGGATTTTGAAGCTCTGTTGAGCAGCCTGCTTTTACTAGTCCAGCTTTAAGAACGGATTGCAGCAGGCAGCCTCTGGAGACCGCTTCCAGCCTATGTGGGTCTGTGATTCTGCGGTAATGAACTACTGAATAAATTTTGTTCAACACTGCTTCCAGTTTCCTCCTCTTCACATCTTGAAAAGTCTTGGCCGCTGAGAGGCCAGCTGACAGGCAGCTGTCATCAGGAGAAGGAACAGCTCCCTCCAAGGGCCAGGCCTGCCAAATGACACTGGCACAAGCTTCTGACAGTAGCTGAGAAAAAATAGTGTAGTTAGTAGACTAGAAAAATCATGAGCATGCTTTCAGGCTCAGAAATCTCTGTAACAGAAACAGACACAGAAGATGCAAACATTTTCCCAGAAGTCTTCTGGTTTGTTCTAAGTGGTTTCTAAGTTTCACATGAATCCACCTTTTGCATTGTATCTTCATACACTTCCATGTAGAAAGAGTGGCATCAAACAGACAATCACTGCTCTATGTTCACTGCTCTATGTTACAGGAACAGAACTCTAGGCAAAGTAATCTGCAGGAGTGGAAGAATTTCTGCTTGTATTTACAGCTCTGCTATAACACAGATGCTTAAAAATGTCCTACTTACCTAAAGACATTTCTAAAAGGAAACACTTTACTATTACGTCTTTTACTGACTTTCCGCAAGGCATGGCTGAAAAATATAATTGTCTTGTCCTTGGGATGCAGAGGAGTCCTATTTCTGACCTGGCGTCTTTGCTTCCTTCCCTTCATCTGCCCTGCTCTACTATGAATCAACATCATAGTAATAAGGAAAATTACCTGAGTAGCAACAATCTTAAAAAGGAAGAGCATTTTAAACCAGCTTTCCAAGCAGAGTTTCTTTTAAAGTGCTGTTTGGAAATGAGGTACAGTGGGATGAATTGGAGACAAAAAGATTAAATCAGCCGGGCAAAGAGAAGATGCTCTGCCTTGGTAGAAGACCCTTAATTTGTTTTTCACAAAATACATCAGCAGTGACTGTAAATGCATCCGAGTGAGAGTGAGCATTGCAAAAGGACGTATGGGAGGCAGGAACTGAAAATATATACTTGCATAGAAAATTTGGGTGAGACAGCAGCTCATAATTATCTCAGAACCCTGTGAATATATGTTACCACAGAGTAAAAAAACCACAGATTGTGTGAAAGTCAAGCTCTCAAATACTATGTGAAATCAAGTTTTACTCAATTTATTAAAACAAGAAAACTGACAAAGGATTAGTAGTGATTAACAACAAGTTAACAATAACAACTTTAAAGGCAATGTGTCTAATTTTACTACGAGAGAATAAGTATAGTAGTTAAGAAAGATACATCACCAATTGCCCTATTATCATCATCTAGATCTGCAGTCTCTGGGGGCCCTTTTTGAAGCAAAGATTTGGAGAGCCTGTCCCAGCAACTGTGGGGGAGGGTCCTATGCATTGTGTCCACTCATAGATGGGATCTCCAAAGATTGCTTGAGAGGGTCCAACTTTTAACTCATTAAATAAACAACTTACATCATTCTAAAAACCGTGGAATTTCTGGTCTCAGCCGTTTGTTGCCCTCCCTCCTGGAGTGGGGCCAAAATTCCAGAAAGGAGGCAAGGAGGCAGTTGCATTTCTCTTATCTTTAAGCAAAGGAGGCTCTTTGAAATGCAGCATTCCTGCATAACTCTTTCTCCCCTTTCCACACAGTGTTCATGCATGTGAAGCTACAAGCAAGTTGTTGCAGCCCAATTTTATTGATAAGGTGATGCATTTTCTCACACTCTGTATAAAGAATAGCACAATGCAATTTTACTGATAATATATCTGTGAGAAGATACAGATTAAAAAGTACACATAGCAATGCAATGTGAAACATCCGTCGGCCACTTATTGTTTGAGGCCTGTTGATCAGGCCCTGTCATTTCAGAAGGGTATACAGCTGTTTTATCTCTAATTATGCAGCATGGTTTTGGGTGAGGCTCTGCTTCCTTCAGCCGCCTTTGTTAAAAGCTGTTAGGCAAGTGCTAAACTCTAGGTGTGTGAACAACGCTGTGTTCACTTAGCAAAGGCCCTAATGACTTGATCTCCTTAAGACTCCTATTATTTCTTAGGACATTTATTTCCTACTGTGTGGAATGCCGTGACAAGCAAGATTACAACACAGTGGACAAAACTCCCTGGCACAGAGTATAGGAGATGGAAAGAGTGCTAAAGAAAGCCTCTGTCACACTACATTAATTATCTGAACCTGCAATAATCAGGCTCAGTTTTACTTTCAGGTCATTGCTTACAGGTAGGTGCCCAGATACAAAAGATGTGACAGTAACTGTCATTACAGATAACCCTCTGCAAAATTCTTTCATCTAGTTGGAAACATGAAAGGAAAATGACGGGAGCAGCAGTTCAGCCAGAAAGACATTTGGCATAGAAATGTGCTCAGAAGACTTGTCTTGCTCATGAGGTTGAAAAGAAGCAGCTGTCAGGCACCTGAAATGCCTGGTGCTTCTCTCCATTCAAAATAAACTGCTGACTCTAACGACTGCCTTTTCAGAGATGGTCTATTTTAGAACAATGGAGCTACACCAGAAGAAGCAATCACAGGAATGACAGCAGGCAGTAAAGCAAGGAAAGCCAATACGGACTTTTGATCTTCTGCAAAAGGACTCCTTTCACGCTTCTGCTTTAGCACCGGACTTTACATGAAATCTTGTGAACCCTGGGGACGGAGAAGAAAGAGCTGCAGCGAGAGGCACAGCAGTTTTATCTGTGCAGCTGAGAGGAGAGCGCCCTGTGGCAAGGTCTGGAGCAGATTTAGCCGTCCCGTGCGGCAACATGTGGTTGATTTATCTGTTTATTATTGAGTATATGTTTAAGTGCTTAACTGAACTGGACTCTTCAGTATAAAGGATTATCCTGCTTTTCACTCCATGGTGAAATCCTGGATGTTTCAGTCATGGGAAAATTGTACTGTGCTGTATACTGCTCATTAGTGAATTATCTCTGATTCTGCAACACCCTGCAAATCATTATAAGTTTATCCCAGTCAAGTTCAAAATGCCTGTGTGGCTTGTCTGGGGCATGAAGGAGCCCTAATTCCTTTCTTCAATGCATTTCTAGTTGAGGATGACTCCTCCACACCCTCATAAAGCATTTCTGGGTTGGTTGGTAAGCATTTGCCAAATTTGCCTGTTTTCCCTTAGTCATTCTTCATTGCTTGGAGCATGTCCCACGATTCAGTACAACTACTTTCTGTCACTGTAGTGTTAATTAGGATTTATTTTTGTCCCTGTCTGCACTGGCACAGATATTGGTGAAATGAGGTAAGCAACGTACAAACCTAAATGATAATAAATGTGATCACTCGACATGTACAACAGTGTAACTAGGACAGCAATATTTCTTTGTGCATAAGATTCTCCTTTTAGAAGAGAATTTTACTGAGTTGAGAAGACAAATGATTGTTAGACCTGCATAACATTGTAGGAATTGGTAGACAGAGTTGCTGAGGATCTTGCTTTGCTCTCTTTTTTTATGGCTTATACTCAAAATATCTTCTTCCTGCAAAATTGGCACTCCAGCAGTAAAGTGTAGGTTAGCCCATTTCTGAAGTGTGTGGTGGAGTGAGGACTGCAGATTTGTTGGAACTCATACTTAATGCATTATAAATACAAATATATAATGAGAACTGGACTTTGAGAAGGGTCGTTGCCTTTTCAGTGCTCCCGTAACCATTAAAGCTCCTCAGAGTTACTTCAATCAGTCAAACCTCCATCAGCTTGTAAGAGCCATGGTTACAAATGGGCTCATCCTACTTTGCAGGGTCCCTCCCCTGTTGAACACTCACTCTACTAACTACAACAAGCTGTGAGAGCTAGCCCACAGGGCTGAAGTTAAGATGCGATGCCTATGTGTTGTAGGGAAATAGTAAATACATTATTTGTAGTATTTTATTTATAGTATACATAATATTACATGGTGCAATATATATATCCCTGTTTAAACAAACAATAACTTCAATTATATCCTGCTTCAGTAAATAAATGTAGGAAGCATTTGACTGAAAATGAGAACTGCAGAAAATACTTAAAATCTCTTATCTCCCTTTCAAGAAATTTATAATAGAACAAAAGCAACAAGTTTCAAAGGAAAGACTGAGAACATGGACATTTTCCCTTGATTTCTAAGCAGATGAATGACCTTTGAACAAGACATATTTTCTTTCTGTATTAATGCTTAAATTTTTAAATTGTGCCTGGTCTTTTTTAACAAAGTGGTATAAAGCCTGACAATTCCTCTGTAAAAGACACAGAGAAAACAGGGATTTCAGCTTTAAAAATGTTGTCAGGTGAACATCAGTGTGCAGTGTATATGATTTATGAATAAATGGGCAAGCCCCCAGCTGGGCCTGAGTGGAACCGTGGCAGTTCCTATCCGCTGATGTCTTTGGACCCTTCAGGCTTGCGGGGTGGTGACTTCTGGCAATCATACACGTGGCCTCGGCTGATTGCTCTGCCACCTTGATGGCCTAATTTTCTTTTCTGGACGTTTTGCTAGCTAGTACACTCTCTAGATTTCTTGCTACTTTCCCATTTTTTAAGTTGTCCTTTCACCTTGATTATTCTGCCTGGGCAGCTTTTATTTTTTTTCTCTATCTTGCCTTCTTAAGAACATATTTTTCAAGAGAAGTGCATGTAGCTGTGTACCTAGGTGGCGAGTGGGTCCTGTTTCAGTGTTTGAGGCTGCTGCCCTGCACACCAGCTGCCCCTCAACAGTCAGAAATGCAGAAAGCCATAAGCAGCCGAAATGATGGGAGCCTCTGTACCAAACATGAGTCATTTAGAAAGCCAAAGGAGGGTGTATGGATCTGTTTCAGAACTAGATCTGGCAGCAGCATGAAGTGGGGATGCACAGTCTCTGTCACACACCAAGACAGCACTGGACTGCCCAGGGAAGGATCAGAGCCACCTTTGCTTTGTCCTTCCCTTCTTCAGTAACCTACCCACTGCAATCCAGCAGCTCCCTTGGTACATCTAATAAAATAGCAGGTAATCATAGCTGTCAGTTATGCAGGGTTACGGGATCTCTATGTCTATTCATCATAATTCGACAGCATTGTAACAAATAAATGCCTCCTCAGGTCCTCTTTCCAAGGGAGACACCTCCAGAGTCCAAAATGCTGACTCCTCAGACTGACTTAGAATATTGTCTGGTTATAAGAGATGATTACAAAGGTGACATCTCTCTTTATCTTATGTGTACACACAGATCTGCTTTTATTTGTTATGTTTATACTTTTTTTTTATCACTGTTTATTCTGGCTTTACAGTCCCTTCTAAAATGTCATTTTGCTTGAAGAAACCCATGAAGAAACTCTGTGTGATAACTGCAGTAATATTCTTCAGTGGGCTTCAATGCAGTGTGATATTTTTCATTAAACAGTAGACTTAGCCAAGAGCTGTGTCTCCTTTACGTGTGGAGTATGAATTTAACCGTGATTTTTATATGGGGAGGAAACCATTTCTGACTATGGGTTTTCAGCAGTTCTAGTATCTGCAGTTGATATTCGTGTTGCAGTTGGCTTTCCAGAAATGTTTCCAGGTGGAAGCTTTTTCTGGATGAAATGAAGACCAGACCAGTTGTCTGAGTCATTGCCCTCGCTACTGATGTGCTGGCGTGTCTAGAAAACTCATGGTCCTGGGCCAAATCACTGCTTCCTGTGGGGGCAATGGATCTACTTGGCAGGTGCAGGCCAGAGCCAGCAGGTCCACAGCCTGCATATTTCAGATTCACCATGACTGGTGTTCAGAGACCATGGCCTTATATTTCTATTTGGAATTGCCCAAAAATTCTTCTTGGCTGTCACATTTGGGAACATAATCCTGAACAAGCGCAGGAATGACAGTATTATGGAAAATCTGGCTTAAACTAGTAGACAGACAATTTCACCACCCTTGACTTCACATACCCTTTCTAATGAGCATGGCAAACTTGTCATTCTATTTCCACTTCACCAGACCTTTCTGGTTGGTGTTATTTGTTTGCTTTTGTAGATTGGAAACTATATGAGGCAACGTGTGTGCTGTGTTTGCTTCCTGCCTGTCAAGGCACAAACAGCATTTTCATTTGCATTCACGCTTTGCTGTGGGCCTCAGCAGCAATGCTGGGGTGGAAATGGAAGCAGAATTTACTACAGAGATTATAGATCTGTGTCAATGCTTGAATATCTCACAAGTGCATGACTTTTGCCCTGTAACAGGTGCCCTGATCACCTAAGGTTAGAGAAGAGATGGAGAACACTAATAGCACATACACGGCACCACTGACCCAGTCTGACACTGAACGTTAGGTATTAAGGCCCTCTGTGGCTTTGGACCTATCTTACTTGCACCCACTTTCTCAAGGGAGAGTAGACCAATTGTCAGTGTTCTTAAGGGAAGTTAATGTCAACCACAATTTTCTAAATTGCATAATCAAACAAGGCGGATGAGTCTCATCGTTAGAATAAAATTGTAGAGGGTTATGCAGGGACTTTCATAAAGAAAATGCCTGCACAACTTGAAACTCAGCAGGAGCAACTCCAGAGAGGTGAATTTACTGTATCTGTTCATGGAAGGTCTGAGTTGTACCTTGTAGCAACCAGGACATCTCCTCTTTTACTTGCCCTCTTCTGCACTTGGCAGACAAGGCAGCTGGGGAAAAGTACTCATCCAGGCACAGGGTCATTGGTCCCTTCTGGATCTGTGAGATCCAAATTCCCTAGACACAAGCCTCTTTCTACTCTGCATGACAGGAAGCCTAGGTTACAGTGGCAGTTCAAGGGTGGAGTGCCTCACACAACGCATGAAGAAAGGCAGAGAGCTTTCTGTGCTGTAGTGAGCCTCCTCTGTGCCTGATTGGGGTGGTGTGATTCCTTCCCCTTCCTGCTAGGCTGGTCAGACCACTCTAGTCTGCTTAGCACAACCTCTGATTCACTTGGACCACCTTCCCTTCCCTCTCTGGGCTACTGTCTGATCCAGTGGATCAGATAGGCTTCGTTGGGAAGCTACGAAGCTGCTCTGGCAGCCACCCAACCATCCAGGTGGAAAGTGCTCACAAGACCTGGAAAAGGGTGTGCAGGGAGCTCCATGTGCTCAAACAACGGCATGACGAGGTGCTGTGGGGGATGCAGGAACAGACAGGTTTCCACTCCCATGGTAGAAGATCCCTCTGTGTTGGGCAATGGATGTACTAACGGCTGGACCACAGATGCTCACAGTGTGAACTGATTAAAACATGTATGGGCAGTAAGTGATACAAGTTCATAACCAATGAGAAAGTGGGTGATACATATCAGAGCGCACACGTGAAAGAAGCCAAACCATACAGTCACTGCATTTGACCTTTAATATACCTCAGCCCTGCTGTGCCAGTAACCCTTTGGTCCCTACCACACATACGAATGAAAAGTGACTCTTTGCCTCTTAAAAGCTCATTCTTTGTCTGATGCCCTGACTTCCTAAGTATAGTCAGCTTCAAATAGCTGAGAATCATATTTTATTATTATGGTAGCTGAATCTGAAATACCTCTCTTGTCTTTGAAGGGACTTGAGACTGCATGGGATGTTCCACACAAGCTCCCTGGTTATCTCCAGTGAAATTTCTGCAATCCCTTATGGCTAATCTGTCTCCCACAGTGCGTGCCTCACCCTGACCAGAGCACCCTGAAGCTGATGGGAAGAAAAGTACTGCCCATGAACCACCTTTCTGGAGCAGACAAGTAAGGAAGGACCACCCTTTATCAAGGAGGTAGCAGGAACTTTGCAACATACACAGAAAAAACGGATTGATTTATTTTTCCCTGCACAAGCATTCCTTTAAAAGTGCTCCTGCAAATTCACAGTATGGCAAAGCTGCAGGTGAAGTGAGTGGTAAATAAAATTCATGACTTTTCTCACACAGTCATGACACCACTGTCCATTGCAGAAATGAGGGGCTGATTTATGCCCTCTCTTATATTTACATGGATTTAGCAACAGCACTGGAGCTGAAAAAGCAGTGTTTGGCCACTCTCCAGTAGCTTGTTAGTTGTGGACGTAATTAGTAAATAAATCTTTGACAGTTTATCAGGGGAATAATGGTAAGAAAGGCATGAACAGGTGTTAGGGTGTATTTAAAAGGATAAGGTTGTGTTACTGGCTTCTGTAATGACAAGTTAGTGACAAAATTTCTTCGGTCTATGGAGACTTTGCATTTACCAGATGTTCTATATTTGAGACTCCTGTAGTTAGCTTTTGAAGAGGTAAATTAGACATAAGTTTCAGAGTTAATCATTAGTGTTGCATATTTGAAACATCACCTCCTATTTTCAACATAATTAATGATGTTATGACTCTTGCACAGCGGTTTTAAATAGTCTTCAGCAATGTCTATCGTTTGAATGGTTAGGAAATATAATTCCATCTGCCCACGTAAAAGAAATGCTTTGTCTGTGCTTTTCATCATTCATTCACAAGTTCTCTATGGTTTAGAATATCTTTGCAAGAGATCTACCAGGTTGAAGCTGAAAAAAATTCTTCAAGAAATGGGAACTTGAAACTTTTTCAACAGATCTAAGAACTCATTTTACTATTCATTGCAGGAAAAAAACCCCTCCTATTGATATCTCTTATCCAAAATGTGTAATTCACATTAATATAACTCATGTTATGTCCAGCAGTAACTCGATACTTCCATGAGGCTTCTCTATTCATAGTAAAAAGGTAACTATGCAAATTGATGAATGCTTCTGTGTAATCAAGAAAGAAATAGAGTGGTGAAATCAAAGTTTTCTTTTTTCATTTTCCTGCCTAGGATACATTTATATGTGGTGATTTTTTAACAGCTGTTTGCAGCAGCTTAAGCTTCTGTAAAACCCACCTTGTGGAATTTTGGGGAAAAGAAGTCACTGTAATGCTAAATACTCCACTAGCCTGATCCGGAGAGAGACCTTATAAGGAAGAAACTCTCCATTAATACATTTGTATTTCACACTCATTATGTTCCAGAATATATGCAAAGGGAAAATTATGTGGCTCATGAGCTTAACACCTGCTGCAGTGCTACTAAGCAGAATGCAGAGGCTGAGAAGACCAGTGTGTGAGGGCAGCTTTCATCACATGCTTCTACTGAGCCTCATAATTTAGAGGCCTAGGGGATCATGAACAATTATATTTACTTTTATATTCATGAGTTGTTTCACTTTCAATCAGAGTTCTGAACATGTGCTGTATCCATACAGCTCCACTGACGTCAATGGGGAAAACATACAGAAATCAACCACACCAACATAATTCCTTTTGTACTGCTGTCATTATTCCTTATTTTTATAAATTACTGGCATGATTCTCTGCTCTAAAAATTGGGATCTCAACACAAGCCACGTAAAACCATCAAGCTTGTTACTACTTGCAGTGATGAGGCCATTTGCTTGTAAATAGTTTGAAAGGCACCCTGGTTGCACTCCTGTCCCCACACTCATTTGCAGGCTGGCATTGTATTGATGTTTCCATGCGGTGCAGCATACCCTTCTTTATTTTTCATAATTTAATTTGACCACTTGCCTCTTAGTTTTTCTGTTCCTAACTTATAAGTTGGAACAACTTCTCTCACCCTTACACATATTTTCACCTCACAAACTATTTAAATCAGGAATAAGCCCATGGAAATCCTTGGTATTGCTGCCATGTAAGTTTGTTATAGCTTGTAAAAAGGTAAGTGCTATGAATAAGTCTTGAGTATTCTTCAAGAAATATATAAAAAAAGTATGAGTTCATATCCTAACAGGCAACATATTCTTCTGGTTTTGTCTAGTGTTTCACCTTAGATTCATGCGTTGAATATAACATACACAAAAATCTATCCAGACTGCAAGAGGTGCTAGAAAAAGAAGGAAAAATTTATTACAAAAAAAAACTTTTACAGGCAGCCTGTTATGTGGCTGTGTTTTACAATTCTCTCTTGTGGGCAGCAAAAGAAAAACCACCAAAAACATGTTGTATGAAGGTATTGCTCAGTAATGAAAACTTTGCTGCCTTTTGTTCAGAGGATTTAAAGGCAGACATTTAAACTGATTCTTCTTCGGTCTGCAGACACCTGCATGCCACTTAACTCTTCAGATGCACGTGCTTAAACAGTGACAAATTGGATCTAGGATTTCATGAGGTGTAACATGAAATGCAGAGTGTGTCCATCTCCAGGCCTGGGGGCACGAGCAATCTAACAGCTACATCAGGAAGGAGATTTTGTGCTCATCCCTCTACGGTGCTTTGGAACTGGTTGCACAATTATCACCACCAGCTACTGCCCCATTTGCTCTTCCCATATTATAAAGAGCCCAAATAGCCAGTGCCTCATGGCTCGCACCTCCTGAAGGAAAGGTCAAATGATGCTGAGCAGGGAAGAGGAGGAAATGGGTGGGTTAAGGCCAAGGGCAGCTTGGTCCCAAGAGAGGTTACATGCAGCCCCTTCCCCCTCACATGGTCATACTCCCTGGGACATTTGCAAAATAACCATACTTCCCTGGTCAGGCTGACAAGGAACACAGGGGACATGGGGACAGGTGGCCACCAGGGACCACATGGGGCTTGCAGAAGCAAATACTCCTTCTGGATAAGCAACCAGCAACCTTTTGGCAGCTGGGGCAGGCACAGGGGGTGGGTAGAGTTCCAAAAGCTTGCCCTTGCAAGGCTCTGGAACTTTCATCTGGGTAAACAGATGCTTCCAGAACTGTTGTGATTTGAATTATGTGGAAAAAGGAAATTCCACTGGGATCTCATAAGGATGAATTTGGCAAGCTCTGCATGAAAGAGCATCTATGCAGCTTGGTCAAATAGCCTGCCATTATTAGCAAGTGCAAGGATCAGCTGGGGTGAGGCAGTGGAGGTGAAGCGCAATACTGTGCTCCAGCACTGCATCAAGCTGAGTTCCCACTCACAGGCTTGGGGCCACCCAGTACTATGTTTAAATAAAAACTGCTACCAAAGCTGCTGGGGAGGTGAGGAGCTGCCAGGAAGTCATTCACTGCAAGTCGGCTCTCCCAGATTAGCCTGGGTCATCACCACTTTTTGCTCTCTGCCCTCACTAAGCCATGCTTAGCTTCCCACCGACTTTCCTCTCTGTCAAATACACACTTTGCCTTTAGCTGTAGCCAGAAGATACCTCAGCACAATATCCAAATTCAATTAGAAAATACTTTTTAGCATAGTTTGTGCTGGTGAGGGAGTTGCTTTCCCAGTGGAGTTTATAGGAGTTAGAAAAATGACATAAGCTCTCCTGGCAAACTGCCGTAAAGACGATTGCTGTGTCTCTCCAAGGCCATCTCCTGGCATGGCTTTGTCAGCTGAACGTGCAGTTTCTTTAATCTTCAGGCTGACATAATTATACACACAATATTTCTTAAGCATGAGCTAGGGCAATGTGTATTTGAGGTGCCCCTGTGCTGCCCTGCTTGGCCTGTGCCTGTCACAAACTCATATCTGTCAGTCACTTTGTAAAACAAGTTGGAAAAGCTAAATTTGTTCAGGACATAACTCTGCAAACAAATCTTGAGAGGGAGCCAGGATAGAGAGCCAGGAACACAAGAAGTAAGTTATTCTCTGGCTAATTTGGTGGATGCTAAACTATATACATCAGAGAAGGCGGAAAGGCAACTGAAGCAGCAAGGGGAAAAACATGAAAGGTGTGGGGGGTCTGTGTTTGCTTAAGATTAGCCCATGGATTATAAAATCAATCATCGAATCATAGAACGGTTTGGGTTGGAAGCAACTCAAAAGATCATCCAGTTCCAACCCCCCTGCCATGGGTAGGGGGACCTCCCACCAGACCAGGCTGTTCAAGGCCCCATTCAACCTGACCTTGAACACTTCCAGGGAGGGGGCATCCACAACTTCTCTGGGCAGCCTCACCACCCTTATCATGAAGAATTTCTTCCTAATGTCTAATATAAATCTTCCCCCTTCCAATTTAAAGGCATTCCTTCTTGTCCTGTCGCTACTGGCCCTTGCAGAAAGTCCCTCCCCAGCTTTCTTATAGTCCTTTCAGGTATTGGAAGGCTGCTGTAAGGTCTCCCCAGAGCCTTCTCTCCTCCAGGCTGAACAAGCCCAACTCTCTCAGCCTGTCCTTATAACAGAGGTGCTCCAACCCAGTGATCATCTTTGTAGTCCTACTCTGGACCTGTTTCAACAGTTCCATATCCTTCTTATGTTGGGGATTCCAGAACTGTCATACTACTTACCACATGCCTAATAGTCTCCTTGCCTTTCTGAATGTCTCTGAGTATTGAGTGATATTTTTACGCAACTGGTCACATTCATATCAAGAGATCTTTCCTGGCTCATAAGAGATAACTTAGAGGCTGTGGATGGGTATATGTGGACAAGATAATTTTCTCCTTGCCCTTGACTCTGCTTTTATTTGCATTCAAATTCACCTGCAATCTTATTGCCCACTTATTTAGTATTCTGGAGACAACTTTGCAGTCAACTTTAGATTTTACTATCCTGGTTTGTTTTGTTTTATCTTCAGGCTGTGTAGCACACATTACTGCCCACCTCTTTTCCAGCAGTACATTGAACTGAGCGTGCCGCGCTCATACAGAATGGCCTATGTATGTACATATAGGATGCATTGAACACTCCCAGTAGAGAACCTCGTACACCCCTGCCAACAACCCGATCTTTAAGGCCTAATCTTTGGCTTCTTGTTATTAATCTTGTACCAGCCTGAGAAAGAATTTCCGTACTACCCATGGTAGTCCAATATCTTTAAGAGCTATTGGTGAGAAATTTTGTGCTAAACATCAACTAGATCACCTTTTCACAATGTGCTTGACTCTTGCATAATCCTCTAATAGCAGCTCAAGAGACCAGTGTTGAACTGGATGTGTATGAAAGAGACAAGAGAAGGGTATATGCTCAGTATGACAGTTAGTAAAACTGATGAATGGTGTTTGATATCATAAAATGGCAAAAATACTGGAATTACTCTAAGCAGAAAAGACCACTGAAAAAATACAAGAATATATGAAATAGATTTTCTTAGAGAAAACACTGAGATTGCCATCTTCAGTTTGTGCAAAGTCTGTGATTTATGAGGAAAAGAACAGAGAAATGAAAAGGATGATCAAGAAAACAAAGAGTCCTAAAGAATTAACAGGAAAACAAAGATGGTTGAAGGATACATAGAGACCAATATCTGAGGGCCAAGTTCTACTGTTCTCATAGGCACTCATGCAAAGCAACTTTCATTCACTGTGCAGTCTGTTTGGACACCTCAGATAACGTGAATGTGGAACTGGCATGAGCTGATGAGCTGCAAATCCCACGTCTATGTAAGGGTACATTCCTTCACAAGTACCCACTAAGGACTGAGTCCTTCCAGCATGCACGGAGCTGTCTGTAGATGAAAATTGTGTGTACACCCAAAGGTGTTGCAAGTATGTAAACATTTGAAATTTGGGCTCTGAAAAGATCCCCTGTAATCTCCTCCTAAGAAACAGCAGTTACCTCCTCCATACTGGACTGTGGGAATGAGGCAGATCTATGCAGCTGTCACCACATCAGAGGCTTATTTATATATTACTGGTTGCAAGGCATTTGCACGGTGCACAATGGCAGGTCAGCTAAAGTGGTGTGAAACTTCAACACAGCCAGACTAATCATAGGGAGTTAAAATTCAGACAGCTGAAGACAACTATGGAATTTTAGATAGCCTTTCAGAAATTAAATTAATTCAATGGCTCTTGTACCATTTGGAAAGCCATAAGACATTACTGGATGCACTGGAAGTAACATTTCAGAGTCTAAAAATAGGCTGCATACACCACTCCTTCTGCTTCCCCTGGAGTGCTGAGAACATACAGTACTTATTAAAGAATGCATTAAAAATAAGTCAAGGTTTGCATATTCCTTTCTATAATTTCCCTTTTGAAAAATAACAGAAAGATCATTTACAGCTTTTCTTCTTGAGAGGAGTTGGATGACTGCAGGAAATGAAAAGGAGGGGACATACCCCTTGTTTGGCCATGCAACTTACTGCTGTGGTGGTGTCTGGCAATTCGTTTCCTGTACCAGGCCACGAAACCTCATTCTCAGCCTTACATTTTCTCAGCAGGTTTCCTACTATGAACTTAGACACTGGCAATCCCTTGATGCCATGACTTGAAAAAGAGAAATAGGAGAAATCCTGTGTTCCTGACACAAGGCGAAATGGAAAATTATTGGGTGTCATAAGAAGGTAAGTCGCAAGGACTTCCAGATTGTGCTACAGAAGATCTAAACTGTACCTGCACCAGCCAGCCAAGAGATATTGGTCACCACAGCAAAGTATTATGATTAGTGTGTGTAAAAATATTTTCAGAGGCATTTGTCCACAGAAACCTGTAAAATCTGATTCACAAAACCACACAGCGAATAGCCACTGTATCTGTATGTTATCTAAAACCTTGTGGCTTGTGTTTGCCTTGAGTGTTCCTACATTCAGTCTAGTGTCATGTAGAGTAGACCCAAGGACACACATTAGACTTCCCACAATGAATTTAACACAGTTGAGAAGAGCAAGTCTTTCATGAATTTTATTATCTTGGAAATAGTCTTGGAAAATGCCTTTGCATTTTACAGAAACAACTCGCAATCTATGTTTAAATGGATTTATATTTGTGGAGGTGAGTGCCATTATTTTTGCTCTTCAAATATTTTTGTTGGTGTGTAAAGGCTCCTATTGAAGTTGAATTCCTCATTAGATCTAAGGCTGGATGAAGGTGGAACAAAGCAGCTTCAACTTCATGCAGACTGTTTGCTCCATGGCTTCTAAGAAACATTTTGGGTTTCAATGGATACAAACATGTCTCATCAAAGTTAATGTTTGGGCTGTTGAAGGAGCTGACCTGACTGTATCGTGTACCTCTGGGGGCCAGAAGAAGCAATAGTGGAAAACAAAAGGAGTGGAGATTTTAACAACAAAACTACTACTGGTTCCTTCCCACTTTGTGGGCCTTTTTTTCAAAAAGAAATGAACTTCTCACACAACAAGGGCCTGTGATCTCTTTTAGCATGCACAGAAAGTTTGTAGGAATACACAACCTGTATGCACAAATCTTGCATTGCATAAACATTGGAATATTTCCATAGGTTCATACCTGTAAGTATTTCTTTATAAATACTACATAGAAAATACCGCTCTATTAGAAATCATGGAATCATAGAATTATCTGGGTTGGAAGAGACCTCCAAGATCATCAAGTCCAGCCCTTAATCCAACACTATCATGATTACTAGATCATGGCACTAAGTGCCACATCCAGTCTTATTTTAAAAACCTTCAGGGATGGTGAATCTTCCCTCGCCCTGCTGGCCACACTATTCTTGATACAGGTCAGGATGCTATTGGCCTTCTTGGCCACCTGGGTACACTGCTGGCTCATGTTAAGCCTCCTTTCAATCAGTACCCCCAGGGCCCTTTCCACCTGACTGCTCTCCAGACACTCTGTCCCCAGCCTGTAGCACTGCATGGGGTTGTTGTGGCCAAAGTGCAGGACCTGGCACTTGGCCTTGTTGAACTGCATCCCGTTGGACTCAGCCCATCTCTCCAGCCTATCAAGGTCCCTCTGCAGAGCCCTCCAGCCTTCCCGCAGGTCAACACTCCCTCCCAACTTGGTGTCATCTGCAAATTTGCTCATGATGGACTCAGTCCCCTAATCTAAATCATCGATGAAGGTCTTAAACAGAACTGGACCCAACACTGAACCCTGAGGGACACCGCTAGTGACCAGCCGCCAGCTGGATGTAGCCCTGTTTACCAGCACTCTCTGGGACCGGCCATCCAGCCAATTCTTAACCCAGCTGAGAGTGCACCTGTCCAAGCCACAGGCTACCAGTTTATCCAGTGTCAAAGGCTTTGCTCAAGTCCAGATAGACTACATCCACAGGCTTCCCTTCATCCACCAGGCGGATTACCTGATCATAAAAGGAAATCAGGTTGGTCAGGCAGGACCTACCCCTCACAAAGCCATTCTGTCTGGGTCGGATCCCATGTCCATCCTGAAGGTGCTGTGTGATTGCACTCAGGATGATCTGTTCCATAACCTTACCAGGCACTGAGGTCAGGCTGACAGGCCTATAATTGCCTGGGTCCTCCTTGCAGCCCTTTTTGTGAATTGGTGTGACGTTTGCCAACTTCCAATCATCTGGGACCACCCCAGAGAGCCAGGACTGTTGGTAGATGATGGAGAGAGGCTCTGCAAGCTCTTCTGCCAACTCACTCATCACCCTTGGATGGAAGTCATCAGGGCCCATAGATTTGTGTGGATCCAGGTGGCTCAGTAATCCATAGACTGTTTCCTCCTGGATCACAGGGGGAATACCAGTCTATTTTAAATTGTGCCATTTTCTTTGTGGGTAGGAATGGGTGTTTGAAAAACGTCTGTCCAAAGCCAATCTCTTCTCCCAGGTAAGGGTGCCAGAGTTTTACAGTTACTCTCCTTTAATCAACTTTCATAAGAAGACTGAAAAACGTTGCACTTCCTTACCCAAGCCAGAGAGCCAAAGAACAAAACAGAGGGATTTAAGCCTCCTCTGGGAAGCAGGCAATGAAATTTAAGCCTGTGCTTCTGAAGGTCTTCACCAAAGCTAGATATTAGCAGCTAATTTGTTTTTATTTTAAAAGGCGAACACTTTCAAATCTCCTATAGCTTCTGCTTTCACCGCTTCTTAAAATTAAATCAATAAATAAACAGAAAGAGAGGCAGAAAATACTAAATGTCCTCCATCTAGTAAAATTGTGTCAGTTTTAAGTAAATCCGCAGCATTTCCCTGCAGAGTCTTTTTTTTAATCTTATTCTATGTAAAATTGTGAACAACATAAAATTCCCCTGATATTACCAGGTCTTTTGGCACTTGCAAAGGCTTTCCAGGCAAGCTATTAAATAAATATGTTTTCCTTTGTAGTTGGTACTAAAAAATATTTCCTTCTATTACTGCATCAGAAGTAGACAGCAAAGAAAGCTTCTAGATCCAGAATTACAAGAAGCCTGGCAGTATGAACTGAAACTCTAACACTGACACGATAATGTTGCATTTGGGACTGATGGTAGACATCACCAAAAACGTCTCTCCAAAGCCAGTGATTTTTTGGAGTATAGGGGAAAGGGATTACTAGAATTGGAGAAAACTTTCCATCCCTCCCTAACATGCACTTGCTATACTGTATATAACACCGATGCTGGAACTTTCTTACCAGCTACTAATAAATCATAGGCAAATGATCAATTTATGTGTGATATGAGGAATGTATGCTTACTTACTTACTTAAACTTTCTGGTTTTGGCATAAAAAACTTTGCTTATTGCATCAAAAGTAATTTGATGTTTGAGTAATGACTCCCTTAAAGTCTATTACTGTGCATCTTGTATAACCCATATACATGTGCTTCGCGGAAAGATTTGTAATGTGTATCCATAAAAGAAAACTTTATTTATTTTCTGAAAGGTTTCAAGGCTACAGAAAAACACTATCTATGCCACAAATTACATCAGTGGTTTCCAAACTAGTTGGGCCTGTGGATTAATGCCAGCCCATAATGTCTCTCCCGGATGACCACATATACTCCTCGCCATAATTGAAAACACTGCTGATGTGGTTTCCAGGTCTCTCTGTGGGCTGCTTACTGCACCTCAGAGGGTCACTGCTGAAAACCACCGCCACAATGCCTGTGGCTGTTGAACTATTTTGAAATCTTGAAAATCATGGCCCCACTTCTTCATTTGGTCCCCAGTCTTGTCAAAGTCCCTTCTGTAAGCAGTCCCTGCAGTAAGGAAGCTTACAGTGCAGAAAGCCAAGAACATGCACTTTGTTACAGTAACAGCATCAGTATATTTTTTCCTTTCCAAGTTGAAGAAATGAAAAGCAGGCTGTGAATCATGTGTTTACAGTAAAACCTGCATTGAATCACTAGGCTTGGTGCAAGCCCTCCAGCTCGATTAAAGTTTAAATCCAGAGCTTTTCTCTACTGTGTCTTTCTGTTTGGTTACTTTGGTTTTAAAATTGAGCCAAGCAGATGAAACATTGAAAACAATTTTACTTGTGTGGTATTTGGATAATGCCATGCTTTTAGCTTAAAATCCTGCCTGTATAGAAACAGTTGAACACTTCCTCCTCAACAATACCAAATTTCTGGGTTATTTCAGCTGTCACAAATCCCGACAGCAAACACGCAGAAGTTGCCCAACAGTCCTGCTGCAAAACTGCAGGAGATGCTGCTGCAGGAGACATCAGCTGCAAGGGGGAATGGCTGCAGGGAGACCCTTCCCTATCCTCTCCCCATGTGCGACTGGGCTAATGCTCACACTTTAATCTGACGGCACCACTCCAAGCACCTGTCATGCCTTGGGATGAGCTGTGTATTAGACCAAAACCTGCGCAGACACCTCCACTCTCACCTATCCCCCAGCCCAATCCCCTTAGGGATCTGCAGCCTAAGATAGCACCAGGCTGGATGGCGCCAGCAGTTGCTGAGGCGGGAGGATGAGCATGCATGTGGCACAACATGCTATCTGTGTATGGCAAATGTGTCCCCACGGAGTCACGGATATCCTTCAAATTTGGGGTCTTCCTCAGTGCTGAGACTGTCATTCCTGTTCCTCCCGTGGGACATAGCTTTCTGGTCTCGCAGCGACCTTGATGCCACCATTGTTGCTGGCTTCTGGTTCTTTATTGTGGTGGGTGCAGAGGACCTGCCAGTTATAGCTGAACTCTGTACCTCCTCGCAGCCACTGGACAGAAGGCTGGAGAGGCTGTCACCCCCACGTCAATGCTGCCAGCCTCAAGAGGAGCACCCGGAATAGGGATGGGGATGCATGAAACGTAAGGGTTGAGAGTACCACTCTGCAAACACTGGGAAAAGGCGAGTGTGAGCTCCCTCTGACATCTGTGTGTTTGCTGTCTACATGTGATTTCCATTACTGCTGTGTTCAGGGGACTCACGCAGCAGTGTTTGTGTAAACGTTAATTAAACTGATACCAGCTTTTATGTGTCTAGCTGATAAGGTAGGCTGGCAGTACTCTAAATTTAGACTTGCCGGGAGCTCTTTGAGACGACAAACATGGATGGTGCTTCACTGAAGGATCTTGCAGCAGCACCTGCACTCTCAAAATGATGTCAGCCCGTGGTTAATGGCCTGAATAAATAATGTGGGACAGCCCTGCTAACAGCAGCACTGTTGTTATATGTCAATAGTGTCAACCAGTCAAGCCTTGACAGATAACGCTCCTCTCACATGTGTGTGGACTGTGTTTAGAAAAGGGAGATTCAGGAGACAGTACTGCTTTAACTAGGCATAAAATATAAAGGTAGAAAAAAGAAACAGCCCCCCACCATCCCAGTTGAAAATCTCAGCTTCTGTCTGGGATTTACTTTTTGACTGTGTTTTTGACTGATTTTGACTTTTTTCCTGGGCAGCTGGGTCATTAATTTAAAATATAACCGGGGGGGGGTGGGGTGGGGTGTATTCCGAAGGATATTGTATCCCTCACCTTTGCGCTTTCATCAGTTTTGCAGAGCACCTGAGGCTGGGTGCCTTGGGTGACTTCTGTAGATTGAATTCACTGAATGTGCTTCACATTCACCCTGGCTATAGCACCCAGTATGTTCATGCTCCTCAGAGAGGTTGTCTGGAGAGAGGGATATGGAAATATGAGGGAATTCTGCTTAATATCTTTACCGGTGATCTGGATGAGGGGATTGAGTGCACCCCGTGTAAGTCTGCAGATGACACCGAATTGGGTAGAAGTGTTTATCTGCTTGAGAGAAAAAAGACTCTACAGAGGGTTCTGGACAGGTTGGATCAATAGGCCAAGGCGAGCTGTACGGGATGCAAAAAGACTAAACATTGGGTCCTGCACTTGGTCCCCAACAGCTCCATGCAACAGTGTGGGCTTGGAGAGAAATGGCTGGAAAGCTGCCCAGTGGAAAAGGACTTGGTGCTGTTGGTCGATACCCAGATGAATGTGAGTCAGCAGTGTGCCAAGGTGGCCAAGAAGGCTAACAGCATCCTGGCTTATATGCTGCAGCCAGCAGAACTAGGGAAGTGATTCTTCCCCTGTACTCAGCATTGGTGAGGCTGTACCTCAAATACTGTGTTCAATTTTGAGGCCCTCGGTACAAGAAAGACATTGAGTTGCTGGAACGTGTCCAGAGAACAGCAATCAGGCTGCTGAAGGGTCTGAAGCATGAGTCTTACAATGAACAGTTGAAGGAACTGAGGCTGTTTAGTTTGGAGAAAGCTGAGGGGAGATCTTGTCGCTCTCTACAACTCCCTGAAAGGAGGAGGTAACAAGGTGGGTGTTGGTCTCTTCTGCCACCTAACAGGTGATAGAAGAAGAGGAAATGGCTTCAGGTTGCACTAGGGGAGGTTTAGACTAAGTATTAGGAAATATTACTTCACTGAAATGATTGTCAAGCATTGGAACAGGCTGCCCAGGGAAGCGATAAAGTCGCCATTCCTGGAGCCATTTAAAAGACTTGTAGATGTGGTGCTTGTGGATTTGGTTTAGTAGTGAACTTGGCAGTGTTAGGTTAAAGGTTGGACTTGATGACCTTAAAGGTCTTTTCCAACTTAAATTATTCTGTGATTCTACAATGAAACAAAGAAAGAGCAGTAGGAAGACTGAAGAACATGCTTGTTGTGATAGGATCTTCAACATGGAAGGGCTCGTTTATTGGAAAGTTGAGTAGCTTGGAGTTTCCTGAGAGAGTCAGCATGTAACATTGCTAAAAATAGTCAGCTGCCCTTTTAAATCTGGTCTTTGGCACTCAGTACTATGAAGTTTCTGTAGGATTTGGGCATCCAGCCCCTTTTGCTCCTTTTTGTTGTCACTTTCTCTTTGTTCTCACATGGACGGTATTTGTACCTATGGACTGTTATCAGTACTTCTTTAAGACAGTATCAAAATCCTTACCTTTCATGTTACCCCTACTTCTATTTCTGTTAAAAAACAACCTGTTGTTTGGATGGGAAAGGTTATTTTTTAATCTGCTCTGATCTATAGCACTATGCTAATCTGTTGCAACTGAGCTTTTCATGCATTTTCATATTTCCAGATTTGTACTAAATCTTCTAATTATTACAGCTCTAATTGTTCTGCCACTTAAACATTTCTATTTCCATTTCAGCAGAATTGGATACTTGATTGTAAAATATATTCCTTATGACAATATCTTCCTTGACAGGGTTCACTGAGCCTCTACCAAGAAAAAGAAGTTTTTCCCTTCCTCATTTACTGCAATTACATCACGAAACAATAACTCGCTGAATGATATAAATGTCAGTGAATATTATTCTCTAGAAAACCATATGTCCCTTTTCCATCCACAGGCAAAAGTTAGTAGTTAGCTTGAAGGGATTTGAATTTTACGTCAGTGAAAGGTCTCAGTGCCAAATCATTCCGATGTGCAGGACTTGCTAACCTGCTTTCACTGGAGGATTGAACAACTGTCAGATCACAACATGCAGACATCTGTGCAGGTCACGACATGGGGACATCCGCACGTATCATGACATGGGAATACGCATGCAGATCACAGAAAAGAAACATTAGTGCCCTCAAGTCTGTTTACAGCAGCTGAGGGTCTGACCCACATGCAAATGGAGGATTGGAGCATAGGACAAAGGGCTGGTAAACAGCCTGGGCAGCTGAAATTCTGACAGTATGGGGCCTGCAGTTTTCTTCAAGCTCTTGTCATTCATTGTAAAGGATCAAATCTTGAGTTACTGGTTCTAGGTTATTTCCATGAAGTCTGCAAGGAAGGAAAGGACAGTGAGTAATTTAAGGGAAAAAATAGTCTGGAAAAGCAGTGTAAGTCCTTTCCTTAGAACTTTCTCCAATTGTGGCTGGCAGAAGCATATTTTCAGAGTGAGTGGACAAGATTCATTGCACCATCTTTTCATAAATATGAAACTAATCACAGAAACTGCACCCTGAAATTGCCTGTTTCTTTTCAGTGATTCTAAAAGGCAGCATACAGTTATTAGCATTTTTAGATCTCTTCACTGTAGACATCTCCTGTTAGATGGTGAGAATCTCCCCCTTGCTATGGGCAGGTTTCCCTGTGATGGACATCCAAGTGAGAATTGTTGCTATGTTTTTCCCCTTCTCACACAGACATCTGTATCTTCAGGTCACGTGGAACAGAGTGAGACTTAGCAGTGTTTTGTGTTGTAATGCTGGCAGTTATATGCATTATTCATGGGAACAGTAACATACAGGGTATGATCTAAAGGTGGTAATTGCTCATCTGTGTATTCTAGGGAATCACCCTGTTATTTAAAACACTCTGAAGCTCCCAAGCAATATCTATTTTTTCTCTCAACAGGAAACAGATTTGGCTGATAAATGTATAATTGCTGTAGCATGCCAAAATACGCTTTAGCTGACAGGAATATTGTGATAACAGAAGTAGAAATTCAGCATTACATCTTAAATACAGCACACAAATCCCCATCTAATCTGAGGGCCAGATATAAAAAGGGTAAAATAGGTCATATTTTTGCTTGTATGAAGTTGAATCATAGAATCATTGAATAGTTAGCGTTGAAAGGGACTTTTAAACTCCTCTGCAATGAGCAAGGGCATCTTCAACTAGATCAGGTTGTGTCAGAGACCCCTCCTGCTTGCATTCCTTGTGTTACTAGAGGTGTTAAAAACACTGTTACCACTCCCCAAAAGCAGGCAGGGGCTTATGGCACCCGCTGAGCTCTGAAATTTCGGTTGTGATGAAATTTTCTTCTCTCGAGTGGAAGTACTGGGCATTTCTGGCAGGAGCAGAACCCCTGGAGACTACAGTCTGAGACCTTTTGTAGCCTTTGGGAGAAATCTACCTTATATGTGTGGAAACAAGGAGAGGCTGCTAGCAATGTTACCTCTGTGACATGCTGGCTATAGGTTGTGTCATCTGTGCTAACCAGCACAGTGAGGCACATGAGGACATTCGACCCTCTGCGATACAACAGACCTAGCTTTTACCCTACCTTTAGCCCAACCACAACACAAAGTGAGTAGACAGTGTAGAGAAAAAAAGTAAAGCAAATGAATACATCTGAACTTACTGAAGTTAATTCGTTTGAAACTAGAGGCAGCACTTCTTTCATGAGCGTGCTACACTAAAACTGGTCCCACATTGCAAAAGCTCCTGGTTTATCCTTATTCTCTCATTAGAGGTGAAGATTTGTTTCCTTAAGCAGCATTGTCCCTCTCAGGCTACTTCTGTCCATCCTTTCCAGATGGCCCAAGCACCTGGGAAGGCCCAGGGCATAAGGTCCCAGGAGAAGTGAATAAGAGAGCAGGTTGGCTTTGCTCCTCGCCAGACAAGGAAGGACGAGGCCAGCCAGGGCAGTGAACATTACAATGACGGCGGTAACTGAATCCAAATTAAAAAAGGACATTGGTTCTTTGGACTGAAAAAATCACAGAACAAAGCCTGTTTGATACAAAAAGCATTTTGGTTAACTGTAGAGGAAATTTCCTAAATTAAGTCATATGGAGCAAGTGACCCTGCAATCTGCTGAAAAATTATAATTCTCTTGTATCTGGCCCGAGAAATAAATTGATTTCCATTCTTGCAGGAGTCAGAGACAGCTGTATGTGTCCATTAGCAGCCATAAAGGAAGCTATGTATCTACTAGCAGCACTGTCATGCACGTTGCCAGAAGTACTGCTAGCCATTTGAGCACAATAGCAAGCATGGGTGACCCCATGTCCTCAGTGCATCAAGGACTTCTTCACCCATGGGTGTAGCCCTGCTGCCACAGCAGAGGTGCCGGTGCTGATTTCAATCATTAAACAGCAGCACTTAGATGCTCTGGCAGGCCTTTATGGGACAGATTTCTGGATCACAGCTGCAGGTTATAAAAGCCCATGAGAGTTGTCTGTGCAGGCACATAGGGTACTGCAAGACTGTTGTTTGCCTCCCATTGGAAGAGGTTGTGCTTTAGGTTGGCCACAGGGCTCTTCCATGAGGGAACTAAAACCAAGTCCTAAAGGATGAAGCAGAACTAGGGACCCTCTCTCTTAGACAGAGGTTTCTGGATTGCTGCAGCGCACCCAAATGTGGCAGAAATAATGAAGGATTTGGAAAGGGAGACAGCAGCACAACACCTCAAAGATTATCAGCTTCTTTTGTTTATTGCTGGGGCATGAAGACCATTAGAGGTGTTCAAGGAGTGTGTCTGGTGCTGCTGCTGCAAATGCCAAACTCCCTGATTAAAGAAAGAAAGACCTGGACTGTGTGTACTTAAAGTCTGATTAAGAAGTGCCAGCAAGTAATGCCAGAAATACATCATGAATGCTGGTTGTACTGGATTTTTATTGACTGCTACATATCCAGTGTTGCCGGAAGTTGCCATGCACTTAGCCATTTTCTCAGAAATCTATTTTCTCCCCCACAGCAGAGAGCAAGGAATTTGTGAGAGGTTTTACCTGTACTTATGGGCTGTGATCTGGGGTTCTGAATTTATCTCCCACTTCTTCCCCTGATTTTCCTTTAAGGTCTAACTCAGGGACTCTTATCCTTGCTAGAAAACAACAAGAATGTACTTTCTCTATCCCTGTTTTAAGTCATGCTCATTTATACAGCAACCTTTTGTGTCAGGCCAGGCAGCTCACCTGGGGGGAAGAGGGCAAGGAACCCACTGGTGTAGCACCACCTGATGCAACATTTCTGCACCACTTAGAGGAAATTGGGCAGCTGCATGATGACCTGTCTACGCTACAACACATCTACCTCTTCTGAAACGCTTGTGTAGTGACTGGCTTTCAGCAAAGGTTTTGGCACAAGGTAAGATATGTAACCAGTCCCTGAGGGACAGAGTTGGAAAAGGCATGTTGGATCATGGGTTACAGCTTCTGCTGGAGCTACTGGGTGGATGCGGCATGCCAAATAGGTGCTGATCACAGGTCTCAGACCTTACAGGCAGTAGCAGTCTCTCTCCCTCATTTGATTTCAGGGACACAGAATCTTTGAAATGAAAACTGCTTTGATAAATTTTCAAATGGATCATTGGCCTCCAGGGTACTGAGGACAGGACAGACAGACAGGCAGACACAGCGCAATTCTGCGAGTGTCCTGTCCTTAGGAAAGTAGGCGAAAAATTATAATTTCTGATCTGCAGTTTCTTTTGATGTCTAAATGGTGCTTTCAATCTTTGATCTCAATTTTAACTTAAGTTGCAGCACTTTACAATGAAATACTTCCCCTGGTTTTGTTGGAACAAGTCTACATTTTCACACCAGTAACTGAGATCATGAACTTTTCATTTCTATTTACTGGCGACTGTTTTCTATATTTTATTGTGGCCTTAAAAAAAAAAAGATACTTTGAATCATGGTTTTACTGATGTTAAAGTATAATTATGGTGGAATTTTTGCTGCTTTCATCCAGCAGATATCGTCAGAAGGAGCTGTTTCAGCTAAGTGGAAATCTTTTACATCAGATGCCACCTTTAGGGTCAAGGAGACATCCATGGAGGTTTGCAATACAGCCAACAGCAATGTGACTTTTATGATAATGCAATTACATTTCTGTCTGGGAATGAAAATAGCAATCTCGTGTTTGCTGGGATCAAACATCAGATCTCAGGAGGGGTATTTTGCAGTCACTAAACTTGGCAGTATTTACTTAAAAGAGAAATAAAGGCTATATATATCAAGGCTTCTCTCTTTTTTTAAAAAAAAAAAAAGATTCATGCCCTTGGCAAGATGGTATTGGGCTTAATACCACCACTTTTGCTTTAAGATTCCAGGTAATATTTTTACTAGAGAAACAAAACGACTCAATAAAGAGAGCATTACAGATTCTTCAGCAATCTAAAGTGTTTATTAAATCTCTGAAAGCATTGCCATCACATTGAGTTTTGTGATTAAACTGTCATGAAAATAAACTATTTGAAGACAGTTTTAGCTAAATGCCTTAAAATAAATCCCTCAATGATTTAAAAATAGACTTTGTACTAAAAGAAAATGAAAGGTGAGTTTTTCATCTTTATTTACCAACCTATACTAAAATGTTAATATAGACTACTGAAAAATAGTTCTAACCTTTAATAATTGGTCAAGATATACAAAGGCATTCTAAAAAGTTTTGCAATTTTGAAAGCTGAAGTGTTAAAAATTACTGATGGGCTTTGAAAATTTTTCTCCCTGTGTTTAACGCCTCCCTTCTATTCAAGCACAACAGACCAAAATATGCATCTGAACTGAAAGGCTACAAATCACTGGGAACATCAAAAAGAAACTTTGAGACTTTTCAGCGAAAATAAAAGCATTACATGAATTCACAGTTAGTCATTTTTTTCCTAGATAAGCCATGCCCTGCTTCAATAATTCTGGTTCCTTTGCTAAGGTCCCTCGGTAAGGTACAGGAATAGGAGTTATGTCTGTATTCGGTGACAGATCCATGTCCCTGGCCTTCCTGAGGAACCAGAATAACTTCTTGTTTGCAATCCTCTGAAGGTAATACTTGGTCTCGCTGCTTCTCAGGACCTCATTGAAACAGAATATTTATAAAAGCAATTACAAAATAGAAAAAAGTCTAGACACTGTCTTATGTCCAATTCAGTCCAATGGGTGCTGTGCCAGCCATGGACCTCAATGGATTGATATGATGTTGCAGTGAGCTTATGTTCAACCAGGAACACGGAAGTGGTCTTCTCCTGATGACCCTCCTCAAAATCTCCAGCAGCCATTCCACCACCTGACTGCCAGACCTCAGAAAACTGATGACCACGTGGTTGCTAGCAAACGTGTGATATTTGTAGAACCATGAATGCCTAGATTGTAAGTCCTAATTACTGAGAAACCTTCAAGGTCTGTGCCTACAAACACTTCTACACCGTTGGTGATGAGTCCTCACATCTACACTGCTGGTGGTTCTCAATTTTCGCTTAGGATTAGATTTTGTCCAGTCCCTCAGAGGGAAAGTCTCCCCTTGCCTGTGGCTTGAAGCTGTCCATGGCACTCACTGCTGCTTTAGACCTTTGTGTTCTCCCACGGGTGCAAGAACTGCTGGCACCCTGAGCAGAGCTTCCATGTCTTCTGAGATTGCACCATAATTACACCAATGTGCAGGAAGCTGGAGAACAGGGAGAATCCCTGAAAAAGAGCACTACAACTATAAGGAAAGAAAGAAAAAGACATAAAGACATAAAGACAGAAAGGAAGAAAGAAAGAAAGACAGAAAGGAAGAAAGAAAGGAAGAAAGAAAGAAAGACAGAAAGGAAGAAAGAAAGAAAGAAAGAAAGAAAGAAAGAAAGAAAGAAAGAAAGAAAGAAAGAAAGAAAGAAAGAAAGAAAGAAAGAAAGAAAGAAAGAAAGAAAGAAAGAAAGAAAGAAAGAAAGAAAGAAAGAAAGAAAGAAAGAAAGAAAGAAAGAAAGAAAGAAAATGACCGATTCTTAATGTCGATGCTTATTTCTAACAAGCTGAACAAAGTGGCCAAAACCCATGGCAGGTGAAGACTTTATATGTTTTCATAAGACTACACAAATATTTATAAAACTAAATTTATTCAACTCATTCAGTAATGTTTTATTTGCAGTCAAGTGGCATTTGGTGAAATCCAGCATGTTGTTAATACATTTTTAATCATTTGCTGGAAAAGTGGTTCTAAGTGCACATCTTAGGTTTGATACCACTACACTGATCCTACCTTCTGATTTATACGTGTTTCCAAAAATAATAATGCTACTGCTGCTTCTGTGTTGTTTTTTTTTTTAACCCAGACGCAGTCCTGTAAAGCTAAACAGGACAGCATAGTAAAGAATTATGAATGCTCTGAAATAGTATAAAGAGCTAACAATAATCTACATCAGCCAAAATCTGAATAAATCACCTTAAACATGACTGATGAAATCCTTCTGGATATTCAAGACTGTTTCCCTCTTATGCATTTACATGAAATGTTGTATTTAAATTTCAACTTCCTTTCCACTTGCAGAGTTTGATAACTGGCAAGGGACCTTGTGATGCTTCCTCCAGAGAGCCTGTGAAGTGTCCATCCCTGGAGATGTTCAACATCTGACTGGGCATGATCCTGGAAAACCTGCTTGAGCAGGGGGATAGGACCAGGCAATCTTACAGATCCCTTCCAAACATTTTTTTTTTCCTGTTCAATTCTCGGATTCTGTTTGTTATCAGTTCTTACACATCTTTTCAAAGGTTGAGGATGCTGATTTCTGACACACAGCCAAAATAGAAAGTGGTAGAAAATGCTAGTAAAACAAGGAAGCACCGTGGAGAACTGCTTTTTGGAAGAGTTGAATTTTTATTTTGATTTTTGTTTTCATGCTGGCTTGGACTGAAACTTCAAGTTTCAGACCTGAGAAGAAAAGGAAAAAGAAATTTTTTTCAAGACAATCAAAACATTTCATATCAGTTTTGTACTTTTAATTATAACGTTATACATAGCAAGTGCTTAACCAGACTCTAAAAAAGAAAACTCAATTCTGAAAAATGCTGAAATGCCTTGATTCAATGTTGTTGAGCATTTTCCCTTATTTCTTCCTTCAAATCAAAATTTTGATGAATTTTTCATGTTGTTATGAAGGATTGTCAAGTCAGCTAGGTTTGTGTTTTGCAAAAAATTTGTGTTTGGACTGTATCTAAGATACAATGTGGATGGAGAATTTTGGCTATGTGGACTTCAGGACTAGATTTGCCATGATTT
Organism: Tapera naevia; assembly: GCA_033556795.1. Classification (NCBI taxonomy): domain Eukaryota; kingdom Metazoa; phylum Chordata; class Aves; order Cuculiformes; family Neomorphidae; genus Tapera; species Tapera naevia. The sequence goes on along the minus strand of JAUMJJ010000079.1, from coordinate 1,004,898 downwards.
CACTGTATGACTCAGGAAATTGTGTCCCCCTGACGTCTGCCTCCTTATTCATAAAATACGGGTAACAGCAACTGCCTCTTTGAAAGCAGATCTTGAGCCCTGTGATGAAAACCACCATATGTAAAAAGTGGATAGTATTCTTCCACCATCACAGTAAAACTTTACTTTGTATCAGTATTTCGTAGGAGAGCTGTCACAGTTTACTCCTCCCACAGCCAGGTTATCAGATAAACACCTGTGGTTACGATCCCAATCCCTCTCCTCCTCCCCTAGAAAAGAGGAAAAGGAAATAAGAAAGAAACTTGTGGATTGGAAACTACAACTAAAACACTTTTGATAAAACAACAATTATATAAAGGAAAAATATTAGTAAGAAGATAATAAAATATATACAAATATATAAAATTGAATACCACAATGACTGTACCTCACCACTGATGCTGCAGAGCAGGCACAGGGAAATATCCCAGACTGAACTCGGGTGCAGATGGGAGCTGGACTGAGGAACTGGATTCAGGAACGCACAGATCTGGGATCAGGAGTAAAAGAACAGAGTTCTTACTGGATGGTGGCCATAGATGAAGAGATGAGACCCTTGCAATCCCTCAGTTTTATACTGAGTATGACGTGTACGGGATAGGATACTCTGTTAGTTTTAGGCCACTGTCTGCTCCTCCCTACAGGTGTCCCTTTGATTTACAGCTATTTTTCTCTTTGATTTACAGCTTGTCACCAACTCCAGTTACACCAATTACGTTGGTAGCCATAGAAAGAAGTATAAACAGTGACCTTTGCATATCGATGTCCCATTACTTTGGTGATAACCATAAATTTTAAGTATTATCACTTCTAGAGACAGACACTAACTGAAAAATGTATAGTTAACTTTCAGAAAATGAAGTGACTTAGATGAGGCTTAACTGAAAATTTAGAAAATGAAATCTGTTTTATCTCAAACCAGAAGAAAACCAAATACTTTCATTAAGAGTACTCCACCTTCAAGAAATCAGCCAGAAATTAGGAGATACCTGAAGTTACATAGTTAAATATCTTTTGAATGCGTGTGTATAGATTACTTCCAGAGGAGGTTTTCCCATGGACATCAGTGAGCCCAGCTGAAAATGAAATTATTTTTACAGACCATAACTAGTCATTCCTTTAAAAATTAACAAGCAGACAAATAGGTATAATTATTTAATATCTAAGTAAGAATTGTGTCTGCTGTTTTCAGACTAAGCTACATCATAGAGTTTCTGACACTTGTAATTAGTAGAGCCTTAAATAAGAACATTCATGCATATTTTACAGCATATCTGTCTGCAAAAAAATCTGAGTGAGAAAGGATGCAGGTGCTGTATCTGCATCATTGGACTATCTTGCCCACGGATTTGAAGTAAGCTATAAACAGATAAATGGAATTAGTTCATAACAGTAGCAACTTGTAAACAGTCCAGTAGTTAAAGTCATACCAACACTTCACAGCAGAGGCTCAGGGTTTTTTGTCTTGTAATTTCATGAAGAAAACCAGCTTTGCACCAAGCTTCCTAAAAACCGTGCAAATATTTTTGCCTTTATAATTAAAGATGAATTTGTCATTTCAAATGATCTAAAATGCAGCTGCATTTATAAAAAACTTTAGCTTTGAAAAAGAGATTGAAAAGTGGGAAAACCCCCTTGCTTATTTGTGTTAATAAGGATGAGAAAATTTCTTATTCTCTTTCCTTGACAAGCACACCAGTTTAAGAGCGTAAGTTCTCTGTTGGGCCATTTTGCCTAGTTCCATCTCTCCAGCAGCAGACAACAGTGAATCCTTGGGGAAGGATACCAGAGCAAGGTGGATGTACTGGTAATTCCCATCAAGATTTTCTTTCAGCAACATGAATCTTGAGGGCCTCATGAGCTAATAGGGTACTATGGTATGAAATAAAGTTTCAAGATGGTATTTTTCATTAACTCATTAATGCTTGTCATCTTTTCGCTTACAACAATGGTGTAATTACAAAGCATGTGAAAGAAGTATTCATTTTTTGAAACCTACTCATAGGTCAGTTCAATGGATGTGCCTGTGGTTTTTCATTAGCAAAAAAAAAGTAAATAAATTATTCCTGTCCATTTTATCCATGCTATTCTTGATTTGCCTGAGGTCACTGCCTAGCTAGAGAACAGAAACAAGGCTATGCAGTTTAAGAAGACTTTATTCTTGCTGATAATGAATACTGAAAAGTCAATTGAAAAAAATAAATGTTTCATCATTCATATATATTTGGTTTTGTAAGTTATTTGAACAATCAGAAGCAGAGCATGACCTGCTACTTCAAAAACACCACAATTTGTATTTACACCAAGTGTTAAGGACAATTATTGCAAAACACTAATTAAAACATTTTTATCCTCTTTTCCTAATGGTATTACACAGAAAAAAATCTGACAGTTGTTAATTTAAGAAAGTGTGCTACTTAAGGAATGTTTTTTAATTAGAATATTAAATGGTTGTGCGTATAGACACAGTAATAGGTCTTACTTTTCTCAAACAATTATTTTTATCTGTGCTATGTCCTCCCTTCATTTTTTAATCTGCTGCTTTAAAGTTACAGATGTATAGCAGGGTTGGTTTCTTTGCATCAGGAGTAATCTCTACCTTGTCTAATAATTTGCCAATTTCTTTAAAAATCATCTGAGCCAACTTTCTTTGCACTAATATTATTAGTTAACATTACTCTGGCTTTCAGCAACCTTGATTAGAACTGCAAATATGCCTTGTGAGCAAACATAGTTATTCTCAAGTGTAAAGTTCAGGATTTCTCCAGAAGACTTTAGCTTATATATTTTACAAGAAAATCCAACCAGTTCACATCAGCTGTCCTGCAATTCTATAAGTATAAAAGTGAGATTGTCTCGCTGTGCACTAATGGACAAATTCTTGCTAACATTATATTGAGTGTAAAGAAGGTGTAATGTAGATGGGTTATCTATGCAAACTAATCCATGCGAAGGGTTATCTGCACTTTGCTTTGCCATGTACTGTTGATAGCAGAATGGGACAGCTTTCAATGGCTGATTTGTGATTCTACATGATGCTACAACAGAGAGACCATAATGTGTGAAAAGCACAACACAGACATTATAAATTGTGGAAGGAGGAAAAGTCTGTATCAGGCTATTTAAATGCAGTAATTGAGTGCCTGCCATTTCTCTTTTCCTATGACAATAAAGACATAAAAATGTATCTATAATGCATTGATTTTTGTAGCTAGTTACGGAGAAGAAATAATCCTTCCTGGGAGCTTAGAGCTTTTATTAGCAAAGACATTAAGCAGTTCCTTAACATAATGGCCTGTGCTACAGTAATTGCAAGATAAACTTTCCTGTTTACATTTTTACTATTATAACCCACCCATGACTGTTGTCATGCATGCAGGTTTAATAAAAAGTAACAATAACTTCTGCAACCTGAGGCCTAAAATGAGAGTCTATAAAGAGATACCTTTATTTGTTTTCCACGAGTCATAATATTTATGTGGTGTTTAGTCCATTCTTTCTTTTTTTCAACCAAAACCAGCTCCCATGAAAGAATATTTTGCTAACATAGGTTGTAAGGTGAAAGAAAAGGGCATTCTGTCTAACTTACAACTTCCATGTATCAGGAAAAATAAAAATTTGCATTAGGAGTAAAAACAGGTATAATCCATTTAATCACAAGATCAGCCTTTTGAATGAAATACAACATCAAGACAATCATTCTTGGAGAGAGTGAAACACAGAAAGCCTTATGGAATAAATATAACCATTGTTCAAAACAGACATCCTTCCAGCAAGAGACCATAAGCTCCTTTTTGTTGATATCATACTGCATCTTTTGCTGAAAGGCTCAATTTATTTCACCTTAAGGTCAGGTTTGAACTTTCCATGTGATCTTGCAGTTAAAAGAAGCAGTATGAGTAGCAGCAATGCATACAGCTTGGGACAAATGTGAAATCTCTCTGCAGTCTTCTTGGTGGTGGTGCCAGTATGACATGCTCACATGCCAGTCTTTAAAAGGGTATGTAACATCCAGCCCTTTCCATCAACAACAAAGAGAAGTGGGATTTTGAACAACTTTATCTAGCTCCATCTCTCCCTGCTGTGTGCTCACCTCCCTCAACACTGCCAGGATCAACACGCTAGCTGGAGTAAGTTATGGACCAATATTCCCATTATGCCTTCTCTGGACCTTTGTATGGGACAGTAGGGGTGGAAGGTGCCATTTGGGATATGGGACCCTTCACCATATGATGTAAAATGCGCTGTAGAGAGCTTTAAGTCAAAACTAATGCTGTGGCTTGCAATTCCTTCTTTAGGTTCTGGAAAACTGCAGCAAATACACCAGTACACAGAAATGTTTTTTTTTTATAAGGAGTTATCAAACTACCATTCAAGGTCTTACCTGTCTGTGGCTTCTTAGTCATGCTCCTGGTTCATCTGTCACAAGTTTTAACTGAAATGTCCTTCAGGCTACAAAAAGTTCTTTGAGAAACATGTTTTTCACCTAGAAAAAGTAAATCCAAACTTATAAGGTTTACCTATCATTCAGCAAACGTTTAAAACATAACAGCATACCTGGACCTTGAAGCTGCGCCTTGTGAAATCAACAGTAAGCCTCTTGTTAGAGCAAAATCAGGACATTAGCTTGGTTTCTCAGAGGAGAAAAAGAGGTTGGAACACAATTATGCCAAAATATTCACAAATATTTCTCCATTTATATTCTACCTGAATTATAAGCACCTGCTCCAACCTACCAAATATCTCCTCTTCTGTTACTGAGAGAAAACTCTGCAGTTTTAAAAAAAATCTTTCAAATGAGTAAATAATTACATATTCATAAAAGAATATCAGATCTCTGTCTTTAAAAGGCAGGTACAGATAGATAGAGACAAAACTTGTGGAGGATAACAAGGAGGCTTGACTTCAGTTAAGATGAAGCAGAACAGATGCCAAAGCGAAGCAGATACAAGTTGGACAGCATTGTGTGACACATCCTACCCGCCACTCCATGCATGCAGGCTGGCAGAATTCCCAATCTGGCACAAAATTATATGCAGAGGGTTGTGGTGGGTTTGCTTTCCCATGCAAAAGACATGCAGACAACTTTCTTCTTCCTGCTTTTTTGTGTAGAAAGTACTGCCTTGTTCCCAGAAAAATAGTTCTGCTCTGCTTACAGGATCAACCCAAGCAGCAAACTTCAGGCAGGTAGTACTGCTGCTGGAAGCTGAGAGAACACCTGTCCCTTTGTTGGATTTCAGCACACTAGGGAACATAAAGCCTTACCTCAGGTGACTGGTACCTTCATGAAATAAACAGCATCCCTCCCAGTTCTTATTATGACAAAGCCCCAGGGGTGATGTGGTATTATTAATTTTGATATAGAAATTTAATAAAATCAGAGCTGATATAGATCTCTGTGGTGTCCTACGTGTGGTGACTCACTTGGTTAGATAGGCAACCACTTTTAACCGCAAAAATGTCATCATGGGGATCACCAGTCAATATTAGATGCAAGCATCACTGTTTATCCCTCAAAGAACTCGAGTTCAATTTTGTGGTGAGGTTCTGTGTGTAGGCATAATGACACTTAACACTCTTTTGTTCAAATTTTCTTGAACCAGCCTTCCCACCAGGCCTGCACAGTGAGGAGTTTGAGGCACTGTGTATTTACAACACAGAACATGACTTCTTTGAATCTTGTTTGATTTGACAACAACCGTGCTACTGCGGCCAGTGTTTTAAAAAACTGTTGTTGTTCTTTGCATAAAAGGGAAAAAAATGGAGAAAACAGTACAATTATCATGAAAACTTTCCTGAATTCTTGGACTATTTAAACAGTAAATAATACAATTATTGCAGTTGAGTCTTATAATGAGATTAAATTTTAGTTAATTTCACATACCCTTCTGATTGATTGCTGGTTTTCAGTCTAATGTAATTTGGCTAATTCTGCTTCAGATGCATTTTAAATCTGATAGTGAATAGACAAGGTCAAAAGTCTCCTGATATTGTTATTGTTAAAAGCAGTCATTTTGAAAAGTGTTTTATTGACAGAAATTACTTTGCAACCTTTTTTTTTCAAGTTTATTTTTTTCCTATTTTTCTCCTTAACAAATTTTTAACTGAAACATTTAATGAAATCCTAGTATTGACCTGCATTTCCCAGGGAAGAGGGCTCTCAGTAATCGAAATATTAAAACAAGTGTTCGCAACAAGTTAGAAAGCATTATAAGCTATAAGAAGAGCTTGGGAAACATAAAAATAAACATTCCATTTTGAAATACCACAAAGTGGAAAAAAACGGAGCATTTCAGGAAATATTTTCTTTTTCACCAGTTACTTATCGCAAATATTCTGCTCTTTGGTTAAGTTTTTATTAAGCATTGAGGGGTTTCTAACAGAAATCTTTATCTACGTCAATTATTTGCTCTTGAAAAACGAACAGGAAAATCCTTTAAAAAAGGAAAATAATTCTTCTTTGTTTTCTCTGATGCACTGCCCAAGGCAATTAAGACCTATTTTCTTTCCACTCCTACCCAAAGATTTAAATCCAAGAACAAGAAACTTTTGAGACCTCTCAAAAGGCAGTGGGATTAAATCCCCTTAGAAAGAATTTTATAAATTGCCTTCTCTCCATTAAACTCTTGGTTCGAGCTCCTGAAAGGAAGTTAGGAGACTCCTCTTCATGCAGGGCAAACAGAGATAGGAGAACATCGTTTTCTCAGGTACAGACAAAACAGCTGTAGACTCATCTGGAGGAAAATGGGATATCTCTTCATGCCTCCTTCTTTTTCTGCTGTCAGAGGGCTCAGCAGTGACTTGTCATGAGAAACCATTATTTCCCATTGTTTTGGAGCCCATGGAGGAGGTAAATCTTTACTTCATTGACTACATTAACCATATAACATTGGGTTTCCGTTTACTTAAGATCACTTTGCCTATGCAAAATCCCAAGTTGTTAACTGTGTGAGAAGCATGGGCCGAAGCATGTGATTTTTCTTTCTACAGCAGTTAAAAGTAGTAGTTCTCCAATCTGATAGAGTGCTAAATATATTGAATTGGTACTGCTTTTTTATTTCTTCCAGAAGATTTGTCAATAATTTTAGGGTCAGACAAAACAAACAAATAAAAACAAACATACGAAAAAAGTTTCAAACCCAGCCTGTCTTCATTGATAGTGTGGTATAAACAGCTATTTTGGATGCCAAGAATACAGTTTCTAGTTTTAATATGCGTATGTTTAATCCAAAGCCCAAGATAGTTTCACCAAGTAAAACCAGGCCACTTCTGCAGAAAGTTCAGCAGGTCCCTGAATTACAGAAGAATTGTGACAAAGTCCAGTTCCTACAAGTTTTTGAGTTATGCTGTGTTTTTTCCATTAATCTCCATTACCAGTTAGTATATAAGAATAATTCCCCTCCAGAGGTTTGTTAAATTGGTGTTTCTGTGGCTTGTACAGGTGAGAGGGAGACAAAGGTTGTGCTTATGTACTATTTCTTGAAACTCATCCTTGAATGGTAGAATAAGAAGAAACAATGGAAACTGAAACAGAAGAAGGAAAACACAAGGTAAAGAGTAAATATTTTGGTGTAGGTGATGCGTAAGGCTATATAAAGTGATCACCACAGTAATACATCTAAGGTGAAGTACACCTTGGCCCATTAAGTCTGTATGGTATGGCACATGATATTCGGTCCATCAGTGCTCCATGGGAGGTGTCACTCGAGACTATGGCCCCTTGTCTGCAACCAGGGACTGAGGACCCTCCACCACATCAATGCCTGGGCAGTGCCTGTGCAAAACATGTCAGCAACAGCTGAGGGGACTGCAGGGAAATAAACAGACTTAGTTGTGCAGACCTTTGGACCTCAGCTTTGCACCCAAACTGGTTGTAAGTGAATCTCAGGGTGAGATTTTGCTACTGCCAGAGAAGAGTGGATATGCAATGTGGCGCTGTGGAACTGTCTTGGTGAACCTGCTTGTGAATGGTGGGCAGAGGATCCCAGAACTCATGCTTGCCCCTGCGCTGGAGTTCAGGCCTGAGGGGTCCAGAGGAAAATCATGTGGCTACTTGCTAATCCTCAGTTTCCTATCATGGTACTTTCAGAGAAAAGTGAAGAAAACAGCCTCTGCCATTCTTTCTGTAGCTGATCTCTGCTCAGATGCCCAGGCCCTATCCATATGGATTTAGCTCTATATGTCTTGCTCTCAGTGTAAGTCCCCTCAGATTTTGGCCCCATGTCTCTGAACAAAGAGTTCATCAGCTGTCAACTGACGTAGATTTCTTTTACCTTTGGCAGTTTTCCAGACTCCACATTCTGGAGCACAGCTTTAAGGAAGAGACTGAAACGAACAAACACTGTTGTTCTTATGTGTTCCTTGGAAGACATGAGTTTCTAATCCTAGAGATTTGGGCTGGTCTTATCCTGTCAGTCTGATCAGCTGTAGACTATGAGAGCCCTGTTAGGACCATCCTGGGGCAAAGGAGATACATAAACACACAGCAACAGGCCAGCATCTGTGTTTGTAGGGTACCTCCAGAAATGCTCCAGCAAAGTAAAAATTTTGCATCTTGTTTCTGCAATGAAAAAACCTGACCTCATATTGTATGTGTATCGCATACACCAAGTAAGCATACATTTCTGCTGAATTCATTTGTCTAACTTTAGCACTTGGTGGGAGCTGTTGTCAAAGCCCTTTGATCCAAGACTGTATTTTTCTTCCTATTGTTCACTTCAAGGAGGATACCTTCTGCTGGAAGGACAGGCTGCTGGGTTAGGCTGGTTGGCTGGGGCGCATTTTGTGTGCCCATCCACTGCACCTCCATTCTGTCTGCAATAGTGGTCACTTTGCTGATCAGGGGGTACACATGATACTTTCATATGTGACCAATAAGTTGTAAGGGAAAGCCAAGAAATAGATCACTAAAATAAATTTTTAAGCCTGATTCTGAATCTAAAAAAGTCTAAGATTTTATAACCCTTTGAGGCAATGATTCAGTTTCTGCCATTGCTGTGCTACAGAACTGGACATACATTTATGGCAGACACAAAAAAGGAAAGCAAGGCAATGCCAGAACGTGTTAGAAGCTGTTAATAAGACTTTATGTTGTTATTCTGAAGGGCATTTTCTGCTGCTCTCAGCACAATATCGCGTCTCGCCTTCACGAGATGGAAAAAATTGATGCATTCTTACTATGTCCTAAATAACAGTGCAGCCAGTGTGAGAACAAATCCTGAGGAGGGCAAGGCGATTTGCAGTTTCTGTACGTGTGAGGAAACTCTAATGTCAGACTTCCCAGAAGTTCCAAATGCTACCTAGCTTCAAAATGTCACCTTGAAATAGCAGCAGCCGACCCTTTTGCAGCACCCTAGAGCAGAAGGACGAGATGACCCTGGGCTTGCTGAGAGACAGCTCTGACCCCTGTGCAGTGTCTGAGCCAGGGAGGAGGGCTCCTACCCTGCCCATGGCATAAAAGAGACCAGCAGCTAATTGCTTTTGACAAAAGCAGTTCAGTCTCAAGGGCTTGGCCCTCAGGCTGAAGTAAGGGAGTATTCCCATCGCTTTCTGCAGTGACTCCTGGGTGCAGTGCTCCCCAGAGCAACCCGTTCCAAAGTGAAGAAGATTAGTTTCCATTTAAGGGGCATGAGAACAAAAATGTTGTGTACACTTCTACTTCAAGCAGAGAAAAAGGAGGTATTTTGTTCCTGGGGGAATTCCCATATAGGTGCATTTACTTTAATCACTCCTTAGGACAAAAGGACTACATACCGACATATTCCAGGAGAGGTTTCTGAAAAATCTTTTAAAGAAACATGTTAAAGCCATTTCATTTTGAACATTTTGATTAAGGCACAGCATTGCCACGCTGAAGTGCTGATACTGAACTGACTGGAAACAGTGCTTCAATTCATTCCGCAGGAGATGATGTTTCCTGAGGAACATGCATCCCAGGGGGTGGGAACAGATCCTCTCCAAGGAGCTGGAGCTCTGGAGGTGGGCTAATCCCTTTGCAGCTCCAATGAGTTGCTTCTAGGATGCATTCCATTGCTCCATCGGAGAATGATTACGTCTTACAGAGACTCACAGTTCTTTTAAGAAGCTTAGCTCTGAAAGTGCAGATCCCATGAATCAGTGCACCATAATGGAGAAATGCAACATATAATGTCCCATGACTTAAAATAAAATGTTTCAGGTTAATCAGGCAATGTGATTTAGTTCAAAGTGATTGCAAATGAAATATTTTCTTCTGGAAAGAGAAGAATGATTTGAACAAAAAGAATTCTTGAACAACTCACTTTTCTTATTCTCCCTGCTTCCCATATGTGTACGTGCATGTGTGCGCATGTGTGTACATAATCAACATGATAGCAAGAACCTACTTTGCCCACATCACAAATTTATCTTCTTAATACAGGCAACTCTGCTAGTTCCTGAACTTTGACGTCTGCTTGAGCCTAAGGGGCAGCAATATTGAATTAATCGTAGTCTCACTTTTCATTGATAAATTACATTTGCACAAACGAGTTCTCCATGCATATGTGCACATTAGGAAATTAAAGTGTAAAGTAAATATGATTATCATTGTGTGTTTCTTCTCAAAAACATATCACAAGTCATTATCTCTTCCTCTAATGACTGAAATTCTGTGTGCAAAACAAAGTAATTTAATTTACATATCTAGAACACATGGCATTTTTGTTGTTGTTGCAGGGCCTGTACTGAGTACCTTGTGAATCAAATCATTTCATCATCAAGAGTCGGTACAGCTGCAGGCAGATGGTTCTGTTTGCCACATTGCGTGAAAGAACAGGCACACCAGAAAGATGTTCCTTCCATTCCTCTGGAGCACTCTTGGCGATTTTGGGGAATGTTTCTGGCGCTATGCAACTCTCTTCTTCATTCAAAAGAAAATTCTGCTGCAGATTTGTCTCAGTTATTGAACTCTTCACGTTTCCACTCAAGCCAATGTGAGCTTTTCTTGTCTTTGGAGATGAGAACAAGACTAGGTTCACAATAACTGTGTTAATTTCAGCTGCTTGGCTAGAAAATGACAAGATTCTGAAAAGTGCTGTCCCTCTATCCATTGACAACTAGTATAAGGCTGATAGTTTGGTTACCACCTCAAAAACTCCTATATATAGATGGAGAAAATTAGATGAATGAAGTCAGTAAACCCAAGGGTCAGGTGTAGACACTCTGCAATTGATGATTCAGTTGAGGAGTCCAATCTGACATGTTTATTCATTTAGATACTAATATTTGCACAATATCCAGGTGTACACTGAGAGAGTAACTAGGTACTTCTCACAGCTTTCCTAGTCAGTGATCTTATCATAAGGTGTTTATTCTTTTTCTACACATAATGATGCTGTGGTATGAAGTTTTAAGTATGGGGAGCAAAAAATATCAAGTAAGCACATTCTGTTGTAAACTCCAGCACTAAAGAAAGGGAAATAAATAGTTTCTTTTCCCAGTGCTCTCACACACAATTTTGAGATAGAAAAGATTGTCAAATGTCCATATCATTAGGCCTCACAATGGTAGGAACTGAGCACTTCAGAAACAAATTTTTCAGTCTGGACTTAGTGTATCTGAGGAATCCCTCACTGGAGGATTTTTTCTGTGGTTGACTGCATAGAGGAGAAAAGAAATTGTTTATCTCTGCTGCAAATTGCAGTTCTTTCACTCTCAACTGATAAATGGTCTCAGATTTTATGATTTTTTTTCTTCTTTTATTCCCATCATCAGTGTCAACTGTGATTTCTCCAGTCTTTTTAGGACCTTATTTCTTTCAGATTTAATTCCAACTGAGGAGAGTATACACTTATCTTTTCAGCATTTGAGCTCGTTAATCTCTCCTGGAAGAGTAGTTCTTGCTGAAACCTGCTGTGGCGAATAAGGGAGAGCTGTTCAAGACTCTTGTGAGAATTTGGCCCAAGTGTCAGAAGGAGCTGCAGGTGCTCAGGAGTTGATTTTAGATCTGTGCAGACTGCTTGTCAAACTCATTTTATACATCCCAACTTAAAAAAGTTTGATTCTCTCTCCTGTGTCTTTCAGGGCATGTCATTAAGCAGAGTGTAAGACACACCTCGTTTCTAGGGAAGGGTAAGTTAATGAAATACCTTGATTGTCACCACTTCATTACTACTCCCACCACTGCCTCTCTGATCCCACCTGTGAGGTACAGTGGTCGCAGGATAGGAGAAAGTGGCAGTAGGAGTGGCAGTGAGTAGCTGAAGTGCATCTTGATTTTAGACTCCCTTTTTCAGGGGAATATATATCTGATCCTTTCAGAAAACTCGAGAACTTCTCAGAGGTTCCTGTCATCCCTGGACCATGTGGCTTCGGAAGAGTCTTTTTCTTGGACCAAACAAAAATGTGTCAGAAGTTTACAATTTTTTTATACCAAAGTAAAATTACAGTTCTGCATTCTAAAAGCTCTTAATTACTCAAATGAATGAAAGAAAGGGTAAATCTGGCGATATGAAGCCTGAGCAATTAGTAGTTGCTCCAATTTCCTTTCCTTGTTTATGGTGGTGACGCTTAATACACAAGCTTTGAACATTTTTGTGAACTGGAAAAATAATGAGAACTTTGTTACAGTACATTAAAAAAAATCATAAAAAATAATCCTAAGGAAAACTATGAGTAGATGTTTTGTGCAACCGATGATACAGTGAATGGCTGACAACTCTCTTTATGCTATGTGATTACACCCTTTGCAAACGGACCTTCCAAAATTGTGAGAATCTCAGGTTTTCAACAGCATTTTCAAGTGTGGGATTATCTTCTCCAATGATAACAACAGAACTTCTTCTGATTGCTTAATGTTGTAAGGAAGCAGATTCACCTGAGATGCCTTAGCATTATTTGATATGCACTTAGATTCTTGTGCAATCATTTTGTAGCAGTCACTCACACTGTGAATAATAGGTTTAGCTTCTGTAGGCCTGCTCAGTAGCATCAAACATGCTACTTTTTCTGGCGTTTGGGCAGGACATACAACTAACTGATGATTTTACTATTCAGTGTCTGCAAAATATTAATTATTGTTAGATTTGTGGCTTTCATGTCATATTTTGTCTGACACACATATATTGAATATTGTTTTCCTTTTCATCATGAAATTTTAATTTCCTGTACTTACTGTGTAAGTCTAGATACTCTGCTTGACATTATTAAACAAAGTATAATGAAAATGCTGTACTTTTAATACTTACATTCACAACCATTTCACTGAAGTTTCACTCAGCTAAATTTACGCTCTTTCCTTCAGGCACAAAATATTGTGCTTTCTGGGTACATATGGTGAACAATTTATTCTTGCTTTGAAAGAAATTTAGGCTTTCCATACAAGAAATGTTTTATTTCAGAAGCAGAAAATCTTCCAGCAGATGTTGTACTCATTTTGAACAGAGGACAGGAAGAAACACAGATGGATTTTATACTGATTACTTAAACTAGGAAATGAAAATGTGGTTTCAAATTTGACTGGGAAAGGATGTTGTTGGTCACAAGTACGGGTATCCTGAGACATTTGAGGTATGTGCTATACAGGACGAAGCGGGCACTGATATCTCAGGATATGATAAGCGTTGTATAGTCACACTTTTGCTTTAGCAGTATAAAAGATTGCTTTTGCCTAAACCATGCTGGAAGTAGCTCTTAACTGTGGAAATTCTGAGAGCCGTCTGCAGTGTACAGAAGATTAATTCAAAGCCAAGTGCAAAACAAAAAACAACTGCTTATTCATCAACCTAGTCTTACAGAAGTGATCCTAATGCGTACCTCTGGGAGAGAATAGCCTCATTACAGAATCAAGTCGGAGGATTTGCCATAACTGGAAAGCTTTGATTCTCCCAGAGCTTTTAATTTTACTGCTTTCTCTCCTACTGTGCTCATTAAACATTACGGAAAGAAAGATTCAAGAAACTAATAAATAGGACCCTCTCTTTTAGGTGGCCATCTGGTTCAGGTGGATAGTTATCTTCTGACATCTGTTCAGTGATGTGCACTGTATGGTGGTATTTAAACTGGTGATCTTAAGCCATTTTCTAGTGGACACAAACCTCTGAAGTTCTAGGAGTATACGGGGTCTCCTCTGGGAAGCACCTAACATGTTTGAATGATAATGCTGCTAAATGGTAACCAACAAAAGGAATCTGCTTACTGGCAGTTCAGCTTCTCAAGAAATGTGCTCTCTCAGCCTCTAACCTTGGAAGTGTATAGTGAGGATGGCAAAAGGAAAGATTTCTACATTGATATCTCCATCATATTTTGTGCAGCATCATCGGCGCCCCTCCAAGAGCTTACAAGGCTTTAATACCTTTTCCAAAGGAGGCTGGAAAAAATTGTGCAAAAGCATTTTAGCATCTGTTTAGTTTTTTCAATCTAATACAATCAAGCATGCATCAATTGCAAAATTTCAACAGTGACCCCCATATGGTCTCTTATTAACTCATCAACTCCTGTTGCTGTCAAGTGTTCGCTCCATTGACTCTGCCAGGAGTTTTATGATTAAATACTCTATGCTGAAAATTCCAGGTTGTTGAGAGTGAAAGTGGGAGCAGGAGACGGTCTTTCTTTGATAAATACAGACATTTTAGAACATTTTGGAAGAAAGGTTTCAGCATGTTTTGCTTTAATAGTGTCAAATTTTTCTTCTAGCCCAAATCAGCTTTCAAAATGTAGATAATCTATTACTAAAAAGAGGTAACAATGATTAAAGGTAGAAATGAAGACCTAAACTCTTTGAATGAACTGATCTGAAACTGATTTTAGATAACCATTTAATCTAATTTTATAGCAGTGCTGTAAGAGAGCTACCTGAGCAATTTCTGCTAAGCAAATCTATGACGAGTTTCTGAAGTCATATGTGTGTTCCCTGGAAGGACTTCCCATAAATCTATGGGAATGTGCTCAGTGTCTGGCACAGTCTTCCCCCTTGCCCAGCCCCGTCAGTTATCTGGGACCACTTTACCCTGTATACATAGAAAATGTCACCATCTCTTTCTTAGGCTCTTGCCCAAACTTACTGCAGGGTCAGGAGTGACATAGCCTTGCAGCGTGTGGAACTCTAATACAAAAGATGGCATCTTCACAGCCTGCCTGATCACATTCTAATCCAGTAGCAGGGTTGAAACTGTAAGTGACTCAGCTGCCTGCTTGGGCAGGTAAATGGTTGATGTTGCCCAACTGGAACATATCACAGCTGCTTTTACCATGAACCTCTGAGGTACAGGTGAGAGAGTCTGGAGGCAAAGCCTTCCAGAGCCAAACGAGTGGTTGCCCTTCAGCTCTATACAGTTGTTTCGGTATATGAGCTGAGTAACCAGTGGCTTTGTTTTTCCCAGCCACCTGAGCATTTCAATGAGTGCTTCTGCACGGCTTCAGCAATAATCCTCATGTGATAGAGCCCAAAATTTGTTTCTGTTGAGAGGTGTGGGGAGGGGAGAGGAAGGACCAAACATCAGTAACATCAAACATGCTACTTTTTCTGGCGTTTGGGCAGGACATACAACTAACTGATGATTTTACTCTTCAGTGTCTGTAAAATATTAATTATTGTTAGATTTGTGGCTTTCATGTCATATTTTGTCTGACACACATATATTGAATATTGTTTTCCTTTTCATCATGAAATTTTAATTTCTTGTACTTACTGTGTAAGTAGGACGATGGAAGATCTCAAAGCAATCTTTACTGGTAACCATGGGCTAGTGAGGAATGGGAAGGAAATAAATGGGAAGGAAAGAAATGCATGCTTCAAACATATTATTTGGGAAAAGAGGAATGTGATTTTTTAAGGAGGAAAACTTATAGATCTCCTTCCCTAGATATCAGCACTCAGAACCTTAAAATTCCCATTTATCCTTGAAGAAAGACACTTCACGATCCCACGATGTTTATCAGTGTCAGGGACTGGAATAAGGACTAAACCCCTGACTCTCCACATTCTTGTTATCTTTCTCCCTTGCTTTGACTTGGACTATGCAGTGCTTTGAGTTGAACAAAGCTCAGACATGGCCCTGGGAGACCTCAGGAAAGACACCAGTTTCTGAAGGTAGCACAGAATCAGGTTTGACTCTTCCCTTATGCCACCTCCAGCAGGACTTGCTTCCTCAAGCACTCCTGCCTTGAGATATGTAGCATATACCATCAGCCTCTCTGTATTAAAAATTCTCTCTTTTGGGTTGCAAGGTAGGCCTCATAATATTTTGAACATTTTAGTATGAATTTCTCCCCCATCCCACAAGAAAGACAATAATTGTGCCTGGAGGCCATATATGGCACACACAGCCTGGAGGAGTCACAGCTAAATGCTGGGAATGTGGATGCAGCCTGTCCCTATGCATGTAGGCTACGATCACCAAGCAATAAAGCAGCTGAAGCTGGCAGGACATCTAGTCCATTCCTCTGCTCAAGCGGGGTCAGCTACAGCTGGTTGCCCAGAATAATGTCCAGGTGGTCCAAGGACAGAGACTACAAAACCTCGCCAGGTAACCTCTACCAGTGCTCAGTCACCTTCACAGTTACAATTTTTTTTATGTTCAAATGAATCTTCATGTGTTCCTATTTGTACCCATTGCCTCCAGTCCTGTCACTGAGCTTCACTGAGAAAGTCTGGCACCCTCCTCTCATTCCCTCCCATCAGGTGTTTATACACATTTGGTAAGAACCCCCTGTGCCAGACCAGGACCATGACCATCTCTGCCCCATACTCTACAGGCTCTCATCAAGCTTCCTGCAGTGCTTTACCCTCTGCCAATTCCTCCAAGAGATGAGTGCTGCTGCCAGACTTTGGCCAGTTACTGAGGAATAAGACAACATATTCATGTTCTATGCAATACCTTCAGAGGTCTTATTCATGAACAGGCTCGAAAACGAATGAGGATTTTTAATCACTGTTCTCAGATTATAATGCCTTAAGGCAACTCTTTTTCTTCATACTCATCAAGGTCCTGTACGTGAGTAGAAGAATAATTTGTTCCTGTGCATTTAAAAACTGAGAATCTCTTTGTTATCTTATTAGATACATGCCCCTTTTTAATTGTTTTGAACTGAAAAAAAACCATCCAGGGATTAATGTTAGTGTGTTGATATTGCTGGAGGCAAAAGTTGAAAGAACTGGCTAGAAACAATGCACACTGTTCTTTTTTTAGGTATTATGTGACTCCTTACATTCTCCTTCCTCATTACGCACTCTCTCCTACTCTGTGTGAAACAGGTATTAAGAAGAGTTTGAGAATATATTCCTTCTCTCTGATTGTTCAAGAATGAAGAAGTGGAATTTATCAAGTCACCAGTATTTCACCTTCTTAGCAATGTATTTATTTGCCGAGAGGAGGGAGGAGGGAGAGGACAAGAAGTTTTTAAGAAGATCTGGCTGTGCATAGTCATTAGGATCTAAGTTTCATGTAAACGAACTAAAACTTATGCACAACCTCACAGCTAGTGCTGCAAAACAGTATTTATTGAAAGAAAACCCAAGGCTTTTGCAAAAGTCTTTTGACACAGCCTCTTCCTAGAGAAATGTATACAACAGCTCTACCTCCTTTCCCCCTAGTCAAATGTCCAAGAACTACCCTGACAATTTTTTAATATATGTTTCATGGACTGAAGCTCCATTTGTCTTTAACAATCTTGGGAGTTTTAAATAAAACCAGAATCTCTTCCTTCTTTAAGGTTAATGGAAATATTTTTTTCCCCAACAGAACAAAATCAACCTTGCCAAGTCAGTGTAATATTTGACTTTGCTTACAGTGGCAGCTTGCTTGTCAGAGCTGTAAAGTATTACATTTTAAGGACAGAAATCATGCTATTGTAATGTCATTTTTGTTGACATACTGTCTAAGGTCCATTTAATCTTAGACTGTGACTTTGTGATCTAGCAACATAATAATACAACAGTTAGTACAAATTACTTATCTGAAAGCAAAAAATGGCATTAACAGAACATGCAGGTGTCTCAATTATACTCCAGCATATGTGCTTTAATTTTTATTGCAGAGGCTTTGTAATCCAATTACCCTCATAAATGTATTCATAACAGAATCTATGGTTAATTATTTACATAGGTATCTTTGGTCCATTTTTACTGTGTTATCACAAGTATCTATTGCCTTTTCAAACCAAGCCCACAGGTTTAATGTGGTAAATTTGGTTTGTATGCAACTAAACAACACAGAAATATCTGTAAATATTTTTGTGTGTTATATGCAGTAAACCCACGTAAGTCTTTTCCTAAATCTTAGGGCTTTTTGCACTGATTTACTTATTGTAGATTGAGAAGATTGTAGGTCATTTTTAAATGGCTAAACAAAAGTACTTATATTTTCATCACATTAATAACCTCCTGTGTAAGCCTTGTTACACAAAGCTTTTACTGATTATGAGATGATGCTTTTCTATCTCACTTTAATTGGACAGAACTGTTCCAGCTGGACTCACTGTCTTATACAGAAGATGACATTGTTAACAGGATACAGGTTCTTCCAACCATCTGTCTCTAATGGCAAGATGCTGGGCTATCTTCAGCATCTTCCTATTGGCTGGGTTTTTCAAAGGCAATGAAGAGGATAAAATTTCTGTTCATGTTTCTTCTGATCTGGTGACCAAACACAATTAGCTTTCTCTGGTAATTCTTTCTTGCATAGAATTCTAATTAATGGCCTAACTATTCCTTGTCAGTATTATATTTCCATAGAGATATACGAAGCATATTAAAAAAAAAAAAAAAAAGCTGTGGTAGCCAATGGTTTTCTTCTGTAGCACATACAGCAATTGTACCTCTGACCTTAGAACACTCCATTCTGGTCCTGCTGTCCATCACCAGTGCATATGCAGCTTTGCTTGTCTGGAGCCCTAGTGTAAACTGAGCAACAGCCTCAGAGCATTAGTTCTCACAACTTCAAAAACCATAGGTCAGAATCAAAATAATATGAGATTGACTTAAAAATAGAATAAAAACAGTGGATTACAGTTGGCAGCAATCTTCTGCTTTCTTTCTACTGCTAACTTTTTGACGCATTTTAGAATTTGGAAAGCTAATATGAATTTCTTGCAAAAAATTACAGTCTCAGCTTTTGTAAAGTTGCTTTAACTCCCACAGCTTGCTGTCCTCTTCACACTGCTCCAATGGACACTTTGTGCCACCTTGCCCCAGCTACCATCATCCCTGTAGATGTCCTCCACTCCCTTTGCATGCTGACAACGAATTCTCCGTTCTGCACTTCATTACTGGAGTAGAGGCTCTCTTGGCAGCCTCAGAAATGCATTACATCAGGCTGAAAAGGTTTCTGCCATTTGTTGCACTGAAGGCTGTGGCCATACCTGTGCCACGGAGGGGACATCACAGGTAACTGTAGTAAATACCCTGAGGCTGATTCCATTTCACCTGAGAGAAATGCTGTATTATTAATTGTGCTTGAGCACTGGTAACAACATCAGCTAGTTATGATCTCCTGAAACATTTGTTTGCTCCTTCTGGATAACAAATTTCCTATTGCTAAAGCACACAGAGCAACCCTCACAACTATTTTGCCTTACCATAACGAAGCCAAACTGCTTAAATTTCTTTCAAAGTGAATGCTTAATATGGCTACAGGAAGAGAAACAGGATCTCCATTTCTTTAAGCCTATTCCCCAAACATCAAAATGACCCTTATGCAGCCAGCAGGGCTGCAAACAGGCAGGTTTACTTCATTGCTCCTTGAGGAGGCTTCTGCCATTACACCCTTGTGCCAAAGAGGACCAAGAGAGGCTAAGCAAAAAGGGAACCTTGGGAAATGAGGGATTATGGTGAACGCCTGATACCATAATCATGAGTCTTGAAGGAATACGCTATTTGCCAGTTTCTTTTGGAAAAAGATATCACAGCAACCAGGAATTTTATTTGCATATTTTATACATTGGCTCCTTCCCTGCAAATAGAGCAGTGGATGTTATTAACATATCCTTGGCTGTTGTGTGTTTCTTTCTCTTTATAATTTTCTCCAAGAACATTGGAATTAAGAATGAGAAATCATTAAAATGCAAAGCTCAAAAAGCTGTATATAGCTCCAGCTCCCTCACAGACTCCAAACGAAGTAAAAAACAGTTCAAGGGGAGAGCTAACACTCAGTCTCTGATAGAAGATATTTAGTGCGAATGTTACGTTGCTAACGGACTAATCATGTGTACAGACTTACCAAGAAGCTATACTGTATCTTTGCTTCTGGAGGAAACACTTTATTGTGAAAGAGACAATAAATAAAATAAAATATAGGCGTAGCAGCCTAACTGATAGGTCTGTAAAACACAGCTGTGTAGAAGCAGCAGTACTGGGAGGGGAGACCTGGCAGCAGGGAGTGAGAAGCACTGAGGTGGAAAGTGAGCTCTGGAAGGTGGGACAGGAGTGTGTGTTGGATAAGGGTTCGGTGGAGGAGTAGCTTTGCAAGGAAAGAAGGAGGAGCAGTGGTGACACACTGAGGCTGACTAGAAGGGAGCCAGCAGGTGGGCCGTTTGAGTCAGGCGACATAGGAGATGATGCCACAAGGTGGGTAGCAAGAGGAATCTGGCAAGGACATGGGCAGATGATGCAGGGAGGCACACAGCAAGGGCTGAGCAAGAGTGAGGAACTTTCTGTGAGCTAGTGTAGATGTGAAACCTTCTCCCTGGGACACTGGTTGTTTGAGAGTTACTATCAGCATTGTGGCAGATTCAGACATGTACTCTTTTTCCTTTATATGCTTTTTATTCTAGTAGATTTTAGTTTAATTCAGGATAAGATAACTAACAAAAGGGATTGTTACAGTTATTAGCATTAATGCAGATCCCTGACGACTTCATTTCATTCTTGGAAATCAAATATCATTGCATTTGAAGTATGGGCAAGAGTAGGAAAAAAAGAACAGGAACAGAGAAAGTACCATAAACAAGGTGCCAGCGGTGCAACAGGACACTTGAGCAGTTCAAGTGAAAATGTAAGCTCTCCCTGAAGACAGGTAAGGATTCAGGGACAGACAAGAACAAAAGACAGATATATTTCTGAATATTTCAGAGTCTGATATGTTCAACAGTCTACACTTAAGTGGAGAAAACCACACTGTCCCAGAATTTGCTGTAGAATTTTTAAAAATATTGTATGCTTAAAAGAAAAAGTTTCATGCTGTTAACATCAATTTCAGTGACATTTTGGGGATTATAAATACCTTCCTAAAGAAATATATTTCCAACAAAGGCTGTTTTACAGACAGTGTGCATTTAAAGATGCTAGCAGCTAAAAAGCGGCTTTCAGTCCTCATGCTTCTGAAACTTTGAGAACACTTTGAGAATTCTCGGTTCAGGAAACTGAGTTCTGAAGGCTTGTGGTCCTTGCAAGGTTGCATGACTGTATTCCATTGCATTTCCAGAGATTCTGGTGTCAATTTCTGTGGCTAGAAGATGTGTGAGACATCTGAAAGCTGGAAGCAGTAACCAGCAGCTCACTCATAGACATCACAAAGGCTTAGCAGAGTACCTTTTGTCTCAGTAAAAGCTGAGAGTGAAAGAAGTTGTTATGACAGCAGAAACGAACGATGAAAGGATAAAATGTTGTACTTACCTGAAGAAGGAATTACTAAATGCTTTTGAGTAAATCAATGCACTATTTTCATTCTAAACAAAAAAGAAACGTAAGGACTTGATTATTTTTCAAAAGTATTGAAGTTGCAGGTGTTAGCACAACTTCTGTCTCTGTGTGTGTTTATGTTTTTAACAAAAGCAAAATCTCACTGCTCTTGAAAGGAAATACGCTGCAATCATACTATACAGATACTTTTCAATCCTGTGCAAGCAGTTGAAATACTGAACATGTGATAGAAAAAGTCAACTGGTTTGTGTCATTATCATATATAGAATACTCTTTTCTGATAAATATGAAGTACTTTAAAATTATATCAGTTTAGTATAATATGGAAAAGAGGAATGAGCTTTTGGAACAATATATTAACAGGATTTTTTTGAGGTGGAGACTGGTTTGTGCACCATGTTAAACAAGTCGTTTTCATGGGACTCTCCCAGAGTGCTCCTCCCAGTCCTGAATAATGTTTTCCTTGTTTACCTTTGCAAATGACATAAAAAGCCATGAATTGTAACATTTGTACTTAACACTACATATGCTCTCTGAGACTGTGAGTGTCAGGTGCCAAAATTAAAAAAGAAAGAACAAGGCTGATGGGTGCCTTCTGTCAGAAACAGGGTCTGCCGTTTGCCCCGTTCAGTCTTGCTAGAATCATAGAATCACAGAATGATTTGTGTTGGGAGGGACCTTCAAAGATTATCTAGTCCAACCCCTATGCCATGGGCAGGGTCATTTTTCACTAGGTCAGGCTACTCAAAGCCCCATTCAAGCTGGCCTTCAACATTTCCATTGAATACTTCTGGAACACTTCCTCGTCGAAGGAACATTATGTGGCTATGAGACGTGGTGAAGGAAAGCAACCTCGATTCTTAACGAGGAAATGCTGGTCTTTGCTTTGTTGGGCTGCTCATAGCTGCTGTACAAAGAGGAAGCTGGCATGTGGGAAATAGAGCAACTTTTCTGCTGCCAGATCTTCCATGCTGGTAGATGTGTTATCAAATTGCAGACACTGGCTGAAAGTGACTGGAACACTTCTAGCCAATCAAGCATCAGGACAGTATCTGCTCAGATCTTGGATAACTACCACATTGGCCTCAAACACACTCAAGATGACCACTGCCTTAGAGAGTCAGTCTGAAGGAATGAAGCAGAGTTCACGACTGTTTTCATCGATTCTCCCAAAGGAGTCTCCCAAGAAAGTCTGTTTCGCTGACAACGTCATCCAGGGCCACCTGGCAACTGAGCAGGAATACTGCAGGCTTTTTAACCTGGGTGAAGATAAATGGAGGAGGTGTGAACAGTGTCATCATATGTATCTATCAAAAATCAACAAACTAGGTCAAGGTGGTGCTCATCTGAGTAACTAGCAAAAAATGGCCACAAGACAGAGTCTGCTGCCAGAGGATGTTCTCAGGTTTTTGGTTGCTTCAGATTAGTTTTGGGAATGAGGAACTGAGAATGGATAAGAATTCTTAAGAGTGGAAGGTAATTTCATTTGATAAAATTTACTAGTCTAAGGAATCAGCTGAGAAAAAGCATCAGAATAAGTTATGGATTCAAAAAAGCAGATTAAGAAACTAAGAAACCAGTGGGAGGATCTTCTAAACAAAGCCAACAGCTTTAAATATAAAGAAGTGCCAGAGTCTGACAGATATTAAAAGAGATTATGTAAAAAGCAAAGTAGCAAGCTGCAGAATTGCAGGGAAAAAAAGAATGAGAATTAGAAATAGATCAATACAACTGTCTCAGGAGTTTTTAAGGACTTGAAAATGAAAACGACATCCTGAAAAATATGGGAAAAAGGAGCAGAGGGATAGAAAAGATTGTGAGTGCAAGATGTAGTGTTGAAATCAAAGAGGGTAAGGTTTAAAGTGAGGTGCAAACTTCAGGGAAGTAAAGAGAACCAAGAGATGTGCTAACTGGATTAGTACGAAGTCTAGGTCCACCACCAAACAGAGAAGCAAATCAAACTAATCAATGCAAAAAATGCAGAAATATTACATGCTTTCTTGGCCTCAGCTTTGTGAAAAAGAGTCAATTGCAATCATTGAATTACTGACTTTCATTTAAGAAAGGGATACAGAAACAGGAAAGAAGAGAGAGATTTAGTCTTGACAAGAGATATATTCAAGCTGTCTGATGGAGTGCAAGAAGGAAAACAACAGACTTACCTTTAAAAAGCAGAAAAAAGATGAACCAAGGTTATCACATGCCCATCAGTTCAACTTTAACCCCCTGAAAGAATGGACTGAAAGGAAAATAGGGAATAGAAACAGCCAGCACAGGCTTGTAAATAATGCATCCCACTAAATCATCCTGCTTCTTTTCTTTGTCAGGGTAGCCAGCCTTGTGACTGAAGGGGGTTGGTATGATTCATTTTGATTTTTGTGAGAATGTCAGTGCTATTTCATTTGAGGTTCTCATAACTGCAGTAGACAAATATCCTGCAGATGCAATCACTAAAAGTGGGTGCATGGCTGACTGATGAAGCCCTCTTCATGAGGGTTAATCAAGGATTCACTGTCACTCTTCAAGGGCATTGAAGTGTGGTGGTACAAGGGTCAGACTTATTAGAAGCTTCAAGATTGTGCTTAATAGCTGAGATGGTGGAATGGAGAGCATGATCATTAGATTTGAGAATTACAACAATCTGAGGGAAGCGAAACTGCAAGAAAGGACAGGAATGTAAAGTGGCTTTCAGTGAAACTCAATGAAGTCAAGTACATAGTGCTAAATTTAGGCAAAAGACTTTAATGTATAATTGGACATATCTGGCTGAGTATCAGTACTGTGGAAAGGAATTACATGTAGTTATAGATGCAGCAATGGAGAAAATGGAAATTTTATTCACAAATATATTAACAAAAAATATTAGTAAGATTGGGTGGTACCTAACAGCTGTAGAATTATAGAGTTCACTGTCTTCTTGGAGTGATAAGTAGTACATGACGTGAAGGGTGTTATCTAGTAGAATGATAGGGAGCTGAGAAAGAGTCCAGAAGAGATCTCCAAGAATGTGAGAAAGTTTACTGAGGCACTTTATATGGGAAAGAAAAAGAAAATTAGATAGATAATTTTTTTTCTGGAAAACAGAAATCTGAGCAGAGAGGTGAACAAGAAAACACTAGACAATGATGTTATAATTTGCTGCAATGGTGTGCTCATGTTCTCCGTCATAGCAGGGCAGAAATCTCTTTATTGTTCAGAAAGAAGATTTGAGAAGGTTATCAGCAAAACCCTTCTAGATGGATGGTGAGAAATTGGGGACAAGCTAACTACAGAAGTTACAAAAAGTCCTGCTTGTGGATTTTAAGAACACGTTAGCTAAAATTTATGCTTGGGGTTGGCAAATACGAAGTCAATCTTGCCTCAAAGAAGACTACAGTGGGCCTAGGAATCTTCTGCTGACTGACATTTCTACAACTGCCTTCCCCTTCTGGTGCTTTTGCCTGGCTTTCTTTCCACGCAAGCTACCTATCCCTACTGTCTTCTCCAAGTTTCTCAGTTTCACTGGCTCACAATGCTCCAGGAAACCAAGAAAGGAGTTGGTGCATGTTAATAAGGAAAGGTGTGGGAAGAGGTGCACAGTGGCATCCCGGCTCTTAGACGTCTTCAGATGTGTTCCTTCATTCCCCCTTACCACAGACCTGCGAAAGATGCAGGATTCTCCCATGTAACACCTGAATTGACACAAATACATGAATATTCATGCACATTCAATATCTATGCTCGTCTTTGTTTCTTCAAGAATATTGGAAGGTACATTAATGCCAGAGGTGGAAGAGTTGACTGAATGACAGGCATGAATAGGGAGAGGGAGCACCTGCCTTTGCCCTTGATCAACCCTGGGGGCTGCACAAAGTCAGAGTCTCCAGCACCTGCAGGCAGGATGCTCTCTGACAGAGTGAAAAATGCTGGAGTTAGAAACAGCAGAGAAGCCTGAAACTCATCTGTGAGGGCTGAAATTATGGTCCCAGTGTAAAAGTGTAAAATATCAGGTATGTTGAAGTCAAGTTTTCTGCAGCTAGAGATTTCCTTTTTTGAGTTATGTAAATAACTGCAAAAAAGGTACATCCTTGAATGCTCTAAGGTCTAGCTGACAAAACAGTTTAATGTGTTGATTAATGTAACTTCCTTATTTCCTCCTGCTATTCATCTCATAGTAAAAATGTAGAAGCAAAGAAAACACGTATTTTTTACAATTACCCTGCTACAGAAGTATCTCATATCTTTGCTCTAGAGTAACTGTGCATGTGAACATTCATCCCTGCGACAAAGTATTTCTCTTGTGTTTAAAAAAAATGGTTCTAAGAAATTCAACAACAAAATGCTTTAATGCAGCAGTAAGTGCTGTGATAGTCTAAGTCCTTTTATGGTTTTTTTTTTAAGGACAACTTGAATATTTGGTGACTGAGAAATAGAAACACATCATTAGAGGATACATTACTTCAACCCTAACTCTCCTCAGCCAGTATGCTGTCCCAGGATACCCAAAGAAGACACATTTGTGTCTTTTTCCATTGTGCAGGGCTGAACAGCATCTACCTCTCTTTGCCTTATGTACAATCATTTAGCCCTACAAAAATGTCTTCCTATGTTAAACTGCATGAATCCCTGACCCCATCAATCTTCTACGTATTATGCCACACCATAACTATATTTCCCATCAGTAATCCCAGGGAGTATTTTCAAATAATTGTCACTGGTTATAGCTGGCCTTAACGGGGTAGGAAGGATGTAAAGGCAGTGTGGCTGTGCACTGAAGTGCTATATTTCTCAATTTTTCCAATATTTTGAGTGTTGCTGAGCTCAGTATTCTGGAAGAACAGGACTTATAACTGGGCACTGACTAGCTGAGAAAAGACATGAAAAAAAAGGAATTGCCTCTAGAAAGATGGAAATAAAGTAGCATAAATCCAAAATGAACATTCTCAGGACCTTCACATCCTACGATGCACTGCAACATTCTGATGCTATGGCAAAGTCAGCATGCTTTATTTCTCAGTGATACGAGAGCCTTGTCTCAAATTGGCTTTGTACTATTGGTAACACCTGCAGAAAGCTATGTTGATGTCATCTCAAGCAAAGAGACAGAGTTTAACATGTTCATCACACATACTGTAAGGTTTCTACTGCCTCCTTGTAATAGTATTTCAGTGACTCTTTCCAGGTGTATTTCATGCCTGAATTTGCCGTAGCAAAGGGATTGGTATATTGAAGGACTCCTCATGACAGTGCCCTAAGATTACTCCTTAAGGATTTGTGGTTGGGGCCTCTTGAGTCCCACTGGAGAAGTGTGTCTTGCTGTCAGTATGGAAGCAGAATATGGTTGGAAGTTCACATGGGAAGCAGATCTCAGAGCATCCTTGTGACTTTCTGCTATCTAAGCAACTGATGACACCCATGGAATTTGAGACTCAAATCCTGCATTTTGGCAGAAGGCTTAAGGGGCATAGGTATTTTCTTCAAAGGAAAAGGAGTCCTGAATGTGCTGAATTCCCTTTCTCTGAAACTCTGCTTCTGAATTGTTCATTGTACATGGACACTTGTGCTGTCAAATGTAACTTGCTGAAACATTTATAGAGCTAGTTTTAAGCTCAGACATATAAGCCGTCCTGCCAGAAGCTGTGCATTTGATGTGAGATGGAGCTGAATTTGACAGTAGAAAAGTTGAATTCCCAAAGTCCTCAGCCAATGCCCCTTCTGCGAGGCGAGTGTCTGCAAACCTAATTACATTGTGTTGGTATCTGCAGCTCTGACAGAAATTGAAACTGAATATTCCTAGTTTTCCCTGGTGGATTTTGTATGATGTAGGACAATGCTCAGCACAGCAATCAGAGGACTGGCCTTTTTCAAAAGGAGGTGCTAAGAGCTCCCATAAGGTCCCAGCAAGAGAGTAACAAGGAAGTTTAATCATAAATGCACAAGCAAAACCCAGTGATCTGACAGTGATCTCCAAAATAACATTTGCTTTTACTTGTAAAAGTGGAAATATATTTCCCTTGGAACAATACCTAAAAGGAAGCACGTGATTTTTAGAAATAATATCCACAAAAGAAAGTGGTGTAGAAAACACCAAAGCTCTTAAAGCTTTTCTTCAGGCATACAAAACTAGAAGGATTGCTGAAAACTTCCCTTCTAAACCTACAAAACTTAGGTTTTACACAGTAAAGCAGAAGGAAATTACAACAAAATTAGTTTTGTGAGTTACAGGCAAGGGAGGCAGTTTGTATTTCAAGTACTGGATGCCTACAGCACATGAACAAAATAAAGCAAGTGCATAAGAAAACAATTACATCCCAGAGAAAAAAAAATAGTTTTAGCTCAACAAGAACATATCGTGCCAAATTCATTGAACCTATTCAGAATGCTCTGTACTTTTCTCTTTTGGGGAAGGTGGGGTGGGGGTGGTTGGAGTGGCGAAACATTGTCCAACTGATTCTAGTTTTTGAAAAGAAAACAAAGTCAGAATCAATGCCTTTTAAATGGCTGGGCTTTCAAAACGCAAGTGCTTTATGCGGGAGCATTTGTTCTGCACAAACACCTAACTGATGTGGTCCTGTCCACTCCGGTTGTCTTCATGCTGCTGGAAACTGCTCATGTTTTCACTCCCTCTGCCTTCTCATGGTGTATCAAGTTTTTGGTCTCTGCATTTATCTATCTTCCCAGAAATTAGCTACATAAAGACTCATTTTTCACTTCCTTGTTCAAATCTCATTCCTTTCCTACTTGCCCTGGTCTACATCCTGTATTATTATTCTTATCTAGCTGATCCCAGCATTTTTCAAGCCAGTAGTTCTGCATCCAATTTCAGAATTTCCCTTAACAAAGGGAATTTGCACTATTTCCCCCACCTCCTTTTCTACACCCTCTTAAATTTCCCATGCTAACCTCTTCTACCAGATTTTTCAGATCAGGAGACCCTCAGCTTCCCTGCCAATCCATCCATGACCCAGTCTAACCATGATCTTAAGCATGTATCTCTATTTTATTCTGTTTAACAAGGGTTTATGGAGAAGTCTGTGTCTGAACTTATAACTAAAGAGGGTCTTCTGTGTAATAGTTACACTGAAGCAAACAGAGAAAGCGGCCTGAGAAACAGAAGGGATAATTCTCACATTGCATCTCTGGGAATGCCAGCCTAACCAGACCGGGCTGTGTTACTCCATGTACTGAGTGTATCCCTATGAATATTACAGGCTGGATACGCTTAAATCTATCCTCTTCAGACTTACACTGAAAAATGGGCATTAAGCACTTTTTGTTTGATATCTGATGTATTCGGCTTCATCTTGCAGATCTGTGCAGCATCTCATATTCTTATTACTTCACTGCTCTTCTGACATTCCCACTGAAGATTTCTGAAAATCACTGTATTCTGTCTTTCACGACTTCTGCATCACAAAACAAACTTTTCTGAGCCCTATCCGACACCGATTTCTCTTTAACTATCCTCTACAAACAACAACAGGTGTAAAACTAACCTGACACATTTTGGCATAACCCCTTCAAATCAGATAACCTTATACGGATTTCAGCTTTGTTTCACAAGGTCTGATTTCATCTGACTAAATTTCAAAGAGTATTTCTTCCTTCCTTGCTAACTGTTTGTTCCTTCCATACAAAAAATTGTTAACGTTTTCTTCTGTCCAGACTAGAGTTGCACAGGAGAGGATTGTCTGCCCACCCCTGGCTAGCTGGAGACCACAATTACCAGAGAAGCTTGCTTTTTCTCTGGTAGCTTTGAATTCACATGATCTGAAGGAAAGGAATGTAGTCACTGATGAGAACCGTGAACCTGCTAGAAACGAACAGATCCTTCAAGTACCTCAAATTCAAATAATTAATTTGGAAGGTATGTAGACTAAGATTTTCTCCAGGCTGGGTCACATTTTGAGCTTATTTCCTCAGGGAAGCCAAAGCCTTAGAAACCATCCCTGCAACATTTCAAAAACTCCAATTCAGCATTTCAATGAATTTTTTTTAAGCTACAAGAAAGTAATGATGTTTTTCCTTATCCTTACTTTTTGACTTAGCTGAACTTCCTTTACGGACATTTTCATATTTAAAATCCTTCAATGCTTGTAGTAACAATCAAGTGTCTAAAATTTTGTGAGGAAGATGAGATGAAGATTTTCCCTTCCCTCTGAGAAGAGAACAATTTGAGAGGAGGCTTCTCCCTGAACAATGAGCAATATTCAACTTAATGGCTATATGTGTGTGGAGCAGCTTCCTAAACAGAGCCTCTTTAAGGGTATTTTGGCTTGTACTTGTCCTTCATGGAAGGGCTTGGGGGCATTCCACACACTGAAGTACAACCTTGGAGCTGTTTTTTCAGCACTGACGTGCCAGAGTGCAGGAGGCTTCCAGGAATAATGTGGCATTTGCTGGGATACAAATACGTCACCTTACAGAACATTGTTTTCCCTATTTCATTTGTCTTACTCTTCCACTGGGTGTTTTAAAAGGTATTTAAATGCCTACATTTTCTGGGATGCAAAAATATTACTAATAGATCAACTGCTTGCATAGTAGTACCAGCAATGGTAGTGGTATTTGTGTAGAAATCAGCATGTTTTCATGGTTTTAAGCATACTGAAGAGTTGGATGCCTTACCTACTGTGTGGCGTCTTGAAAGGAGAAGAAAGCCCGTGGTTTCCCTTGCTGAGATCCTTTGCTGCCTTCATCATGCCTAATATTGCATGTGATGTAATGGATAGTGCCTTGAGAGAAAACATGCTCCAGAAAGGCCATTAGGCAGAGAGATGTGGGTTTTGGTTACTGTCACACAAGAAGTCCTAAATCGCATAGATAAGCTCCGTCTTTCCACGTAGAGCTAGAACTTCTCACACCGAACCACGCTATTAGAAAGTGAAGTGTTTAGAAAAATATAATCGTCTCGACTCCTCTCTAGCCAATAGAGAAAAAGAAATCTTCAGAACTTTGGGCTTTTTTTATCCTGAGGTAGGTGGTTAGGAAAAGTGTAATGACTCATCTTCTGGGTTTGCCTCTCTGTCTTTATTCACTATGGAGTGAGCCTACTGACAAGCACAAAACGAGGTGTCCAACCTTGTGAATTGCATGAGACAAGATATATTCAAAGGGCATGTGGCAAACCAGGTTGTCATGGGAGGAACTGGGGCCCTGCAGTGATTGTGTTCAGGGAGTTTTGGAGCGTGGTGCTGGCATTTGTCTAACCACACCTGAAGGCAGAAAGTCCTGGCTCTCCCGTTGTTTAGCGTCCCTGGTTGGAGTTAAAGTCAGCAGGACCTGCCTGGTGTTGGGCTGCTTCAAAAACATTATCTCTCAAACCACTTGTTTGGGTAAGTCAAGAGAAATTACTAGGCAGGCTGTAGCTCATTTAACCCTGAAATTCCATTCTCTTAATGCTTACCCTGTAAGAACAGCTGGTTAATGGCTATTCAGCATAAAAGATGAGATCAAGAAACAGGGAAATTAATAAATCAAACAGGCAGATACACAGACCTGAAAAAGTTGATTGATGGTCACTTAATGAACCACCCAAGTGCAGCCTTAAAGAATTAGAGGTTCAGACATAGCTTTGTCAATGCAAGAAGAAAAACAAGATTACTGTGTGTCTTATGGCGAAGAGGAATCTTATTATGAGATGAGGGAGTTTGTGGGACTGTTTTAAACTTATCACACAGGATTTAGGAGAAGAACCAAAGGGAGAGATCAAGGTGGACAGAAAGGAACAAGTGTGGAGAAAAGTAAAAGGGTTTATCATGTATAACCAGGTACTGGTCAGTATGCTCACCTGGCCAGGCCCAGTGCCTGAGCGTCACTACCTGTTCCACCTTTCAGCTCTATCACCAGCTACCTGCTGTCTGAATGTCCCCTCTTCCCAGTGTGCAATCTGCCAGCAAACTTCAGGCCAGACTAGGCAATGAGTAGGACAGGAGGTCTGTGGCTGGATACTGGAGGGACCACAGGTCTGAGGTCAAGCCTTTGGAGATGTCAGGAGCCTGGGATTGCAGGATTTGTGCTTCTTTGGATGGTTCAACTTTCTATTACCATCTCCAGCCTTTTCTCCAACAAGACAGCCAGAAATACATACATTTCTCACTAGAGTACCATGATAGATTCTCCCCAAGTAATAGTTATTCCATCTCTCTCTACTGTTGGCGTGAGCTTGCCCGTACTCCCTAATCCCAGTGTTCCCTATTTTAAGGGAAAAGACTAATTGGTTTGCGGCTTTCACAAGGACACCACGATATTGGATAATGGGATTAGATTAGATTTCAGCCTTGTTCTGACCCAAACATCCAGCTGCTTCCATCTGATCCTCTTCCTCCATTAATATTTCCATAAAAGTAGCGTATTGATATCACACTGGGAGAATTTCACTAATTTTTAAAGGAATATGCTGGACAGACACTCTCTTGAAAACTGGGATGGCTCCTACTGCAGACCAGGATCAGGTTTAAATCCCTGGCAGAAAAATTAATTGCCCCAAGTGAGTCACCCCTCATATTGTTACAGTTTGCCCATGGTGGATTTGTAGGCAGTAACAACTGTTTGTATGAAAGATTCCAATACATGAAATTCAGGGTTTTAATTTTCATTTTAAATATTAGGCAACGCTTTCACACAAAGGGAGATTTTTTTTTTTTTTTATTAATCAGAGCTTCAGGTAAGCTGTTTTGATTTTCCCTGTAGTCAGCAGGACTCTGCTCAATTAGTTCTACAGGCAACCTAATCTATGGCAATCATAAAACACCGGAGGAGATTACTATTAGTTTTAAATTATGCAAGGAACAAATAGCTGCTGTTTAATTTTCCATTTGGTTCCACAAGAGTTACCACAGACTTTAAACAACTAACAGAAATATTCACCGAGTCAAGTGAAGTTCATGTCTTTTAGGGGTTTATTATGTTTTTCCTCTCAGTGTATTTATCTTATTAACCAGTCTGATTCTGGGCTACAGTTAAGATCATTGATCTCATCTTCTAACGGGTTCTGGAACTATATTTTCCTGCATACGGTTGTTCCTCAGTCACAGCAGAGGTGCTTTCAATCTTCCATCTTCTCAGACAAAGGACTTTTTTTACTGTGAAAGGCGTTATTTTTGCTCTGACCTCAAGTTAGAGGTTGACTACCTTAGAGCTGCTTTTCAAAACATTGCTTCCTAGGTAATTTCTCCACCTTGGTCTACCCAGAACCCTCTATATCATAAAGATTTTTTTCCCCCCTTAAATTTCAGATCCAATACCTTGTTCCCATTCATATCTTTTATCATTATCCAACATGTTTATATTCTAGTTTCAATAGCATCTTGAAGAAAAAGGTATTGGGTGTAAAAATACTTCAGTGAGGAACATAGAGTACACCACTTTCTCTTGTCTTGTATTTTGTGTAAATAACAGTTCTTGACTTGATAATCTCATTGTGATAAAAGGTAACTGAATAAAAAGAACTAATGAAGTGTCATTTTAAATAACACTGCATAAATTCCAGGAGTTTGCATTTGAAAAAGGACAAAAGAAGAACACTACAACGTAACTCCCACAGAACACAGCTGCAACTACAGCTATTAACTTTTTTTTCACTTGTCAATAATTTTCATATTATCATTATCTTTCATGACTAGATGGAACAAGGAAATAAATTATATTCCTCTAATGTTTCTAGTAGATTTGTTTTAAGAGATTTGTTGGATCGGAGTCTATAATAGCTATTTGAGTTGGAATTACACAGTAGAACCATAGGATAACTCAGGTTGGAAGGCCTATCTGGGTACACTTGGTCCAACTCATTGCTCAAATCAGAGCTTGCTTCAAATTTAAATCAGGCTATTCAGTGCCTTGTCTGCATGAGATCTGAATTTCCATAGATAGAGATCCCACAGGCCCCTGGGCAGCCAGATCTGTGCTTCACCACCCTCACAGGGGACATATTTTTCTTATCTCTGGTTGTAATTTCCCTTGTTACATCCTGAGACCTCTTGCCTTTCTGCTGTGCATCTTGAGAAAAGCCTGTCTCTGTTTTCTTTAAAACCTTGGTATTGGTAGCTGACGACAGCTGTTGGATGCCCCCTAAGCCTTGTCTTTTCACAGCTAAACACACCCAGCTTGCTCTGTGATGAAATTGTTCAATCTCTGTACCTCCTGGGGGGTGGAGTAATAGGTTGGAGGTACAAAAGGAAAACACTTCTGCTGTAATAGTGTTGGGTTTTTTTACTATCCTAAATGTAATAGTTTGCTCCCTTACCTAAATAGCTTGCTAATGACTTGCAAATAATTTCTGAAAATGCTATACCAGATGCCATACTGGTTTGAGAAATAAAAAATTACTACCTTAACCAAAGCAGGCCAGTCTATCTCTCTCCTCTATATGAATTACTCTTCTTATTTCAGTTTTCAATTTTTATTTTTAATTTATATAAATAACAGCCAGGAGAATGGATGTAATTGCTGCAATGATGCAATGGCTGCAGTTTGAGGAATTCTCTCTTTCCAGTTGAGGAAGGACACCCAGTTCCCAGCACAGCTCTTTGCAAATGTGCCTCTCCTGTAATACAGTTTGTTACTAACAAAGAACAATATGTCTCATTTACTTGCTATCATATAAAGACATTAACAGCCATACAAAAACAAGAATAGGTAGGGAACAATTAAAAAGCTTTATCCTCAAATAAAAAACTCCTGCTGCAGACCTGTCACTTAATTTTGAATAGTGTCTGTGCAGAGATGAGCTAGACCATGTTTGCAGGTAGCAGTAATATCTTTTATTAGATCATCTAGTACATTCGCAATCTGCAATATTGTTTTCAAACCTGATTCATGGAAGTTAGGATCCCACACAGACTGGCACATAGTGTCCAGCATGACTGTCACTTTAAACAAGACAAATTGCTCTGCATTTAAAGGAGGTCTTATCATTTCCTAAACCTAACTTATCACACAGAAAAACAAAATGGTTCGCAGAATTCTTGAGGTTGGAAAGGATTTCCATGGATATCATGTAGTTCAACACCAACGCTAAAGCAAGGTCAGCTCGTGGACTGTGTCCAGTCAGGGTTGGAATATCTCCAGGAATAAAGACCACAAATTCTCTAAACAACCTGCGCCAATTTTTGGCCACTCTCACAGTAACAATTTTTTTTCTTATGTTAAGATGAAATTTCATAGATTTTAATTTGTCCCTTTTACATCTTGTGCTGTCACTGGGCAACACCAAGAAAAGTCTGGCTCCCTTTTCATTGCTTCTCTTCTCCATGCTGAGCTGTTCCAGTCCTTTTACCACAAAAGATGTCTCCTCATCACTTTTTTGACTTTTTGTTAGACTTACTCTGGTATGTTCCAGTCTCCCACGTTCTGGGGAGCCCTGACCTAGACCTTGAACTTCAGATGTGTCTCGCCAGTTCTGAGCAGAGAGGAACGATCACCTCCCTCAACCTGCTTTACCTCATGCAGCCCAGGATGCTGGTGATCATTTTTGACTTGAGGGTGCATTGCTGGCTGATGGTCAACTTGGTGTCCAATAGGACCTCAAGGTCACTTTCTGTAGAGGTTGTTTCCAGTCAGAGAACATTCAGCCTGTACTCATTCATGGGACTATTCTCCCCCTGGTGCAGGACTTTGCATTTATCTTTGTTGCATTTCATGATGTTTCTGTCAGGTCATTTCTCCAGAACAACCCCTGGTGTATCAGTAACTCCTCCCAGGTTTTTTTCTTTGTCTGTTCTTCCTGTACAATTTCTGGCTGACTTTACAAGCTCCTGTTCCTGACTGATTTCAAACTTTGATAGTAATCCAAAAAATTACCTGTTCAGACTGTTACACAAAAGTCTAAAACCTGCCTAGATATTTTCAATTAGGCTGTGCTCAACCTGCCCTGAGCACTTTAGATGCTCTGCTCCTCTTTTGCTGAGCTTTTACACCTGCACCTCACAGTGTATTTCATAGAGGATTGCATTTGTCATTGCACTCAAGCCATTGGAGATTATTCTCCCTAATTAATAAACCAGGAGAAAGATACCAAGCACTGCCAAGTGAAGTTATTCAACACTTTCAGTTTAAAGCACTACATTTTTTTTCTCTCTGAAGCACCAATAGCTAGTAATTTTCAGGTCTGACTAATAAAGTGCTCTTGGATCTCATCCGGAATAGAATAAGGTCACAGGGCCCACACTGTGCTTTTAAATAGTTTCAGCCAAGATTTCTTTCCCCTGTGTGTTTTTCAGAATATTTACTTGTATTCTCTTTCTTACCTTGTTAAGTCTAGAGGAAGGCATATGCCAAGGTACAAATATTTAATATCATGAATAACTATGAAGTTGTAGTATTCAATCTTCAGCTTATAAATTAGTCCAGAAACTTATTTCTACAAAAGCAATTTTTCTTTGTTAACTGAGATAGTGACATTGAGTAACCACTAATACAGTTTAATTTATTGCTCCAATTTGGAAGTACTTTGGAAGTATTTACATTTCTCTACTGACCCCATGGGAATCTTGGGTCTTAACTCTTAGAAATTTGAATCATGTTTTTAATCAGATGTAAAATTTGTTTTGATGGTGAAAAAACTTTGTGTATTCAGACCTCCTGACTTTAACTGAAAATAGAAATCCATGCCATTCTGACGTCACTCCCTTGATTTTAGAGGTACAGAGAAAAAGTAGCCGAGCCAAAAATGCTAGTTTCTCCACCCCAAAAAAGCACCGGAACTCTAATTTTCTGCTTAAGTACTGAATTTTCCATAATACCTGCAAAATTCATCTTCTGTAGGAGCAAAGTTTTTTATTAATCTGTATGAGAAGCTTTAGTTATTTAGTTATTTAGTTATTATTTAGTTACCAGTTACTACAATGTTATTATATCTAACACAATGTCTATGCATTCCTGAGATGAAGGAATGGTAACACAGTGCTTGTCTGAGGAAACAGAAAAATATATATGAAGATGGTAATTTTTATGAAATAAAGAACAAAATCCTAATATTTTGGAAATAAAAAAAAAAACAACCAGAATTCAGTTGTCATATATGGCTTTCAAAATAAGAAGGGACAGGTTGTTTCCTAAATGAACAGGATAACAAAGCTATAATGGTGGTCAATGGGTCTTACTAACAATTCTACATCACATCTTTTGATATTCCTAGTGCTTCTAAATTTTTGAACAACTAAACTTTATTGAATAATTCTTCCCAGGTCTTGTCTATGTGCAAGATAAACACAGCATATAGGGCTACTGGATGCATTAGATGGCAGCTCACTGGCAAACACAGTTCTGTGGTGAGGATGTGGTCTTAGTTGCTTACTATTAAATAAAAAACCCATGGGCTGTTTTTTATTGACGAAGGAAAAACTATTAGCTCTTCAGCTATAACTCTACCTTTTTGTTTGTAGCTCTAGAAAACTTCAGCTAAGGATGCTTTATCTACACTTCCAGTTCTGTTTGCCATGTGACACTAATCTTGTTATTGTTTGAATCAGATTATGATCCAAATTGCTATACATAGTAAACTGCATTTTTTAGCCTCTACACTGTATGAAGTGTCTTCACTCCCCTTTCCTGGGTAATAGAAAGATGTGGAGCTCATCCACATTTTGGACAGAGGGTGAAGGGATGAAGTTATAAAAAAGAGGTTGCCAATTTTCTCCAGCTTCCCATTTAAAGTGGACCTACTCTTTAACACCTTCTGCTGAAATTATTTTGGGTCAACTGAATCTCCAGGAAGATCTTTCTTTCTTTGTACAGAACAGTGATAAATAATCTTGAAAATATTGCTTCAGTTAGCTTTTATATTTACTTTTGCTGAACACATTTCATAACAAGATACTAACAGATTTGGCCTTTCATATGTTGTCAAATAGGGCCTATTCCTGCAACTTACCAATAATGAGGTGGAGTTAAAGTTTTAAGGAACATTTACTTGAAATTGTGTACACAGCAATTCTCTGGGAATTGTAAAATTAAGATTGATTTGTTAGAGACGACATCAAAAATGGTATTAAAATGAAAACAACAAGTTAACGAATCTGTATGGGCTCTCTATTGGCAGTTACATGCTGTTGGGCAAGAACTATAAAAAGAAAAACACTGCTTTGCACAGCAGTAATGTTTTCTGTCTCAGTACCTAGACAAAGTTTTATAAACTTTAAACAGCAGAAATACTCAATATCTCTGGCTTTGGATAACCCAAGAAGATAAAAATTTCCATTTCAGAGCTAGCATTTTGTCTCTGTTGGTAGTACTAACATCAGGCCACATCTTCTGGTAGCAAGAGATCCATAGCATGGGGCTTACTACACAGGTCATGAACCATCCTCCTTTTCACTAGAGCCAGGAGAGGTGCTTGAACACCCTTGACCTTGGGGCTGCTGTACTGCTGTTGTACTGCTGCTAGGAGGGAGATAGTAAAGGTATTGCAGAATGTGCATGGCCAGTAACAGGCAAATTAAGGACAAATGCAAACTGTTACGACATCCACCAGCTTCTGCTGGGTGGGCAAGGAGTGGTGGTCATCCCAATAGGTCAGAAGCCATAGAGGCTGTCCAAGCTGTCACCCCTTTAAGGAACAGGTGTTTACATCTAGCTTGATTTGCTTTCTTCAAACGAATAAATTTTGCTTGATTTCTTCACTGGATACTTAGAACAGATCCTCCCTTCTTTTTGCTTGGGATATTTTTCTCATTGGTGCCTGACATTTCCAGTTGCTAAAACACATGGTATGGTTCCTTGAGAAATGAGCTGGAAGACTATGTACTAGAAAGGAACATTAGAGAGATATTAAATAAAGTACGCAGGGCAGCTCTCAATAGGGGAAAGATACATCCAGAATAGTAATGCCTCAGAGAGAGGAATTTTATAGACAACCGGGAAATATGATATCTGAAAGAAATGTTTACAATTATAAATTATTAATAAGCATGCCAATTTTCTACCTCATAACTCTGATAAACTCCTCTAAATCCAGTTTCCCATTTAACACGTTCTCCACAATCAGTAACCAAGCCAGGTTTGTCCCACTGCCCCTGAGGTACTAGAAAGTGTCTGGGTGTGTCCTTAGTAGCTCACATTTTTCTCTCAAGAGAGACATGAGCCATAATGTCCAGAACCCACCACTTCGTTTCTTTCAACGGTTTTGCTCTCTTTGGAGTCTCTGCCAGTACTCAAACTCTGGATGCAGCAATAGCAGCAATAGGGGATGAGACAGGGCACGGGTGAAAATTCAGCATTACTGCAGCTCCCCAAAACCTGCAAAGGCAGCTTTTGGTCACCTAAAGGACCTCCAAGAGTCCTTGGTTTTATGAAGGCTGGAGAATCCCTTCACTCAGTGGGTGAGGGGCCCTCAGCACCTCTGCTCCTCCAGGAAGACTGACTTGGAGTCAGCAGCCTCTGTCCCAGTCCTATTCAGTCTTTTCTGCTGGAAGACAAACAGGTGGCAAAAACTGCAAGGAGTGTAGTTGCAGGCACCTCCTGTGCTCTGGAACGTGCAAGGCTACAGCAACCCCTTGTTTGGTTATAACTGTACAGCTCACCTGGAAGGTCCACCCTGCTCAGCTGAAGTCTTTCTGTATTTGAGTGGGATCCTGGATGTTATTTTGCTTTTTGTACAGTGTAAGTATGGGTGTCCTCTGCTAGATTCATTTTGCCAGCTGAAGATAGGTTGATAGACAGATAAATAGATATATGCAGACTCCCATTTGCATTTATGTGATGTGTAAAGAATATTAAACAGCCATTATTTATTATAAACTCCGGGTCTTCTTTCCTGATAAAAGAGCACACAGTTTATATTTCTCTCAGCATATAAAATTGCAAGGCATTCATTAACTAATCTGTAATGTATCCTCTCCTGGAACACCCAATACAATTTCTCCAGTCAATTTAATCTGGTTACAAATTTGCTAGTGTCTTCATTTTCATAGAAGTAGAAGGACAAAAGAAGTGTTTTAATTTTGTATTAATGGAAGACAAATTTTACCTAAACCAATTGGATTTATGAGCTTATGGGGAGAAAAAACTGTTTTTCTGAAAAATAAAATTCCACTCAGATGCTTGATCTGAGTTCAAGTATATTTCAATAAACATAAGTAATCCAACAGTGTACGTGAAAAAAGTCATTGCCTATTCCAATAATGTTCTAAATAAATGCAGTTCATAATTTTCTGCAATTGAATTAATGACTTGCAAAAAAAAAAGACTGATGAATTCATAAGACATCTTGGAGAATATAACAGAATAATAAGATGCTTGGACCTAACCTTTCATACATAATCTAGGAGCTGCCTGTAACACTTTACTATATGATATGCTCTGTGTGGTTCCTAACACACTTGCTATGAATTTGTAAGAAGATAATTCAAGGAGAAATTTGATACATATATTTGCAAAAAGGGAACAATAGTTTCAGATTGCCCTCCTGCTTATTCATCCCAAAAGGGCAAACCAGAGAAGAAGCAAGAGACAAGTGCTCACTTGTTGGGTGGCACAAAGAGACCCAGTACCTATGCCGTTAAGGAGCACCCAGTGAGCATGTTCCAAACAATTAGTAGTGAACTGGAGGGTTATCAAGATTTCTACCGATATGGAGGGTTGGATGTGTTCTCCTGCATTTAGATACTGAGCAGAAGCGAGATAGCAAAGATATTGCTGAATTAGAAGGCAGAAACACTTACTAGCTTTGTCAAGAAGTTTGTTAGGCTTCTTGACATCTCATCGGTAAAAGTAAGTAGGAGAAACAGATTCTGACACTCCCTCTGCTTCAAAGTCACATTCACCATTGAATTATTTAAAAAATAAATATCTGAAAATAAAATTGAAGGTTCACCAACATGGATCATAGGCTCATCACTTTAAAAGAATTAATGAATGATTCATCATCTTTTTCTTCCAGATATCTGTGGACCTTCAATAAAAGCAAGTAGATACACCATGTAATAGAGTTGCCTGTAACATCATTAAACTTTCATCAGTCTGATTTTTTTTCTTGGTGGATATTATATTTTTTACAATACATTACAGAGTGTCATAAGTCTTCCCTTCACATCTTCTAAGCTTTTAAGTGCAATTCTGTACTAAGGACTCAAACAAAAATCATTATAAACTGAAAATAAATATTTGAAGCAATGCCCTAAACCAAAATTATTAAAGAAGCTTTTCCTCTTTAGGTTGTGCTTGATTCTAATAGTGAAGGTCTGTGCTCCCATTCCAGGTACCTGAGCTAATTTCCCAGGCCTTTAGCTGAACAAAGCTACTGCGGAGTTGCTCTAGCTGCTGCAGCCTTCGTCTGGGCTTTCTTGTGAGAAGGTCTCTTGATTCTACTGTGTGTAAGAGGTTTCCACCTGCCTCAGTTCAAACATGGACCAAAAAAAGATCATCACTCAGAATAGCTCTCCTTACAGTTATACTGATTTTTGGAGATAAAGTATACAGGAGAAGATAAACTATGACAATTTTATGATTTTAAGACTGAGGAAAGATATAAATGCTGCAATAATTAAAAACTGATTGTGATTTCATTTTTGGTTTCTTTTGTGAATGATTTTTTTTTGTCTAGAATGTCAGATACTTTTAAAGTTTTCGTGAGTATAAGAAATAAGTAACATGCAGATATTTTTGGTAGATCCACAGATACATTCTTTTCCCAAGGGAGAAGATCACAACATAGTAGTAAAACTGAAGACAGTTTTGCTAGTTTGTTCATGATCTGTTCACAAAAATGTATGTACATTAATTATGTCAACCTGATAGTAACCGCCTGCCTGTCTACCTGTTACCTTTATTTGGTTTGTCTTCTATTGGAAGCAATATGGCAATAGTGTTATACCCTCTGTGGCACTCGTAATTATCATCAGTAGATGGATTCAGTGCCCTTTTGGAATGATTTTTCTGTTTAATGACATTATTTCTATAAACAATCCTAATGTGTTACTGCTTGAAAAGATAAGAAATGTCACCCCAAAAAAACAGCCAGCTAACAAAAAATGCAATTATCACCATATTTGGTCTTAATACAACCATGGTATTAACTGATTCTATCTTTCTTTAGAACAGAAGGAGAAGACTAAGACACCTGGATTTAGGTGTCTGCCAGCATTTTAGGCATCTAGGCAACTACTGTAGTTGAAGGAAATGTGATCAGTACAGCAGATGGGGCCTATCATTCAATTCTCCCTAAAGTGCATACCTCAGTGAGGAGAGGATCTGAAGGTAAATGACACCTAAGGAAAAATTCAACAACAGATTTTATAAAGGCAGTTTATATCCCAAACCTGTTCATTTCAGGAAACAGCACCTAAAAACGGATCATTGCAAGTCTTTTGGTTGGAGGCATAGATGAGTATCCTGACAGCTTGATAAAAGAGGGATAGAAGTCTCTCTAACATGAGTATTGAAAATATGTGTGCAAACATAGTTCTATTTTACTTCTGTTGCCTTTACAGCATCCTATCACAATAGGCCCTACTAAAAAGTCTGTCCCCATCTTTCTTATAGGCCCCTTTTAGGTATTGGAAGACCACAATAAGGTGTCCCTGGAGTATTCTCTTCTCCAGGCTGAACAGCTCCAACACTCTCAGCCTCCCCAAAAGAGTGCACAGCAATTCAGGTGCTCCTTAGAGACTCTTATCAAGCCCTGACAAACTCAAAGCCAAGAGCAGCTGGACAATCCCTGAAGCATACGCTGAGGATGGGGACTTTAGTCTTAGAAGTGTCTCAGTGCTCACGTCCCCATCTTTGGTTACCATATCCCAAATGCTTACACAAACTTGACCTCGTCTGTCCCAGGTCCTCATTGACTTTGACTGTCCTCATCTTTCCTCCATCCCTCTCATCTCAGTGTTCACAGATCATGTATGTAGCAGTTTGTTGCCCAAGTTTTGTTGCCTCCACCAGGCTGCAGTTGAGAAGGTTTGATGGGAGGTATACACTACTGTAATATAATTTGCTTAGTGATATTTATCCCACACTGTTCTTCCACTGTAGCACTCAGAAAACTGTGCTTTCACCTGTTTCAGCCTGCCTCTTTTCTTTCAGCAGACTGGGGAAGTGTGGTCTGTGTATGTTTTACAAACAGTCAGAATTGCTAAAACACCGAAAGCAATTATCTGGAGTAGTTCGCTGCCTTAGAAGAAGTACTTCCATAGAATTGCTGACCCACTGTTTCTTAATGCTCACTCCTCTGCAGGGTAGCTCACAGAGTCCCTGAAGGGCTAATGCCAACATACTTTTGGCATTGCAGAGCTGAAATATAGTTTTTTCTTAATATTTTATCTTCTTTTTCTTACTGCATAGCTTTTGCAAAATCAAGCAAATGGCAGAGCTGCTCGGGCAGAAGAGGCCTGTTTCCCCACCACCCTGTGCACAGGACACCACGTGGAGCTGCAGCTGTGCTAGGAGAGTGGTTTCCATGCTACCTTGTCCTGTCCGGTCATAAGAAGGACTGTGGGAGAGGAAGAGAGCTGCCCTCGATGTCGTCCCCAGGGAGGTGTAGGACAATGCAGCCAGAGCCATCTGTGACTGGATGCTCACTTCTTGCTATCAGCACCCTCACTGACACTTCCACCATGCCTGTAGGTTCATCCGTATGTCAGGAGAAGCAACAGGGTAGCTGCTACCCCTTCCTCCAGCCCCATGATGCTCCTACCACTGAGAGATTTTCCACAGTTGCCTTTCTAGCTGGGAAAACCAGCATTAACAGGAAGAGATGTCTCCTGCAAGATGTCTGAAGTAACCCAGGATCTAAGTTTTTACTGAGATATGGGCTGATGTGGTTTTTTTCTGCAGCCCGTTTTGGAAACACAACATGGTACAGCAGCCTGCACTGCCCTGATGAGGCTGACTGAGGGATGGGGACCACCTTAACTTCAACAAAAACAGATAGCACATCGCAGCTCGTGGTCCCCACGCAGCTCAGGGGCTCTCCATCACTTTTTTGGTCTTTGTGCACCTCTGGAATGGGCAGTCTGACCATGCCCTGCAGGTAGGAAAATTTTACCTGAACTTTTTGAAGGTTTAATAATATGTAAGCAAGTGCTAATATGTAAATTAACATCTAGTCATGGTTGCGGTGTTTCTATTTTTATATTTATACCTGGGAGAACCAGCAGTAATACCCAAATATGGAGACTCACCCTGAGAGATTTCCTGCCCTACAGTTCTGAATCAGGTGATCCAAATATTTTGGAGCTGGATTCAACCTATCAATTTGTCTCTTCTGCACATTAAGAACTCACTTTTAATTCAGCTTCATATGGAGGTAAAACCACCCTGTTTATTGAAACCCATCATGTTCTTGTGGTTATATTCCTGGAAAAAAAATCTGAACTTCTGTAAGAGACATAAGAATCAGATACAGAGTTATGTCTATATGAAAAATGAGAAAATGTCTGTTTTGTTGATATCTCCCATTTCTGCCTTTCAGAATTCATTCTGACGGATTTCAAGCACAAAAAAGCCTTAGTTTCCATATCATGCATTGCAAAGCATAGCATTCAAGCTTCAGCTGAGTTATTTAAATGAATAATGATTTTAGAAGATTTAAGGCTTCTTTCAATTTTTTACATGGAAGCTGTGACAGTTATGATAAGGAGATGCTATGGCATAAAGAAAAAAGCATGCCAGCAACATCAACTGCCTGAAGTTATGTGGGAAATTTATTATTCTCACAGGAGTTACCACATGCAACCCTGTGGCTGCCATGCCCAATTGCAAAGCTGTTTTATAAATCTGGGACAAAACACCAGGGTAAGACACTACCACCTCCACTTTTAATGTGCTCCCATTTGCCACAATAAAACTATCTTAAAATATACTTCACCGCTGTGCAAGATGATCCCTGCTGCTTCTAAAGTAGACCAGTTGAATTTAATCCAAAAAGGAGACAGGATGCCTCTAGCAGCCATACTCATGCCAAAACATGAAATGTCTGAGAAGTCACCATGGCATATGAATCCATTACAACAACAAGACCTACACCGGGACTTGCAGATCAGTCATGTCTTTGAAACAATTGAAATAATTTTCTCCTATCTTTTCTGAATTTATCTTCAAATGTCATT
This sequence comes from Tapera naevia, assembly GCA_033556795.1. Lineage (NCBI taxonomy): Eukaryota > Metazoa > Chordata > Aves > Cuculiformes > Neomorphidae > Tapera > Tapera naevia. The sequence continues at coordinate 960,243 of JAUMJJ010000079.1, read as the reverse complement.
TATTGACCATATCTTAGACACATATTTAGGCACCAAACAGACCCTAACATTTCATAACTCTTCATGAGCAGTGCAGAGGATGCTAAATTGATTAGGTAGTACCTTTGCTACATAGATTGACTTAAACCATGAATTTCTGCAAAGAGAAGCTTGTAGAACAGATGCTGAACAGTCGTTTGCTACAAGTACGAGCAGGATATGAAAAGCCAAATAAATTCTTATCTGGCAGTTTACAATATGTGAGTCAGATTCAGGTCCTCATCCAAGGTCTTGTTGCGTTGGAGCACAACCAAAGTGCAACCAACTGTGAATACATCTTAACCTGAAGGTTTGGAAGGTAAGTGAAACTCTATCCAGCTTCATCCTTTGAAAAGGTAAAACTAAAATCCTTGCCATTTATACTGTGTTCATAAGCAGAAAAAAATAATTTTTCACCCTAAACTTCATGTAGTTACGCCTTTTCCAGGCAGCTTTCCTAGTTTATCTCTGTAATATAAGCATATTAAATAGAAAATTCAATATTTCTGCCACTTATGAACTGTAAAACTTGCAGTATATTTATTTTGAAGTAACAAAATCACAATGAAATACATATATATCACATCATAAAAGATGAGAAAAACATAGAAGTCTCGCTTTTGTCTGTCAATTTAAATATGAAACCCCACAAAAGCTGATTGCTGGCTTTTTGTTCGTGTGACTGAGATGTTTAGCTATAACTTGAAGAACAACTTTTCATCTTGTATCAGCTGATAAGTCCAAAGCTAAACTTTCAGGAGACAGAGATAGAGATGGAGATGGAGATGGGGACAGAGATATATCTCCCACCAGGAGAGCATGTGGTTGGGCTGCAACTTGCACTAACGCCCTCGGTACTCGTGTAGCACCCACAGTTGACAACACATCAGCCCCTCTCTTTCTTCCTGTTTGATTCCCAATTAAAACCTCTTTTTCACTCAACAGATGAAGTAAGATTGTTTCTCACACTGTGTCAGTGAGCCTTGACAGAGAGATATGTCATTCCTGCTTTGTAATTCATATTCACTTAATGCACAAAAAACTAACTCATTTTTTGATCTCTGCACAAACTTTTATCTTTCACTTTGCCTTTTTTCCTTTGCCTAACCATAAAAAGGAAAAAATTGTAAAAACTAAAAATGTCTTCAGATTTATATTGGTAAAATAAAGCTTTGCTTTGTGGGTTTCTTTTTTCCTTTTCTGTGACTTGCTAACTGAGTGTTTCAGCCAAAAGACGTGTTCCTCTTTCATTTTGTTCTTCATCCTGATTCATGACTAACAGGAACTGCCAACATTAACTAAAAAAATGGAGAGGAGTGGGAACGTTTCCTTCATGAGGAATTCACAGATTTAGGGAAAGCTATTCTGAACAATAAAATAGAAAGATGTTTTACAAGTCATATGACATAAAATTACCATCATAATCCTTAAAACATGGAAAATATTCAATCATTTTTTTCAACTTTAAAACTTTTCAGCTAAGATTTTTTGATAAGGTAAAACTGATTCTGAAATGAAACTCCCAATTATAAGGTAAGACAAAATCAACGCACAGCTCTTTACCAAAAGCTATGTATTTAATGTGTTTTCCGAAACACATAATAAAACCAGTTTGCTCTTGTGGGGGACCATTCATTCCAACAAGCTAGTTTTCCAACTGAAATATATCTTGCAAGAAATTTGCACCTGAATTTACGTATCCTCCTCAACCCCATGCAGCAATTGTGAGTGACAAGTGGCATTGGAACAGTTAGTAAATGCAACAAGGACAATTACTACTTGGCTAAGAGGATATCAGAAAAAGTATGAAGCCTTTAAAAAGGAATATGTTATATATTGCAAACTATTTTGTCAGTGTTCCCATGATGCTGAAGTCCATTGCATTTTAAGTACTGTGTGTCATGGGGGGGCTGGTCCATGACTGTGCCTTAGTCAGCTGCCTTTCCCTGGCAGGCTGTGTCTCAGTCAGGCAGATAAAGCCTCAGCAAGGTGCTGGTTGGTGATGATGACCCTCTCTCTGGCTCCTCTGAGGGATGTCCCTGTCTTACAGCAGTTTACAGGAGATGGTGCTGGGACAGGAGACCTGCTTTGGCCACTGTCTGCTAGGTCACAAGATTCTGACATCAGAAGAAAGGTAGATTTGTATAATTGCAGCTTTTTGCAGTTCCTGAGATGCCACATGAGAGAGAACAAGCAGCAGGGGCAGGGACCATGGGCCTAATCCTGCCTCTGCAAAGTCCATTTGACTCAGAGCTCTGCAAGACGGTGATGGGGCCAGCACTGAGCACTTCTAGGACATCTCCCTTGCAGTTCTGCCAAACCTCCCTGCCTTGCTTTCCTCCTCAGGATCCTAAGGACACTTATTCTCACTCTGTAAACTGCTTTCCCCAGATAGCATCCTGAATTACTGTTAATGAAGCTAAGAAGTTTTGATATTTTCTGAAGCAAAATCACCAAAGACTGGGGACCTTCTTGGCACAGAGATGACCAGTTGCTTTTTCTTTCCTAACATCTGGAACCTGTCAAACATTACAATTGTGTGATTTCGCTATTTGGGGGTTGTAACCTCAAGCAGAGTAGCACACCACTGTTGGAGAGACAGAGCAAGAAAAACTGCTCTCCTTTCTTCACCTCTGTCCCTTGACTTTGGAGAGTTAATCTCTCAATATAATACACCCCTGTAAATTTTCGGTAGTTCCCAGAACATGGAATTGGGTTATCCGAATGCAGCAGGTGCAGTGTGTGGTTTACAAACCTGGAGAGCCCAGACTTTGTACCAAAATGATCCAGCTCAATGAGATACAGTCTGGAAACCCTCTTTTTGCGCGCTGAGCATATTGGATATAGCCATGTACTCTTTAAATAGCATCTTCCTAAGATCATAAAAAGAGAAACTGATTAGGCAGTACAAGTGGCATTAAACCAATGATGATCATCTGTTATGACTTAGCTCCCCAGGGGATGCCAGGGGAGGTTCTGCAACGCTGAAAAAAAACAGGGAAAAGCCTCACAGGCAACAGCAGCAGCAGTCCCAGTATTAAATTACAGTCTTGATCGACCATTGTGTCCTACACAGCAGCCTTGCGAGGGTGTCACAAGCAGTTCCAGCCCAAGTCGTTCATACCTAACTCTTCTGGGAAGAAAAGAGTTGCTAATTTCTCTGTCTATGCTGTCAGAGGGTGTTTGCAGAAAATGTACAGTAATTTACCAAATGGGCTGTGGGATCATTTTACCTCAAACACATTAAGCAGAGGTCGAGCTGAAGTAGATTTGGAGTGCAAATTTATGGTTTATGAGGAATACAGAGAGGGAGTGTTTTCATTTGACTGAAAAAGAAGAGAAGGTTTCTCAGTAGGGACCAGTAATGAACTCTGGATCTTTTAACCTTCATGTCACAAATAGACCACAGTAAAGACAGCGTGTTCCCCCTCCTACGTATGGCATATGCACATATGCAATTGCACATAGGATGCTGTAGGACTGAGATATGCTGAGTTCCAAGGAGTTGTTGGTACATCCACAGGGAACACAGGCAAATCTGCAGAGCAAAAATTGCAGGCTGGAGCAGAAGAGTCTCGGACTGTCTCCTTACTCCTGTGGCATCGATATATTGAGCTGATTTAGAATTGCTGTGTCCTGTTTGGACTGTATGAAGTTCCACTGTGGGTAAATCAGCTGAGCTAAGGATTTTGAATTTAACATGAAAGAGTCAGTAATCAATAGAAAAAAAACCCCAATGCCTTGTACACAAAGGCCCCATCTCCTGATCTGTATAATTTAATCAGCACGAAAGAAAATTAACGAAAAAGGGTGGACAACTGCAAAGCTTTTTTAAAAAAAATGTGGTGAGGGAGATAGAAGGTAATCTAATGTTCTTCACAGTGAGATTTTGTATTTGAACCAAAAAAAAGGAGGCAGTAAATTGTCTTAAATTTTCTGACATGTAAAGAAAAATATAGTACCCTAACTTTGAAGCAAAATCCAGGTTGGGAATACTGTCCTTAAGAAGAGGAAAAAAATTGTTCTTTGAAAGTAGAAATACAGAAATAGTTTGGTGGGGGGTTTTTAACAGAGAAATTATTTTTTAGTGCTAGAGGTTAGAGGAGTCAGGCATGCTACAAGGGTATTATGTCTCTTTCTCTCTCTTCATATCCACACTGGTAGCACCTATAAAACCACTGCATGTTCTCCCATCCAGGTCACACTTGGATCCCTTCTTGAAATAGATGCAAGGTAAAAAGTTCTGAGATATGATACTAGTGACGAAAGGCAAATATTGGACTTTGAATGCAGAATAATAATATAATTTATGCATTATTACTTATGTGTTATAAGAATCTGCATAGCAAAGTTAAAAGTTTATGAAATAGAGGCAAATACTGTACAGAAAAGGCAAAAATAACAAAGTTTCAGTTTCTACTCAAAAATGTCTTCAAGTGGACATTTAGGAGAAGAAATTAAAGTGAGGGAAGAGAGACAAAGACAAGCTCCTTGGGAGACACTGTAACAGGAGAAAATTGAAATAGGAGGTCTTTAACCACTAAAGAAAAACATTTGGAAAGATGTAAAAGCTGTGAAGACAGGATAGAATGAAGCCTGAAGGTTTCTGAGCTGATCCAGGAGGAAAATCTGATTTATGCCTACTGTAAGAACTAATGAGTGGAGGAAAATTGGGGCCAAAGTAGAGAATACTATTCACCTAGAATTAATGGCACTTTCAGTACTGCAAGAGACCAAGAAAACTGTGAATTCTAAGGACTTTGAGACATTTTTATGCTATTGCATGCCTTTGCTTTCATTCAGCAAAATGGCATAAAATTTGTATAATGAGGTGATAAATTGAGCTGTTATTTTGAAGAGCGATAGGACTATAAAGAAGTGACAAGTTTGAATGGTAGCCACTAGCTTATAGCCACAGGAAAATGTCAATGGATATTAAAGAGCTAGTTACCATATCGAGAGATAAATTAATGCCTTAGAATCTTGCATAGGTTTCCTTTAAACCCAAAAATGATCTGCTTAGTCAAAATATCCTGGACTGATAGCTTTGCTTCAAATCATTACCTAAAAATAATAATTTCGTCAAATTTGGTAAACTAAATTTCAACCTGCTTTGTCAAATCATTAGTAAAGGTTGCCCCTAGACAAAGATTTCCATCATTTGCATCAGCCCTTCATAGCAATATATTTATTTGTTTTGCAGGTGGATCTTAAGAAACTTGCAGAAATATGAGCCTCTAGGAGAAAGATAGGTGGATGTTACTTAGCTACAACTCAAAGTTTTACGCGTTGGTGCGTTGTATTGCTTTTTCATGAATATATAATGTTCCTCAGCTACCATGCAGCAAGAACACCATGGTATTGCTTCTTTTTCTCATATGTCTTATACTACAGACATTTTGATATTAATTTTAAGGCAGACCATTTTTGGAAGTCCATCATATCCTCTTCTACTTCTCTTGAACTGTGTGGGAGCAGGATTGTCTCTGATAATTAACTCTAAAACAGAGAAAAGGAGTAACTTTTTGTTACTCAGCTCTCAGTGCTGGCTGCTGTTAATTTGCATGTGTATGTCTTTTCAAGAGACGTAACATATTCTGCAGTGTAGTTTCAACATAAATCTAGTTTAATCCTGACGGATGGGTGTGAAGTACTTTATCACGGAAGACATTACACAGGGTATATTTTTTATGAAACTCTTCTGGCACCTCAAGCGTTTCGAAGGAACACATGGAATGACAATACCCTGTTGCTTGCACTTTAAGAGTAATTTTCCCCCTGTTGATTAAAGCTGACATACGAAGACAGTAGAAAAGGACAGTATAAGAAAACAGCTTGAAACATCTGCTTTCCTCTCCCATAGCGAGTGACAAGGTGCTCAATTTTATTAGTAAACTAAACTGAGGAACGACACCACAGTGAACTGCTTTCATAAAAGCAAATGCAGTGACAAAATAAATGGAATTATCACGAAATACAGAAGAAATAGTGAAGCTATGCACATGCTGTTCCTCACAGGAGGACACCAAAGCTTGGTAATTGATACCAGTTACCCTTCCCTTATTCCTCCCGTGTGTTCTGGGAGATTTTTTGGAAGAATTGTTCAAAAGGAACACTAATTTGTCTTACACAGTAGCTAGTACTGCTGCGTAGGACTACCCTTAGGTACACAACTAACTTCTGAGGTAGCTATTTGCATGTTTCAACAGCAGCAAGGAAGGGCAGCAAAGAGAGTTGAAGAATTTTCTTACATTTGTTTGCTAACAAAATGTCTCTGTGCTTTCTAATTCCAAACTATTCTCATCCTAATTACAGAGCCAGAGATTCCCAACCACACCCCTTGAGAAATCCTGAATGATCTCACCAGAAGTAAATACTCAGCTTGTAACTTCATCAAGACACATCTTTGAAAAATCCCATTTTGGAGAAAAGTGATTAAGTAATGTTCACAAATGAGAGGCAAACGTCTGATATTGTTAACAGAGACCCTGCAATCAGTGTCTTAATTTGTGGGAAGGCAGCCAAGACAACCATCTTTTCTTCAGTAGCTTTTAAGATTTAGATACTTCAGACCAAACCAACCCACTGACGCAGAGACAGTTTCCTCAGAGGTGAATTTGGCCAATTGAACCTTTCAAAATACATTTTTGCTATGTAAATGCAATTTTTATTTTCCCTCTTTCTTGGAGCAGGCAGAGCTGCACGAATTTCATTGTAAGAAGAACATACCATGCAGTGGAGAGAATTATAGGCTGGTTTATCAACTATTTTCTATCTAAGTAGTTTTAAAATATTCCTTTGTTCCCATTTACATCTCAGTTTTAATGCCTATGGATGCTAAAAAGTTTCTGCCTTAAGTGCTGTCATTTACACATTGTGTCACAATTATCTTCCAGATTTCTCTCCTGCTCAGAAAAAAAACCAAAAAAACACAAACCCAATCTAACACTGGCATTTTTGTACAGAAGAGAAAAATCAGCACATCTTTCTGTCTTCTTCTTGAGAAATTTGGTGCTTCCCTTTGTTCCTCGTTCAGTTGCCGGCACAGACTTCTTTTGTCCAGAAGGCAGAGGAGTGAGTGTCACTCGCAGAATCACATTTCCTGCCTGAGGCTACTTCTGCCGCAGATCTATTTCACCATTTGCCTTCCTTGGGGGTGAAAAAGAAGCTCAGAGCTGCCGTGGACATTACTCTGCCACTTGAATCCCGTAGTATTGGTTTGCACTCTCTGTGTACAGGTCTCTTTGTGAAGGTAGTTTATTATTTCCGCCTACAAAAGTAAAGGGACATAGGTACAGCCACCTATCATTTACCTTTTCATGGTTTGAAAAACCTGCTTTTGGGGCTGTTTCTCCTCTTAGGGGAGGAATAGGGAAAGTGAAGGTTATCTGAAAGATTATAAAATGCATTTAGTCATCCTGTGACACAATTTAAATCAAAGAATAGAATTCATTCACCCTAGTGTATCTTCCAAAAATTATGTATTCCTGTCAAAACTAGTGACCATAAACTCATTCTTTTACATAATGTGCAGAAAATCGCAACCCTATGGGAGAGTTATGCAATCATGAAACAGGATCCAGGATAGCTCAGCTGCATTACCTTACCAAAGATGACTACTCTCCATTTACTATAAAAACAATCTAATGTGACCAGCTCCAATCTAAATGTCTAATATTAAGTGATATAAATCTCACCCTCAGGATCTGTGGGATGAGAGAATCCTAATCTATGAAATAACTGAAACAGTGTAGTAGCAGTGCTCATCATTCGTGTTTCTGCTGCACGTGTCTTACCTTGAGGTCAAGTCCTATTTGCTCAAAAAGTAGAGGAGGACACGATCCATCCATCTTTTCTACCCTGAAGCAGAACAGTTGAGTTTTTGCTTTGGTGAAAAAAAAACAACAGGTGGTTATGAAGTTTCTAACATTACCTTCCAGAGTCTATGGCTGAATAAGAGACTATTTTTGGCAATAAAAATGCTCACATTTATCTGTGTGCTTGAAAGCAGGAATTACAAAGTTCAAGTTACATCACAGCTTCTCTGCATCAGTGCACTGTGGTTATTGCTGAATCATGGGGCTGAGATAAGCTCAGCTGGTGACACCCCCAGCAGCCTGTCATGGGGCTTGTAGCCCTTTCTAGTCCCCTGGTCAGCCACACACCTTTGGCTCAAATGTGCTTCGGGAGGTGAGACCTAGATGTGCAGCAGCACTGACCTCTCCTCATCCCAGTTCCATTCATATGTCCCTTCGTACACCTCAGTCAAATGACTTGGCACGTTCAATACATGGTCCAGATAGGATGGTCAGGCAGACTTTCACCCTAAAACAAACTGCAGAAGGCCCCAAGAGCAGAGTTATATGCCTGTATAATCAAACCACTCCAAAAAATGTGCTTAAACTTAAGAGCAAAGACACCGTACTGGTGAGAGCATCTTAAGGACAAATGATGCTCTGGGCACAGTAAATTATTTGACCTTCATTTCACTTCTGTTAGAGAGTTTGTGGAGGCGAAAAGAGATTAAGTAGAACAGCCTGTCTTAAACTTTGATCCACAGGCATGACACTGCATAAAATTAGCATTGGTTCAGGTTAGAGGGTGACCCATAGGGCTAGGATTTATTTGCTTTCATTGACTCCCTTTTGAAAATGCTTACATTCCAAAAGTTATGTGGGAAGTCAAACAAATCACATTGATCTGCCCTGGCAAAAAAAGTAGTGGGAGCACTTTTGTATTATTAGGTCTGTGATTTTGTTTCTATTGAGGGATCAGGACAGAAAGAATGATTGTTTTTTCTTTTGTCTCACTGTATAAATAAACTCCAAACTTGCAGAAAGAGATCAGTCCTTTTTTTTTTCTCCTGGTGTCGAGTTCTCTTCAAGCATAAGGAACAAACAGAAATGTACAGTGTATGTCTTATGATTGATTTTGACACAATTCTATAGTTCTTATGAATTTCCATGAAGTTCTACTGAACAGGCAGACAAGATAACTCTCAGAGCATCTTTGAAGAATTATGTGTTGTTATTTTAATTTACAATGAATTTAAACAAAAACAATATGTTAGCAAGATAAGAAATACATTTACATGTAGCTTTTAAATAAACAAATCTCATCAAAACATCTGTCTATCTGAATAAAGTAATCAGTTGTGAAATTTCACAGAATTTTTATACCTTGAACTGAATTTGGCACAACATTTTCCTTCAAGAATATTAGAACATCTCTGGAATTTACCATTTAAAATCAAAAGATACGTGTAGAGTCGTGAATCCCCAGGCACTCTATCTCTATCTGGAAATGACTCAGAGGATGAAGTTGCTCTAACTTTTACAAACGTTGACATCTGACCTGCTTTCCAAAGGCTCCCTGCATAGTCAGTGGAGAGTATAGACCCTTCTCAAGTAGGTTTCATCTTATCATAAAGTAAGTAGCTGGAACAGGTCAGTTGAGATATTCTAAACAAACCAATTCATCTCAAGACACTATGGAGGGATGCTGGAGTGCCTAGCTCACATTAAGATGTGTTGCCTTGTAGACTCTCTAGGATAGGCCAGAAGGATCTGTTGGACCATCCACTCAAAAACCTCATGTCCTAATATTTCATCCCGTTGCCTCTACATTGTGCCTGGCTTAAACACATGTGACCGGAGGCACTGAAATATCAAGATTTGAAGACCTCAATGTATGGATTTGTTCCAGTGGCTAATCCCCTTCCTGAGGCTCAGACTTTTAACATTTCTGATCAACTGAAACTTGAGGATTAATAACTCTGGAGTATAAGTCAAATATCTGCCTGTGCAGATAGATGCTATATACAAATAAATCTGTGCTTTAAATGTAATCCACAATGTTAAGCAAACCATGATGAGTACATCTAATATTTCTCTTAACTTTTCTATATGCATACACGTGAGCAGGTATAAAACATAAGACTACTTTACTGAATCAGACAAAAAGTCTATTTAGCCTCTTATCAGGTTTTTCGGTGTGGCCAAAGTGAAAGCACAGGGAGATGAATAAGACCAGGACAAGTATACATGGTTTCTTCTACGTATACTCTGCCTCCTACTGCTTAAGGTTCAAGGACTTCCTGAGAGAGACGTATTTCCTTGGATATTTCTAATCTCAGTGGACCTGGTGATACTTCTGATCTCATAGTCATTTCTTCACTGAGCTCTCTTAGTCTCCAGAACTTTCAGTATCCATAACTTCTTGTACTGAGATGCTCTGGAGCCAATCTAAGTGCTAGGCAAAACATGAGTTTCTACTTTGCTAGTGTTGAACTTAGCACTCACCAATTTCATTTAACACCTCCTCATTCTTGTGTTGAGAACTGAAAGTAGGTCCTTATTCAGCCACCCATTTCTGCTCATGAGGTTAGAAAACTTCACCCTATCCTCTGCCATTCACTTCCTTTTCAGATGGAAGGAGACCCTAGATTACTTGGTAGCTCTTTGTATGTCAGTCCCTCAGCACCTTTGCTATCCCCAAACCTCTCTCCATGATCTGCCCTATAAAAGAACAGTCAGAAGTTCCTCTGTGGCAGTCCTCTCTACTGTGGCAATGATAATCTGCACTGAACAGCCACTATTGCAAAATCCTACCAGGGATGTGACCCAGAAAAGGAGAGAGAGAGGAAGGGAGCAGTCCAGAGTGTCCTCCAAGAGAAAATACAACCACTGCCCCAGTGCATGCACAGGTCCCAGAAAGCTTATATGCCCTGCTTAGCCCCAGCTGCAGCACAGACCTCATCGTGGTCACAAGAACATGCCACTTTCATGGGTGTCAGTTTTGCTATGGAATAAACTTGGAATCTTCCTCTCCTTTTGCTTTTTCAGTGTGATTAATAGTCTCTGTCATCTGTCTCCCACCGCAGATGCTGTACTAATATTCATATCATTCAGATGGGCAGAATCACTGCTCACATGCAACCTGTTCTGGTTCTTTTGCCAGTGACTAAAATCTTGCTTAATTTCTGTTTAAACTCTGGTGAATACATTTTTGTATTTTCTTTTTAACCAGTGCCAAGGTTTGCTCTGTTAGCCACTTGCATTTGGTCACAGCATGACAGTAACTTTGGCTTTTGGTGACTTGGCAAAGATAGTCACAAAGTCTGTCCTGCAAACCTAGTGAAGACTACAGACTCAGAAAGTTTTGGTGACACCATCAAGAGGTTAACTGTGGCATCCTATAATAGGCTTTTCCTGGAGAAACTACCTCGTGCTGGGGCTTTGAACCAATCTTCTGCCCACTGGCTTTGCAACAAGACCAATTTACATGTCCAAATATTTATTTTGCTCTTTTGATACTGCCCAAGAAATCATTTCATGAAGTCTTCATAGACCTGAGTGAATACTATAAGCAACTTCTCCATGGCTGCTTATTTGATTTCCCATGCTTCATTGTTGTTCCCACCTCTTTCTGCAACGAGGCTTATGTATTTGATACCTTCTGGCACGAATGCTCAGCCCAGCTGGGAATTCTGGCTGAACAGGAGCAGAAAGCAAATTCTGAATCCATAATTACTTTCATCACATAAAAGGGGACTCCTGGAGCTTTTCATAAATAGTTCTGTTCTACATGTGACCCAGTGAATGCCATTAAATCACAGAGGCTAACACCTCGGTCCTGAAGAGCTAATAGCCTAATCCAAGATAAGACTTGAGAAGCTCCTGAGGCAAACTACATGGGACAATGCCAGGACTGGCTGTGATAACTGCCCTACAGTTTCAGAAAAAGTTTGTAAAGCCACCATCCATTCTAAGTTTTGCTTGCTTGCTTTCAGATATAAATAAATGCAGGCACTCTCCCCCAGCTATGAGCAACTGGTAGTGTTGCTCAGTAACCCAGTCAACGAGAATTCCAAAGACAATCATAGCGGGTAATTTCAGCTATTAAAATGGAGACAGATTTTCATTTAAAAAAAGCAGAAACAGAAGTGAAGAGATTGCTACTCATCTGGCAGAACAAACAGCAGATAAGTTACTTGAGCATAGAACATTTGGGACAGGAGTAGCATGAAAAGGCAGCAAATTTAAAAAAACCGAAATAAATAAATAAGTGTCTGGAATTTCTCCATACTTTTCCTCATTCTTGGTGAAGTTTTCATTTTTCACCACATTGAAGCTATGCTTTTTCCCCTTGCCATTTGTCGTCGATGTTGTTGCTCAAGTTGCTATGAGGAGCTATCAGCTTCCCTCCTGCTTGGTGCCAGTCTCAGACGCAGAGGCTGTGAACACTTGGCACATGCACCAGTGTGTACGTCCCCAGTGCGTGAGCCAATGATCCACCAAATAACAGAGCAGTATGAGTAAAGGTACAGGAAGCAACTTCAACTGAATCCAGAATGGTGGTACTTGGATTCCCATCATGTTCAGGATTACTACATGTCCCCTTGGTGCACACTCAGTCATCCCTATAAGTGACATCCGCTGAGACATGCTCCCACCCAGGATGCTGATCTCAGGAGTCACTCAGCACAAATCTAGATCTCTAAAGCAGGACCGGGCTACACAGTTTGCCCAGTGCATAGGGTTTTCATTTTGCATTTATGCACAGGAGAAAGAATCATAGAATCATCTGGGTTGGAAGAGACCTCCAAGATCATCAAGTCCAACCCTTTGTCCAACCTCCTCATAATTACTAGATCATGGCACTAAGTGCCACATCCAGTCTTATTTTAAAAATCTCCAGGGATGGTGAATCCACCACCTCTCTGGGCAGGCCATTCCAATGCCTGATTACTCATTCTGTGAAGAACTTTTTCCTGATATCCAGAATCAAGCTTAAGCCATGTATGGCTGTAGTATCTGCATTTTCTGTGTGATTATGGCTTGACAAAAACAGCAGGTCTTGAATTAGGCTGAGGCCTCTGAACATCATCATAAATGAGAATAACAGTCAGATAATGCTGCAAAGCCATAAGTCCTAGCAGAGAGAGACTGAAGCTTCTGTGCGTGTTTGCAGTTAGTAAGTATTGATGGCTCTCTGCTCTGAGGAAGACATGCTCACAATGAAAATTAGTCTTAAGTGAGGGTAGGCTTTGGTTCAGGGAGGATGCTGGGGGGCCTGGAAATTAGCTGGAAACAGAGCTCATCATTAGCCACCAGGTATAGTATTGTCTTTATAGTAATATTTACAAAGAGGTTAGTCTAGACAGAGGTATCTGATAGGAGAAACATGCCAAACAAATAACAGGTTGCATGGAATTTACAAATGAATCTCATTTTATTTGAAGGGAGAGTAGATGAGACAACTGAACAGGAGACTGACATTTTGATGACAGAGTAGAACTCAGGAAAGACAACTCATCTGAAAACATGAGAAATGTGAGACACCTGGTGATGTCAAAATTGCAAGAGTCCTGGTGAAGCTGCCATGAGGCAAGTTTTATTGTTTGAGGGGTTTCTCTGCTTACCAGCAATCACTTTTCCAAAGGCATTAACATCTCTGCACGTGCTAATTTATTAGATTCCATGATATAAAGCAGCCACTACCACTGTCAGGGTTAAAAGAGCACCGTTCACTGTGTGGCCTTTCAGAGTGATGGGAAGGCTGGAAACATGGGAATTAAAAAAACAGACACACTCTCTTACTAAATCCATTATTTATATTTTCTCTCTCCCTTCCTAAAAAATTTCCAGTAGAAACTTAAGCTGTGACTAACACTTGTGGGATTTTTCTTTTTCAAATAAATCCTTTCTTTGGTACATCATTAAAGGAAGTGTTACTGTCAGGTCTGGTGAAACTGTAATTACAGTGAGTGCAATAAATAAAGCATAATGGCTCCACTGCATAAATAATGGCTCATTATCTCAGTTTTATTGGTGTTTAGTTTGCTGAGCCAATAATTCCTCCTGCGTATCCAAAGAAACTGTTCTGATCTGAACAATTTAGGCTAGGCTAAGTGAAAGAAACAAAAGAAGAGCTTTTGTGGGAGAGAAGACATTTGGTCATGCCGGTAGCCCTCTTGCATGGGGTTGCACCACTGTCCCCGAGCTGAAGAGATGTGACAGCATCCCACCTTGCCATGATGTGTCCCAAGGGCGGACATCCAGTTTCTTTTATTTTCACCCTATCTGTCTAACTGTAGATTCACTTTCTGGAGCTGACTTTTCTCAATGGGGCTTGCTTTCCCTCATGACTGACGTTTTGCATTAAGTAGTTGCCAGTTTGTCCTCATTGCAAAAAATTTTTTTAAAACACTGCATTTATTTGCTTTCCAAGTCATTAGATTTGCTGTAATTGCTTAAAACCCCTCTATATGACCCTCATTTCAGGCTTTAATGAATCATTGCTGAATACTTTTCAGAACTCTGTGTGCTTTCTTTCATGTATGCTCCCATGTTCAGAGACTCTGCATTAACAATGATCAGTGTTTCATAAGGAAGCTGAAAACAAAATTGCCCCAAACCTATCTGCTATTCAGAACATTTAGTTTAGATAGTGTTATCATAGATCTTGGTTTATCATAGACCTCTAAAGGCTTTAAATTCTGGTGCAAAGGAAATGTAATCCCTATTTCCATTATCATCCAACGTAGAGCTAGAAAGCCCCTTTTTAAGAGTCTGGGCTGTGCCTGGCAAGTTGTGAGCACACTGCAAATAATGTACAAACAAATAATAAACATTAGGTTACAATAACTTCTGTACTCTTGGGAATGAATGTAGTCCTGGGAAAGTGCTATAATTCACTGGGGTTTTCAGTATTATTCACCTACAGCATTGTTTCAAAAAGAACTGAAGAGCTTGCCTTCAATATGTATACTTGATGCACCTTCTTTCTAGGTGGCAGCTTGAGTGCCTATTCCTTAAGCTTCTTTTTAAAAGGCAATACATGTAGGGAAAGAATGGGACTTTTGTTATCCTTAAAGATTAAAAAAATCAGTGCTTATTTAACTGCTATTACATAGTTCCATTATCATGTTTTGAATAGTCCATTACCAGTAATTGGTTTAAACTTTATAGTCATATCTATATCGCATAAATTATCTAAGCAGAGTCAAATTATGCTGACAATGTGCAAAGACAAACAGAGCTAATTGAACATACAGTGTCATGAACCAGGTTTGCAAGAGTTTACCTAGTGGAAAACCCCATTTGACTTTGTCAATTAATCTTCAATTGAACCTCATTTCTGGGACAGAGATGCCCTAGTACAGCAGCACAAGAAGCATGTTTTATGGTAGTTTGCTTGGCTGATCACACACTCAAAACTAAACAAACAAATGAACAAAGCTTCAGGCATTTTATGTAATGACTCAATATTTCTTACTGTAAAATGATTGAATGACTGACTAGATTTCTCCTCAAATGTATTTAAGTTCAGATCGCTGTCTCATTAAGAGGAATCTTTGGGGGGTTCAGATAAGTACAGAGACTAGCAATCAACCCTTAAAATCCATTTGGTAGTGACCAAGAGGCACAAACGCATCATTACTCCTGTTTGCAGGAACAAACTTCAGATGATATCTGGATTCCCTTATGAAGATGTCATTACATGCAAATATTAGTCAGTGCTATCTCTGGAGTTTTCTCAGTGCAGCAGACCCACCAGCCATCACCTTTCTTTTCAGGATGTAATTTAATTGTAATAGATTTCTAAACAGTTTTATAACATGAGTTTTTAACATTTTATGGGGAATTGATCTCCTTTTCTAATTGAGGATCCTTCAGATGACCCCATTGGTTCCTTGACTGGTAGAACAGGCACAGGCTCCTGGAGATGGAGTTTTTCCCTGCAGCAGATGAGCTTCAACACTCTCCATGGGCACAGGAATCTCCACTAATGGCAGAGGCCAAGGGTTCCTGATGTGGATGTTATGATTTTTATTGACCTGCTAAAAAATCACTGTAAGCATCACCACCACTGCAAACTAGTTGAATTAGTTAATATGTAGTAAAGGTCAGTGTATACTATGAGCTTCTTCCAACACGTGTGGTCAGGGTCACGCTTTAAATCCCAGCCAAAGCACCATCAATGAGGCAGGGATACACCAAGAAAGGGTTGGGGATCCCCATTGTTGTGTCTTTCCTTCACTGAATCTTGCAGGAGTGACCACCACACTCACTGAAGTAAGAAAATACCTCCATTGTCTGATTTCCGCAGCTCATTTAGGGTATCAGTCATGGCATAAACCTGTAATCATCTCATAGCCATGCATTGTCCCTACCATGATGATCTAGAATCACAGAATATCCTGAGTTGGAAGGGACCCAAGAGGATCATTGAGTCCACATCCTGACTCACACAAGGCAACCTAAAATTTAAACTATATATCTAAAAGCATTATGCAAATATTTCTTGAACACCAACAGCCTTGGGACCATGAACTCTTCCTCGGGGAACTTGTTCCTGTGCTTGACCACCCCTTCAGAAACTTCTTCCTAATATCCAATCTGAACTTACTATGATGCAGCTTTAAGCCGTTTCCTCATGTCCTATCACTGAACACCAGAAAAAAAGAGATTGGGATCTCCCTCTCCACTCCTTCTCTTGAGGAAGTTGTTGACAGCAATGAGGTCATCCTTCTGTCTCCTTTTCCCTAAGCTGAAGAAACAAAGTATAGTCAGACGCTATTCCTATGTCATGACCTCTAATCATTTCACCATTCTTTTTGACCTCCTTTGGACACATTCCAGTATTTTATATCCTTCTTACATTGCGGAGCCCAAAACTACACACAGTACCTGAGGTAAGGCTGCACCAATGCTGGGTATAGTCGATTGGTCAGCTATACTGTCTTAATGCAGCTCAGCATAGTCAACAAAGAGGGACTGATTTGCACCCTTTGGAGAGAGATGTTGCCTGGTACCACTGAAAGTAGGTAAGAGGAACCCACACCCAACATAACCTGTTATTTCTTGGTAATATTTCTAGGTATTAGAAGAAACAAATAAAAAAACAGGGAAATTTCACTTATGACAACGATGTAGCAGCTGAGAAAGAAGAAATAAGACCTACAAAACTTCCCGTGACTAGACCCCTCTGCTATTTCCACACAATATCCCCAGCATTCCTCACCATCATTGCACTTTGCTTCAGGAGTGATTGTCATATCAGGAGAGAGCAGAGAGATGAAAATGATAAAAGGCTACTGAGAGATGGGGCTACCAAGGCCTCCGGATGCCTGGTCACCATCTTGTGCCAGGGACACATTCAGCAGTACAGCAAGGAGAAGCTATTCAGATTCAACAACAATGAGAAAACCAGAATCTGTCCTTCCTGAGACCTGTCATCCAGGATAAACTGACACTTCACAGGATCCTTTCTAGTAAGGTAGCTCCAGATTCTAAAAAATATGCTTTATTAAATAATCTCAGAGTCATTTATAAAAGGGAAGAGATTTAAAAAGTACATTAAAAATGCCTCTTCTCCTGCTGAAATTCCCTGAAAGTTACTCTGAGTTACAACTCATTACTCTAGGGTACTCTTAGCATGATGTATTTCTGTCTGAAATATGTATTGTCTTTATTTTTAACTATAATGATATGTAAAGTTGGATATTTTTAGTATAAAGACTCTGCACTACTTATTAGTAGAGCTGTACTGATATCAGAGCTTTTTTCCCTTACTCATTTCTCCTTGATTCTGGGAAAACACGATCCTTCCCTGAGAACATGGTTTTATTCACGGTACTTATTCCTCTGACTGATGAGGTTGATTGTGCTTTTTATAGGTGAGGAGCACCTGCCTGAAATAAGCCATTTGTGAAAATCTGTGTTAGAGATACTCTTCACCTCAGGTAAACTTCCCAGCGAAAAATGTCTTGGCAAATTCCTGGCAATGGAAGCAGTTTCATCTGGAAGGGCCAGCAAGTCAGCTGCCGTGGCCTCTTCTTACCTCAGCAGTAGCTGGAGGAATGCTGATTACGTATCATAACACTGTTTATCCTAATATTTCCTGTCCCCATGCGCCTCGCTTCTAAGGGCTGTTTTGAAAGATTAAGGAATGGGTGGAGAGAGAGAGAGAGAAAACAAAAACCTAAAATCACACTTAGTTTTTTTCATAAAACATATATACCTCAGGCCCAGAAAGGGATCCAGTTCAGGCTGCCCATCACAACAGTAGTAAAGGAGTAGTAAAGGTTTCAGTGTGTACTGGTTGAGAAAGTAAAACTGATGTCTTGAAAAATATGTAGTTTTCTACTGCCTTGAAGAAAACTTTACATGCATTCAGAGTTTTAGTAATGCTTTGCACATCATCAGAGCTGTCTCATCTCGTCAATATTTGCCCTCTGGCAAGAGGTATCTCCAAGGAGGGCATCTGGCAGTCAGCTGCGTTTCAGAAACCAGCAGCAGGAACACCTGGTAAGAGTCACACTGGGAGCTTCCTTCCATCAACAGAGATATTTAAGCAGTTTTTGTTCCTCAGGCAATTTTAGATTCCCTTGTATTATGAATAGTAACCATTTGTACCCTGTAGTTTTGTGAAGCCCAAACCATGTTCACATCCCACTGCGCAAGGTCTTCTAAAATTCCAGGAGAAAGCAGTGTAGAGGTTGCTATGAATGTCCCACTTTACCTCGGCAGAGATCAGCTCTGTAGCTTCACGGTCATGGCTCATGAAATGACTCTGCTCTTTCTGACACTGGTAGGCTTGGACTCTGCAGTGTTTTTTCAAGCTTCACTTATGACAGGTCCCATGGATGTACTGAATTGTGATTTCTCTTTTGGAGACTGTCCTACATGCCTTCCTGATAATGCCAGGAGGTAACAGTGGTGATGGTAGCCACCTTGGTTTTTCCAACTGGAAGCAGGCTGCTTTATCTATATTATGCATGGGGACAATCAAAATTTCTTCACCAGCTGTAACATCTTTTACCACTGGCTTGTGTGAATAGAGCAAGGTGTTTAAAGGCAGGTAGGTAGGTAGATGGATAATGGTGTATATCTGTATTGCAGGTGGTTGAAAATTGCCCACATAAGCACTTTCAAAGGAAGCTATTGTGAAAACTGGATGCCTCCAACAATTGCCTCCAGATGCCTATATGCATCTTTAGCCATGCACATCCCTTAATCACTGCATCCATTCCCATGAGAGACATTGACTGAGGACATTTCCAGGCACATGTGGTGCAGAGATGTTCTAGGTAGTATAGTCTAAGTAAGACGCTGGCAGGAGAGAGACAATGTTTGGAAAACAGCCTGTTCCCCTCCTTTATATCTTTGCCTTGTGTCTTTCAGTGATTTGGGTTTTTTTTCCTTCCCTCAATCATCATTGTGAAATTACTTTTCCTGTGAGGCTTTTTCTTGGCAGTTGCCAAAAATTATATCACCTTAATGAGCTGCAATTCTGGTCCTTGTTGTCACAGGGATCTTACATTAGTCCTCCAGGAAGTTCTCTGTGTTGAGGACTGGAAAGCTCTGTGGCAAAAATGAGAGCAACCTGAAAAGATGGAGACTTCTTACATAGCTGGGAGTATCAGGGCCATATCACAGCTGGAAGTGTTATATACTTTTCACTAATCCCAGTGTGCACGGCTGCTAAAGTAGACCATGGCAAGCCAGAGGAAAGCAAACATATGGTGACCTATCAGAAAGCAGCCTGCAATTCAGACATTGTCCATTTTTTTTTCTGTTCATGGGCCTCCCAATAGCAGTGGAGGGATTTACTGGCTCAAGCAGTGCTCAGCTGTCAGGAGAGGACCTGTTTATAGCGCCCAGTATAAGGTATGTGAACCTGTCACTTCCTAGAAGAAGAAAGCAACCACCGCTACTTTCCAGGAGGGCGTTTTTTTGAAGTCTGTGATTTCTGCTCTAGTCTAAATTAGATTTGGTTAACAACACCCACAGAAAACCATATGCAAATGGATTAGGGAAAAAAAAGACACCCATCCCAAACAAAACAAACAAAAAAAACCCCCCAAAAAACAAAAATCCAAACAAACAAATAAAAACCCCAAAATCAAACAAGAAACCCCCCCAAAACCAACCAACCAAAAAAAACCATCAACAAAGCAAAACTAGCTTTTATTTTTCCATTTGAATATTTTTTTTGCATTTTCTGTTTCCTTGCAAGGTACCAATGGATATGAGTGTTTCTCTCTGTCACAGAGGGCTGTGGATTAAATCTAGAAGGTCTCCAAAACCCCTCTCCATGTGAACACCACTGAAGTCAGGGCCACCTACTGATGGAGGGTGCTTCCCTGCATCTAACTACAGCACCCTCAGTCCATCAGCTGGTCTTTGCACCCCTACTGACTTCAGCCTTTCCTGGAGACTCCTAAGCAGAGCTTTTGGTCCAGAAGCCCAGCAGCCTGTCCTGACCAACAGAGATCTGGGTGGTTTTGTCCCTGTTCATGTAGTGCTCAGGTTGGTAACAGACAGGAGGGCTAGAGAAGATGTGGAGCAGGGTAGACTGAGGCTGCTTCAGGCAGCTGGCTGTTCTGAGTGTCCTTGACTGAAATGTCCACAGGACAATGCAAGATGGGTGTTCCTCCCAAGGGCTTGCACAGAGCTCCTTGCATCCTCCCCAGTGACACCTATTGTCACTGACTTGGTTGTGTAACCTCATTTCTGACCTCCTCCTGCATCTTCCTGGCCTGCCTTCCTCATTTCAGTACTGCCAGAAGCCTTGAACTGCTGTGCATGCCAGCACAAAGAGATGTAAAGCTCCCTTCCCCATGGGTTCATAGGTCTGGGGCTGCTTCCCCAGGCTATTCTGCAGCCCATCAGTTTCCCTCCCAGAGCTCATGACTTCTATGAAGCTGCCAAGAAGCTGCCAATTGCTGATGGGCAGACAGCAGGGCCGCCAGGAACAGAGGCGTCATTAAACCAGCACTTGCTGGCTCATGGCCTCTGAAGGAAAATCTGAGCGCTGTACCATTTCTACACTCCATAGCATGGTTCTCCATTGCTGTTGCCCTTCTTTTCCCTCCCACACTTCCACTGTTGGCTTTGCCATCTGCTTGCTTTGACCTGGGGGTCCTGCAGACAGGGACCATCTCTGCCTGGTGGCTGGAGAGGTTTGGCTCAGCATGCTCGTTCACTGCCCTAGCCCCACGCACTCGAGAGGTGGGAGGTAAATGATACCCATTGAAACTGTCAGCTTTGAATAACATGAAAAAACGTGCCTGTGCTTGAAGCCTGCAGCTTATATATTTTTTTTTTTTTTTAGCAAAGCTGAAAACATAGGACAGATAAGAGAGAGGTGTACTAATAAAAATTGGCAATGCTTTCCTTTAGATCAGCTTCGTGATTTTGTAGTGAGCTATAAAAGAGGCACAGGGAAAGGACAAAGCTGGGCAGGGTTGGGTGAATTGTCAGTACAGCTTCTGTCCTTCCCATGCCTCATAAAATGAAATAATGATATAATAAAGTACAGAGCACTTCTGATGTTGCAGCCTCACTAGGAGATGTAATAGCTGTGATAGCCTAATGAGCTTGAAACAACTGAAGAATGTCAATAGATAAAATTTATTGTGGGAAGATTTGTAATCGTCAGCGCAGCAGGGAAACACTTTCTGAAATCCCAGCACATTCATCAGTGACAGCTCAGACTGTAAATTCATGCAGTATGAAGATATAATCAGTACTCTTATAAAACACATTTTAATTTTTATGAATGCAGAATACCGACAAAATAAAAAAAAACCCTGAACAAGATCTGAACATGGAATATTATAAACTTTAATTTTTGATCTTTTTTCTTTTTTTAAGAATTTTTCTATACAACATGGAATATTACGAGTAATTACGTCCTCAGAAATACATCAAACAGCATCCTCTGCTTTCAAAGACACTGGACCAAGCTTTATATGTTAAAAAAACCTGTGTCAAATCAATTAAATTACACCCTGCAACTTTGTAACAATCCTTTCAAAAAGGAGTGAAGGAGGTGACATCGCAACTTGATTATATTAAACAGATCACTGGTGTTGTTTCAATTACTTTCTCATAAAGAAGCTAAGGAAAAAAGTGTTTAAAACTTTTAAGGAATGGATGCAAAATGGTGCACATCTTGATCTAGAGAGCTTGCTATACAAAATTTACTGTCAAAATGAACTCATTCTTTTTGAGTCCAGCACTGATCCTTGTTTCCAATAGGTACTAGGATGACAGAACACATAGATGTGAATCCAAAGGGCCAAGTGCAGTGTATGGTGGGAAACAACTGATGTTGCTTGTTGTGATGAGGAACAGGTGAGCCTGTGGAAGGCAGACAGGGCAAAAAAGATGTTCAATCGATCACAAGCCTGATGTGACTTCTGTTAAAAAGAAGTGCAGCCACATCACTGAACGCACAAATCAGAGTTCAGCAGATGAGGTAGTCCTTCTGCTCTGGTTGGCACTGGTAAGGTCTGAAGTACCTGACCTAGTCTGGGGCCCTGTGCTTCAGGAAAGGCACTTGGAGAAAGCCCAGAAAATAACGGTGAGCAGGTCAGGAGGTCCAAACCCCACCTTTATAAAGATAGATTTAGAACAAAGAACTGAAGAAAAAGGAGAAATGTCGTATAAAACACAGTACAAATTCCAAGGAGAGACCAAAGAGGAGGCTAGTCAAACATCTCCAGTGACTGGAATTGGTGCAGATAAACCAAAGTAGAGACAAGAGAAGGGATCAAGAGGCCCTGAAGATCCCTCCAACCTTCCCCTTCTAAGGTAGCAAAGAAGTGGAGCAAAATAAAGGGCAGAACACCTGCTGATCCATAAATCTGTTGGACAAAGGGTTGGACTAAATCCTGACCGGACCCCTCCTGTCATCAGGCTGTCCCTGAATTGTTGTACAAGGACATGACTCAACAACATTTTCCAAAGATCATAGCAGAACCATAGCTGGTTATACCGTCCATAGTCTCAAAGCAGAAATGTCTGTCATCTGCCTGGTAGTTGATACACAGGCTGTGCCGTTGATTTTATTGAATCTGAGAACACGATACAAAGTTTCTAAGAAATTACTAAAACACAGTACTTCTGTGTCTGTGTAAGTGAGGAGGAGAAATCAAGTTTTTCTTGAGTTTGAGAAGTGAGTCTTTTTAAGCATCACAAGTACACATAGTTTTCCTTTCACAGATGCATCCGACAAAAAAAAAGTTAATCTCCTTGACAACAAAATGAAGCCTTTTAGACAGAGAGTTCATGCTGTAAGACTCATGACAAGTTCTAAGACACTGTCACTGGACAGACAGTACTTATTCAAAACAGGCAAACTCCATATCCCTCTATTCCTGACAGCTATTTCTTTCATAGACTTTCAAGAGCAGTGATATAGGTTAGAAACCAGAGGAATGTCAGAATTGTGAGTCAAATTTTTTTCAGAATCAAATAAAACACCATGGTGCACTGATGCGTTTTTACCTGTTCCTTGTTTTAACTAGGAGTGACAAGTCATAGAAATAACATGAGGAAAGTTCTTTCACATTCAAGTTATACTAGCAGTCAACTGTGTGAAACAGAACAACTCATGATATTGGGTAGCTGGCTTTTGGCTTTTTTTGAAGCAGTTAATTCTTCTTCTCCTGCCTTTTGTGGCAGGAGAAACTGTGAGCAGTTTCTCCTGATTTTTAGTGTTATTTAAAGAATAAGCATAAATGTTGGCAATTGCAAATGCAGAAAACTAACAAGAGCTCTAATCTGAGGCCTTTAAAATACTCACACTCAGTTTTGCTATGCGTGCATTGCAGTAACATTGGTATGCAACACTGGAAGTAGGGTAAATTAAGGCTTTAACAGTAGAAGTAGGATAAATTAATTAACATTTTTCTTATTTTCAAATAAGAAAAGCTTTTGAAAGGAATACTCTCATTTCTGAGTTTAATCACATTCAAGTTTGATAAGGTGACAGAGGACTTACTTTGACTCAGAAAACTAACTAGGTAGTCAACAGTTCCCATTTTTTCAGCTTTTTCTGAAATGTCCTTTTATCGTTGTAAAGCAGAATAGAACCAAAAACTGTCTCATATTTGGCTGGGTTTGCTCTGAGATGAAATAAGCTTTATGAACCATGAGTAATTACAGCCAGTTTTTATTGCATGCTAAATTCACTGCAGTCATCAGAATTTTTGCTTAATTCTCAAAACCACGTTTGTCATCAGGAGTCAAGAAGTTTCAGTGACAAATATTCCTAAGCAGCCACGAGCGGGCTGGCACAGGCAAGCAGAGCATTTGGCCTCTACTCTGAAGCAGAGGCACATTTACAGAAGGATGCAGAAGTGTTATTCTCATTTCCTAAACCGTATGTTGTGGCTTTAAGACTCAGGCCTTTCTTCTGTCATCTCTGATCACTCAGAGAATAAAGGGACATGTAGAACAGAAAAGGTTATTAAAACAAATGTGTCATGCATCTTTGTTGTATCAATTCAATTGGGACCTAACAAATTGCATGCTAGATAGAGCCAGGACCACGTCCACTATTTTTTTACAGTTACTGCATTTGTGACCTGGACAATGTTACTAAAACAGAAATTGGGTCAATGAAATAGCAGAATTAGCCAATGGAATAATTTAATGTACTGGGAAGTATATGCAGATAAACATACAAATTTAATGATTTGTGCAGGAAACAGCATGCTTAAGAAATTAATATTTGAAGTTTGCTCAAGTTCAGTACATCTACGCCTGCTGTTTTTTTTTTTCTCCCAAGCCAAGAATGTCACAACTACAAAAATGATAAGAAACCATTTGCAAGGCTTTGCTTCAAGGAGTTCTTCTTTCAGGCAAAGAATAAAAAAATGAAGACCTGTCCCTCAATTTCTGTTCTCGTGAGCCTGGAACATGCTATCCTGTTAATGATAATTAGATAAATCCAGCAAATGTAACAATTAAGCTTTGTATAATCTTAGTCCAATCTCATAGTCAAAGCTGGAAAGAATTAGCTCCTGACAAACATACTCTGCAACACAAGTCCCTCCCAGGTTTCTGTGCCCAGCACAGAACCTGAAACCGGTATAAAACAGGGCAACCTAGCTAAACAACCAGTATATATCACAGGAGCTCTGGTAAATATAAATTGGCAAACCAGTTCTCTGCCTCTGTGTTGGTCTCTGCTGCTCACTGCCTTCCTGAAGCAGAAGGCTCTGTTTGCCCAGCAGATGTGCTCTTCTGCTCCTTTCCTCTGCAGAGGTAGGTGTATGCACGCAGGTGCTTTATAACTGGCAAAGGGTTCTTCTAGTGAAGAAGTGCTGGGAATGGTGATTCAAAATGTTAGCAGTGGTGGCTGGAAGATCATTTGTTTCAGATAATTGTGAAGGTGCATTTAAAAGTGATTCAGAAGCAGCAGGACAAAAACTCATAAACCAAACTAGAGGGAGAAATAGCACGATGCAGGGCAGAGGATGAAAGACTCCACCATATGGAAATGAAAACCCAGAGAGGCAAAGTGCATCTGAAATACATGACTTTCCTGCCCCATCTCTCCCCCATGGGGAATGGTCTAGATGTACTCCTTCCTTTGATCTGAAAAGCACAGATATAATAAGGAGCACAGAGCATTTCTATTCTCACAGCATCCCACTGTTCCTGCTGTCATATCTATTCCTCTATTCTCACCCTGAAACTGACCTCACACTGAATTTTCGGCAGCAACCACAATGGTTACCTTACTTCGAAAACTATATTCATCATCAAGAGTCAAGAAGTTTCAGAGAGAGACGTTCCTGTGCAGCAGCAATCAGCGTGGCACCGGCAAATAAAATATTTAATCTGGTTTTATGCTTTTAGATTAAATCTCATGTTAACAAGGATGCAGAAGGGTCACTTTAATTTTCTCAACATTGTTTCATTGCTAAAGGACTTGGGCCCTTCTTCTATCATCTCTGCTCATTCGCTTCCCTGATTAAAGATGAAAACAAGGGTAAAATTTCACATATTTGTTGTGTGATGAAGGCCCTCCAAATAGAGAGTTGAAGTGGCTGATGGCAGCAGTTTCCAGACAGTGATGAACACACAGATGCCAAGCCGGCCAGTTTCCCATAGAGCTCTCTTGTGCACTCACCATCTAATCTGTAAGAGAAAATAACATAGTTAATACGGTCCTGAGAATTATTGCCTATCCTCTTGGTGCACCGTGGACCACCACTTAAATATCATTATCTAAAGGATAACACAAAAAAAGTCTGAAGGACCCATGACCATACGTCCAAGCACAGCTTCTCCAAGTATTTGATACAAGGACTTCATCAAATACACCAAGCCTTTTATTTCTCATTTCTCAGGACTTAAGAAGATGTCAGACATATGGGCCAAGGTGAGCTAGTTGAGAACGTGGGAGGTGGAAGATGGTGAGACCACTGGGTGCACCAGGACATGGACACATAGAAAACAAGCAACTACAAGGAAAATCAGGAACTGTTCACTGAGTCCTATAGGGTGAGGATACAGGAACAGACATAATGAAGGTGATAGCTGGATTCTTTACTTTATTGTTCATCTGCATATGCTGGAGTCCTTCTTCCTTTCCATAGCACCATTCTGTTTCTTCTAGTTCTATGGAGAATGTGTTTCTATTCAGTATTATTATTATTTTCTGGCACCTTTCTCATCCGCCATTTTCTCATGGCATGGCTTTCCTTTGTTTCAGCAACTCTTCTCGTTTTTACCCAGCTTTGTTCCCTGTCTGTTTCTGCATTAATTTATCCTTTGGGAGAGCCATTATGTAAAATACTATGGGAACAGGATGTTCCTTTGATTCATAATTAAGGAAAAAGAGTGAACAGCTGATTTTCTGGCACTTTCTCCAGGGAAAAAAAAGAAAGCTTTTCCAGCTTTTCCATTGCATGTTATTTGAGATTAAAATTGCACCAGAAAGAAGTCAAGTGGGACACTGACTCTAGGATGAAGAGCATTCCCTAAGTCAGGTTCGTGTACTGGTATTTTCATGGTTCCTTCAAAATTGAGACAGGCAAATAGGAAGAATGAGTAAGGACAGAAACCAGTCTGTTTCTGTCAAGGAGTCTTTTGGTGAAAAAAGACAGGCAGTATAGAGAGCAGACTTCTTGTCAAGTTTAAACTCTTTCTCCAACCAAACTCATAGCCTTCAGGAGTACATACGGTATGGTGAGAGGAAGGTACGTATGCACAGAAAACTTTCTCTAAGCATGACTTTGAGAAAGGTGGGTGGATGGTGGTGACCAACCAGCTGAATATGAGCTCTCAGGACTAGGCAAAGAGAAATATGTGACATTTGGATCTACAAATGCAAAAGAAGGATAAAAAATTGGAACAGGTCTACAGTGAAGTATGAGCATTAGTGGTTTGGAAAATGTCAAGGCACTCTGGGAATTCTCAAGTCATTAAACAGAGGCTAAGCACTATCTTCATCACAAGCTTATCTTACCTACCCAGAGAAGGGACACTCAAAATAAACGGCTAATTTCAGCATAAGTACAGTCAGGTGAAAAAATAAAGATGTACAAATTTAATGCAAAGAGAAGCTAAGCACTGTAACATGTTAATAGTGGTGACAGCAACTGCTCCAGGACCAGAATTTTCAAAGAAATTATTTGCCTTTCACAGTGCTGCTGAATACTTCAAACAATGATTGATGTGGCATTGTGCTCCAGCCTGTGCTGAGGAGCACAACAGGCAAGAGGATCACAGTCGCTCTTTCAGGCCTTGTACCCCACATGTGCTTAATAAGAGTGTATTGCAAGGCTGCCTGGCATCAGGTCCTGTATGGTGGGTGTGTCCTTACAGTGTACACAAGATGTGTGCGTGTTCTTCAGTGGGTGGGATCTGAATCAGTAACAATCTGCCTCAGACTTCATAGGGCTGAGGAACAGTGTGAGAGCCCGCACAGGCATGAGAGTGGAAAATATGGGAAAAGGCAGGAGGTACAAGAATCATGGACCAAAACACGCTGCTCAAGAGCTTTCTGAAGTGAGGCACTGAGGGCTGCTCTAAGCACCGTGCTTGGTACTGAAGCTGGCCTGGCATCTGGGATTTTTGCAGATTGAAGCCATGTGGTATGTCACCACCACCGCTTTGCACAAACATAATGTGAGCAACCTGGAACGGATGTCAAAAAGAAATCAGAAAAGGCTCAGAGGTAACTCAGGCTTTATTCTTCATCACAGCATTCCCACCTTCTGCTGTGTTTTCCCTCATGGGTTAAATATTTCATATGTTATATGATAAACAGGGGTGTCAGGAACCAGAGGTGCTATAATCGATCTTTATAGAAAATGTATTAATCATGAGGGACACAATCTTTTCTCATCACCCCCTCTGCTCTTGGAAGTTCACCCACTGTGAAAGTGTTAGGCAAGGCTAATTTTATACTGCATAATATATTTGACTATTTGAAACTATTCAACTGATCATAAGTAAATCTTGTAATGAGCACTAAATACCCAAAGTTACTGATTTCTGTTTTTATTGCCCTATATGTGCTTATAACTGTAGAACACTGTTCAATAAGTCAAGCACTCTCTTTGCTTAATTCATATTTACCACATCCAGTAACTGGAAGATGTCTCATTCAACCTAGAAATATGCAGCCTGTAAGCTTTGTGGAGCTGAGAAGGTATTTACACTTCCTTTACATCCTGCATAAACCTCCTATCATATCCTGAGGCACATACAGTGAGTGTTTGGGACCATTTGTAGAAGTGCAGACAATGCGACTGTTACTAGAGGTTCCCTGCTTCTGTGTCACCTACAAATAACTCGATGCTTAGTCATAAAAACATGCATGTCACCATGCATGGCACCATGGTACCTATGCAACCCTTCATTCTTCACCTTGAGGTTGCTGATTTGCCTGCTGTGGTGCCAGTTGGTCATGCTGTGTCTAGCCATGCGCATGCTTCCGACACCACAGGCTGTAGTTTCAGGGAAGAAGATCTGAGGGATTTTGCCCTATAGCTAAATACACACCTTGACACCCTATAACTTAATATTCACAAATACTGTGGCGCAGACCCTGCAGACAACCAACAACAACGTTGTATTTCACTGCCAGGAGGCCCTAGGACTATGAGCAGTCATCCTGTTCCCAAAGCTCAGCATCTCCAGCAGGTTTCAGTAGACTCCTGTGTCTGTCGCAGGTTTAGTGAGTCACATAATGTGCTACGAGGCATCTTGTCGAAAGTGCAACACCCACCCCTTTGGCCAGGTCTGAGGAAGTGGGTTATACACAGACACCTATTTCTGTGCGCTTGGAGGATTTACTAGCTTCCTGCCATGGTCCAGCCCCACTAGCCAGGCTGCCACAAAGCCAATAAAGCCACTCTGTGCTCACGCAGACAGGGCTTATTGGCAGGAAGAACAGATCCCGCAAACCCCCTCAGGCAATCAGTAGCGTGCTGCCTGCCTCTCTGTGGGGGCAGGACAGTTGTCAGGCCGTAGCCCCTGAACAGGCAGGTTAATTGTGAATTTACAGGTCTCTGATCTTCCAAGAAGCTCTCAAACTCAATTTTCATATTTTTTTGTCCCTCAAGGCTGTGCTGTTTTGGCATATGTTCAATTTCTCCATCAGTGGAAGCTTTAATATCATCTTTGGTACACTGTGAAGCAGAACATACCTTGCTTGCTTCCATTTATTTATTTTCATGGACAAATTCATAGCATTTTCAATCTCTCAGGAGCTATTCCTGGCAACTTTTAACTCTTCTTCCACCACATTAGTCATTCGGCTAATCCCATTGCTTTTGTTTCACATCTATTCTTGCTTAGTTGTTCTTTGAATGAATGCTTTGTGGCTGGCCCTTGGGTGAATATCTCTTTTCTCACTGTCTTCCAGGAAAGGGATAGGAATTGAATAGCATGGACTGGGAAGAAGGAGAAAAGCAGAGATGTTCCTCCTTCTTGCAGATAAGGAGGTTGCTGTGACATCGTGAGACTTGTCTGTTGTTTTACATCCTCCATAGACAGATATTTCCTGCAAATCCATAAATCTTCAGCGTTTGATGTCTCATCCTGACTCTGCGTGAGTTGTTTTAAGCAGATACCACAGCATCCTAACAAAAAAGATACTGGTGACTTTTAACTACAGGCATCTGACTGGGGTGGAAAATCCTATAGCAGTTTCTGCAAGTCCCTCTAATGCAGGCTGTTGTGCCTGTTTCCTCTGCCTGCCATGGCCCGTCCACAGTGCTGTAGCTAGAGCTATGTTTCTCTCCCCCTTCCTGTTTTTAATGCACCAGTACCAACTTCATGTCCTGTTGTTCCTACTTGCCCTGCTCCAGGGTGTCCTGTGTTTACTCAGACCTCTAAGCAACTTGCTTTTTCCCTTACCCCCTCGAGTTACCCTCCTAAAATGCCCAGTCCTTCCAATGTTCCACTCTCTCAAGCTGCAAACCTTCTTTTTCCCCTAACAGTGCCTGTGGCATTTCTTCACTCACGTAGGAACATCTCCTTTCTTCTCCCTTGCCCTTCTTCAGCTTGGTTCTGATGGTCACATCGGTAAACCCCACACTGGTCCTTCATCTCTCCAGTTGTTCTTCATCTTTTCATCCCACTCAAGTGGCACCTCTGCACGGCCCTCCACATATTGATCATCAATAGATCCTCGTCCTTAGCCAGTCAACATTTTTTCTTAAATGCTCAGTCCTACTTCTGAATACGTCTTTTCACACGAACTTCGTTATGACAAATTTCTGAAGAGGATTTCCTTTAAGCAAATATTTAAAGCTTGGGTTGTATCATGTCCGCTCCTGGATTGCTCAGGCAATTTGCCTTCAGTGAAGTTGCTGGACTTCAGGAGATTGCATTTCTCAGCAGGTCATCAGGCTTTCATGCCCCTTCGTATCTCTACTGAGTTGATACTATAGTTTGCACTAACCCAAGAACGACATTAAAGAAACCTCCTAGGGTATTTCTTCTACAATGAGATCCTTCTTGCCATGAGGGCAGTTTGTTGTAACCCTGGAAACTCTCCTGGAACCTCTCTCTGGTCTGCTACAAAATGTCTGCATTACAGAGATTCTTTAACAAGCACAAATAATTTCTTTTTAATTCCATACCAAGCACTTCTTTCCTCTGCAGTTCTTGTTCTCCTTTATTCCTGTGAGTGACTGAGAACCTTCATCTACTACTAACTGCAATGGGCATATTGTGAAAATACATGAGCATGTTCCTAAAAAGTTTGGAAACAGGGGGTGGTGTATATCCCTGTACTGTCTAACAAGCCCAGAACAATAGTCAAAAAACAACATCATGTTGCGGTTGAAAAAAACCTCTCCTAGCTGTGTTGCTGGTTAAAACTTCTAAGCAAAAGGTGCAGCTGTAAACAGGCAGAGACTTTGGAAAAATTGATGAAAATAAACTTTCTGAAAGTCAAATTAAAATGCATGAAATATCAGTATTTTTTCAGTACTGCTCAACACAGCATGTTTATTTTTAGAAAGAAAAAAGATATCGATACAATGGCTAAAATAAAGTTGTTTAATGTAATGATTAACAGAATAGACAATAAGTTACAGAAAAAAACACATCAGACTCAGAAAAACATTCAGGCAGAACAAAATATCTTTTTCATGGCAGCAAAAGATACGCAGAAAAGTCAGCAGAGCCTGACTGAAAATAATTATTTCTTGGGAAATGTATTATGAGAAGGAAAAACAAAAAAGAGAATTCTGTAACTTGAAGTGCTTTGGATTGACACATTGTTTTTTTTACTTTGGTCTTCTGTTGTCCTGAGCATAATGAGAGAGGCTTGTTGCAGTGAGGCTGGATTCTTGTGCAAACACCATTTGTGAAGAAAAAGATAGAGATCAGGGAAAGTTCTTGAGCCAGGCCTTGAAGAACGTACGTGGCTGGTCCATTGAGCCCATGAGCCTGCCTAAGTGATGTCAACAGAGCAGGGGAGCAGTATGGTGAAACCTGAGCCCAAATCTGCAACTCAGAGGTTTTCTGATCTTATAGCTCTGTGTTGGTGCATAGAATAAGGCAAAAAATATGTATGCAAGGAATGAGAATGATTTTAGTGAGTAACTCCCCAATGAATGTTCCCAATGAATATAGAGGCACAATTAAATCTTGCATACAATATAAAAAATCAGGTATTAATGCTATTCTGCACCAGACAGTGATTCCTTTCCTACTGAAACCTGTATATTCTCTGTCCTGCACATACTGTGGAGCTGATATTCTAGTACTGTCTTGTGGCCCCATAAGGAATCAGGGTCCTGGCCTTTGCACAAGCATGATCGAAAGGTAATACTTTCCACTTATCAATCTACACAACAGCTCTTTCACGGAAAAAAATAGACCGTATAGCAGGAAAGAATCAGTTATGAACAGAAACCATCCAATTTTCTAGGCACTGATTTTCTGGGAGGCCTTGTTTGATAGCAGGGATGGCAAAGCCATGAAGACTCTTCAACACATGCAAACAATGATGTTCTTGAGAACAACAATCTGCTGGCCACAGGGGAGGCCAAACCTTAGCCACTTTGTATTTAGCCTTTAAAAATATGATCCCGCTTTTCCTGAATCAGCTTTATTTTACCCTGAAGGTATTGCAGCTCCTGACAGGATGGAGCATGACCTACAAAACTTTGCCATCCCATTTTGTCATGGCTGCAGGTAGATTTAAGGGGTCAATCACTAGAAGTGGGGCTGCAGGAGTATATACAATCTTCTGTAGTCAACTGTTAACACTTCAAGGGCTTATTTACTGATGAATTTAAGATGCTTTAAACATTCACCCCCTTTTAAAAAGACTTGCAATGTACAAAGAAACTGGATTTCTCTTGGAGCACCTGGAAACACCTGTTGCAGCATGTCCCAGATGGCAAGTGATGCTTTACTTTACTTCCTATCAGTATTAGAAGAAGAGGAGGGATGGCATTTGCTGGCATGGGAATTCTACAAAAAAATCACAAGCATAGTAAACATAGTAAGAGGAAGGGCTGTGAAGACTTCCTTTTTTTTTAGTTATTCTATTAGGCTTATCCAGAAAGATCACAGAAACCATTGAGTGAATATAGGAACTTGCATTCCATGAAAAATCCATAAGAAGTCCATACTTCCCTCCCCTGACAGTAAAGGAAATGATGATGGTTAGCACAACCCCAGCACTGGGAACAGACAGGGAAGTGATGAGGAATCCTTGGCTCCATGTTTCCTGTAGTCCTCTCACTTGATTTTTTTCCCCTTCCCTTTGTCTGGTCTCCTATTTGCTCTTTAGTTAGACCTAGGGTGGCCTGTCATTCCAGACTGTAATGACAAAAAATGTACTCTAGTTAATCTCACTTCTAAAAGTAACTTGTCACTTTGCTGAATTGTGTACACTCAGGTTGTCTCACCTTTGTAGTTAATCCTCTGCACAGCTCAAACAGCTCAGGCCATCTGGGCAGTGCTCTTAACTATCTAACATTTATTTCATCTAATTCCCAAAGTGAAAGCAACTTTGCAGTTAGTGCAGATCTCTACCAGTTCATTTATAACACAATAGCTCATCTAAGTGCTAACAGAAGCATTTGATTACCAGTATATTCATAGAGATTTAGACTCCAATTGAATTAATTAATTCCTTGTCCACTATAGACAAAACAAAATGGTGCTAGAGATTGGAAATGCATGGAAGAATATTTTCATTAAAAGCTGAATATAAGCATTTACCAATTTTAATTAGAGTGGCATCATTTGCATTGCTATAGCAAAAAGCCTATTGGTATTTCTGGTACTAATGGTCTGCTGTTGATCGTAACTTCTCCATATGCATTTGTGCTGAGATACAACATGACAGGATGTATTAGCCTGTTCTTAAAATGTTTTTTCAAAATGTTAATTTAATACATTTTCAGGGTAAGTACAAATTTAAACCCAGCTCTGAGGGGAATTAAATGTCCCTACTGTAGAGTTGTGTTGTATTAGAAAATCCTCTCAGCATTAACCAAACGAGTTTCCTGCCCTGAAAAACATTTTCTGAGTTTCCAGGGTTTTGCCTACTCTATATTAGGATGAGGCCAAGACCCTGCCACAGTTATTAACAATAACAAATCCCAGCAGAAAAAATAAGCCTCTCTTAAACCAGCTTGGCAATGCCAGCATTGGATGCTCATCTTTTGGCAGATTTGGGCAAAAATTATCTCTGATTTTCTGCACTTTCAGTGCATGGCTCAAAAAGGTGTCTGGGGCTTTCTTCTCTCTGCTTCTTGCACGGATACATCCCAGTGTTAGCCTTGATGACTTCCCTAATGCTCCTCCTACAGTCTGACCTCTACATTAGCACAGCAATTTGGCCTGTTGAATCAGGAAATTTTCTTGGTCTGTAGCTCCTCTCTGCTTCATCGCGCTCCTGTGTAAATGTCTGCAGGTCCCCATGTACGCTTTTTGGGGAAACGCTTCTCTACAAGTGACCTTCCAAAGGGATAAATAATCCTACAGTGATGTCACTTCTGCTTCTTTTCATCCACTCACACATACTATTTAGGCACCTATTTTAATTTGTATGAGCAATAATGAGAGGCCAGATCCTGTGGGAAATTATCCCAGCCCTCAATGTACTTGCAAGCAGAGGCTGTATGGCTTTGCTTCCGAATTAAACACCTAGAATTTATGTAAGCCTGATGATGGGTGTCCCCATCCCTACTGCACAAAATTAGTGGCTGCTAAGGTGTAGTCAGCTGCAGGTGGAGAGTAGAAGAGTGGTCTCCTTGCAGAAAAAAACGCATGTGCCAAATCTCTGCCTAGCTTTGTGCAGAAAGAAAGGAAGAGTGATGACAGAGTAACTGACCCAGTGCAGAAACACTTCTGAGATGAAGAAGGTGAAATCCAAGGAGAGGCAGGAGAGAGAGGTTGAGGAAAGACAGGAAATTCAGGAAAAAGCATGGAGGAGATGGAGGGGGGACCTTATAGCAGTTTACTGCTTCCTCAGAAGGGGAGGAGGAGGAGGTGCAGGTGCTGATCTCTTCTCTCTGGCAACCAATGATAGGATCTGAGGGAACAGCAGGAAGATGTGCCAGGGAAGGTTTAGGTTGGATATTAGGAAAAGGTTCCTCACCCAGCAGGTGGTGGAGCACTGGAACAGCTTCCCAGGGAAGCAGTCATGTCACCAAGCCTGACAATGTTCAAGAAGCATTCGAACAATGCCCTTAGACACACAGTGCGAATGTTAGGATTGTCCTATGCAGGGACAGGAGTTGGACTTGATGATCCTTGTGGGCCCCTTCCAACCCAGGACATTCTGTGATTCTATGATTCTATTAAAATCTTTTCTTCCATTCACACTTCTTGGCAAACAGGGTCTTTCAAGTATTCATTTAAAGAACACCTTGTTTGAGATTTTTTTCAATATTTTTTTACTAAAATAAAATCTTAGGAATTTTGACAAAAGCTCTCATTTCATCAGCCAGCACAGAGCTAGTTTCCTTTCTTTGCAGGTAGCAATGAATTGACTTCCCCAGGCTCACACAGGATGCCTAAGCCCAACCCAGGATCTGAACCAGTGCCTAAGATTTCACCTAGAGTTCTATCCAGATCCTCCCTTTTACTTGCACATCAGTGAAAAAGGGATTACATACAGATTCTTTGTGCACAGAACCCAAAAGGCAAACAAAATTCCACCACTGAGCTGTATGCATCCCTTTCAGGCATAAGGAATGTAGTCCAAAGCTGATTCTGCATTTCTGAACTCTCAGACTTACTACTATATTACACAGTTGTCCATTCAGACATGCCCATTATGATTTTTTTCATTTCTATTTCTGCCTCTTGGTTGCAAAGATTAAGCCTTGTTACTGCAAGAGGAAACTCGAGTAGCTCCTGGACAGCATTCCAATGGAAGGAAGCTTCATTGCATTGCATCTCTCCCAGCAATATCAGTATCTTTCAGAAACAGAAACTGCAACACATCTGTTTACTAGGTGATAAGTAGGGAGCAGTGGGCACTGGGTCAGGGGGTGCTCAGGGTATCAGGGTTCTGGGTTATGGGGTCCCGGGGGTCTGGGTTATAGGGTGCCAGAGGTTCAGGGCTGTGGGTTGCTGGGGGTCCAGGGCCATGGGGTGTCTGGGGGTCCAGGTTCTGGGGTGCCAGGTGTCCAGGCTGTGGGATTCTGGGTCTGATGAGGTTGTGGGGTGGCAGGCGGTCATGGTTGTGGGGTGTTGGGAGTCCGGATCGGGGGCACTGGGTGTGATGTGGCTGCTGCAGCTGGAGGAGATGCTGCAGCTGTGCATGGAGCATTGCCAGGGCAGTCTGTTCGCCGACAGCCTGCGCAACACCAGCATATGTTCCGCCATGATGAGGGGGCCCGGGGGGGGACCTGGCTCAGCCCCACACCTGCACCCACCCCATGGCTGCAGCTGTCGGAGCATGGGCTCCGCCTGCAGCACATGGCTCTGGATGTACAACCCCACCTCTAGAGGTGCAAATCCCTAACACATAAAATAATGTTCAGGGTTTCTTCTACCAGCTTGCTGGGAGCTGTAAGTTATTTTTCTTACTCCAGATACAGCTGTGACACACTGCCAATGCAAAGCAGCTTTCTCTTATCTGTACTGATTGTCATACTGGCATACATCTTATATTCCCTAATCTAGACTGCATGAGTGACGCTAGGAAGTGCCCAACAGATCATTTTAGGACAACTTCTCTTCCATTGACAGCTTCAAGCACGTGAGTTAATTTTGCCTGACACTGCTCCCAGACTTGTCAGGCCTGGACACTGGCGTGCTCAGCTGGTGTGCTCTTTCGGTGGCAGCTGAGTCAGCACAATTTTAAGGAGCTACCATTGGGTACTCAGAATGTCAACCAGTCATGGACATACCCAAGTGCACCCCAAGAGCACAGCACCATGGAAGATGGCCGCATGACAAGATCCTCAAGTAGTAGCCTTGCTGAATACCTAACTCTCTTCCTATAGTTGGATGTAGCATTTGATACGACACCAGCACTCATTGCCTGAATGCTGGTGAATAGGAGCAAGATATTGCTGGAATTTGGATATTCCTGCTCCAGTAGGCAAAATCCTAGGGTTTATCATATTCATGTCATATATCAATGATAAATATCATGTTCTGGCCACGTTCTTGATCTTGAGCTTGGCATAGGGAAGACTGGTTGGCAGCATGGAATTGAAAGGGCTGCACTGGCAATTGACAGTGATTTGTAAGTAACATGAAGGGTAAAATGCAAGAAACCTCATTACTAAGAGGATCTGCCTTCTAAACAGAAGGAGATTGTTATGAAGACATAGAGAATGGTTATCTTGTTAACATTCTATGAATGTGATAGCACCAGAAAATGGCAAATTGTAGTTGAGCAAACAGGTAGCAGCAGCACATATCTGGAAGGGGCACAGAGTCTGTTGAAAGCATACATGAGAAATTCAGAGTGAATGGCAGAGTGGCATGAAGCAAAAAGCAAAAACAGTTTGCTTGAGAGACAGTTCCTTCCTATCCCTCCCAATTTGTGCCTCATCTATTTTATTTGAGGGGTAAGATCTAGCAGCATGTTAATAGGAAAGATGTCTGCTTTGCTTATAACTGTGACTGCAAAATGATCAAGAGCACCTTTGTAGAATCACATTAAGGCAAAGGTAAGTGAGAATCCTGCTTAAATACGAACAACAGGTAGGTAATAAATAAATATTATTTAGATAGGAAAATAAATATTAATCTCTGCACACATTCGAAGAATCTTTTTTTTCTTTTGACTATGATGTAGGCAACTTTGAAATGCTAATTGGTACAGCTTTTGAAGCAAACTCTTTGACTAGGCACCTAGCTATGAACACTACTAAGGCTGTTATAACTCTAACTACTTGTTAGTAGTTAGGTACGTGCCTCAGCTAATACAGAGATATTTGTATCATGAACTGTGCTATATAAAAGAGTTGGTTGTGGGTGAATTTTTCAGGTCAATTTAAAAAAGGGAAATTCCTCAAGGGATATATACAGTAGACTCCGATTTTGCTCACTATGAACAGAAACCAATATTCTCTAAATATGTAGCAAATACACTTAGGTGGCCTGTCAGGTTGGAAACACAGTTTCAAAGGTGTTTCTCTATGGGCAGTGCGAAGTCTTGGGCAGTGTGAAGATCTGTGGCTTGAAGTCCCCCCACATGAGGACACTCCCTGCCTACCTGCTTTGGTGGCTCCTTTTCCTCAACAGGCAATTGCTTTCTGATACATTCCCAACCATGTCCCCACACAATGCACCTGCCCTCCTCAGAGAGACTCTCCCTGCTCTCCACACCTTTGCTTTCACTGTGCTGGACTTCATCCTTGGCTGGGTGTTGGGAAAAAATGCGAGACCCCAACCTGCCCCAGCGTGCAGATGAAGGGGGAGTGGTTCTCACCAGTCTTGGGTACTGCTCACAATTTGTGACATTCCCCTTCCTTTCTGCTTCCTGAGAACAAACTCAAAACTACAGAAGGACCGAGGTACTCCCAAAATCTTAACATACTGCTCACCTATTCCCAAGAAACGCTGTACCTGTTGCTCATGAGGCAGCTACAGCTAGCCAAGAAACTCTTCTCTTTGTTGAAAAGATCCCTCCTATGTTGCCATGGATATGATGACCTGTTTCTAAATTCCTTTTTTCACCTCGCAGTTTATGATCTGATTTATGATCTCTGCTATGATCTCTCCATTTTGATCCATACTAAACAAAATTTCTAAAGTAATTACTGTTGTGCTTGTATCTCTTGATCACCAAACTGCTCTGCAATACAGTCAGTCCCAATTCACCTCCTGCCACTCTTTCAAACAAAATTGTCGCTGAAAAGGCAAGGAGAAAGAAAAGCTGATTTCGTTGAGTGGGTTTTTCACTTGTTTCTTGTTTCTCTGAGGAGTGTTCTGTGCCACAACAACAGAGCTGAAATGGATATGGTGAAAATAATCAATTTTCAATGGTGTTCCCACATACAAGCTCAAGAGATCCAGATAATCTTCCCTGGTAATGCCAGAGAAAAGATACCCATGTTAACTCTGCAACTTGTTTATTCATAAACTGTGCTTGATTTTATGATGTGCAAAATCAATAATTTTGGGGAATAAAAAAGACATTCAGGTAAGAAAATGAAGCCTGAGCTGCAAGTATCTGATAAAAAGTCATTGGGTATGGAGATTATTCCTATTTTTTTGTGAATTGTGATGTACACACAGATCTCCTTTGAAGACCTCTCCCTGGGCTGAAAATGTCATCCTAAGAGCACTTTTCTACCTCTGCTATTTGTTCTTGAAATTCTCCTTTCTCTGATTACTGTTCCTTCCTGGGCATGAAAAAGGAAACATCTGTGGGTGGATCTGAAGACTGAGCACACCCACATTAGTGCCAGAGTGGCCAAAGGCAACTGCAAAGTCACTCTTAGTTCTTCCTCTGTCCCGCAACAATGCTCCTTGAAATGCTCTACTTTGCTCTCCCCCAAGGACTTACTCCATTTTAAGCTCTGCCTTTAAGATGCACCACAGCCACAGGGGCAAACATCTTCGTCCACAATGTAAGAAGAAATTTGCTCATCGCTTCTCTAGAAAGGAGGGTTAAGCTGGACTCCCTAGGCTTTCCTACCTGGCGGCGCAGGGAGAGAAAGTAAATGTGGGTTTGTGATTCCTCTGTCAGCAACACAGAAGATGAGGTGTATTTTATTTTAGAAATTTGTTCTTTTATAGTCCACCTGCTGCCATTCATTCCCTCTGGGCTTTGGCAGTACAAAGCAGCACCCCAGGGAGGCAGCCTTGCTGCTCTCCATGGAGCAGACAGCGTCCAGAAAACACCCTTTGGGAAAAGGACTGCTGGGCTGGTGGGGGTCATTCTGCTCCACACTAACAACCAGGACATGGGAAGTCTGGGCTGAGCACTCTGTGTCCTCAGGGTATTTGAACCCCAAATTTGGTTTTATTATGTAATACTCCAGTGAGTGGCTGTGGGCAATGTTGAGCTGAGAACACGTCCGGGACCATCCTCCTGGGCAAAGCTGTGCCCTCACAGTGTGAATGCAGGTGCTACAGGGGAGAAAGTAAATAGGTGATGATCTGTACCTCTAGTTCAGCAAGACAGCCAGTCCCAGCAGAAAGTGTCATCTCAGGGCTTTTACACTTCTCACTTAAGTACCATCAAACCAAATTATGTAAATAATACTTGGAACCAAGGGACTGAACCTGCTTGTATATTGGCAAACGGAATGCAAAAAAAATAGCAGAGATAAGGACTGTGAATTTAGTTTAGCTATCATACAGAACTAAGATAACTGTGAGTGGTGTTTCTGTGACAAAAATCTGAGCGACATACAGAGAATAAGTTTTTTAGTTAGATATGCTGCTGTAACTTAAAAGGAAGTAACTGGTTTGCTTTGTGCAGGGCTATTTGCGGCATCATTAAACTCCCCTGAAACCTCACTACTGGAAACTGGATTCAACCAGGGCCCATTATAAACTCACAAAACTATGCAAAATTGCCTGCTTTATTTGTACAATGATGCTTAAAATGTTTAGACTTGGGTGCTTCAAATCAGGCATCTCTAAATTAGAGTCCATTTGTTAATCATGGCTTGTTTACCTGCAACACATAGATTGGGTTGTTCACACAACCTGTCCTATCCTTGTCTCAGGGGAGTTCAGTGTAAGTAAATATTCACCACTTCCTAGCAGCACACTGAACTTTCTGCAATGTAACCCATTCCAGAGGTTTTGACATTTCTACTCAGCTATCTCAGCCAGCACCTAAATACGAGCAAGCACTAGTGGGGAGGTAAGTTTAAGAAATCCTCCTAAATATTTATCCAAATTTAATCAATTGCTTCTCATGATTCTATAAAAACTCAATACTGGAATGAGTATGTAGTGTTAGCAGATGGTCAAGCTATGAGTTTGCTGAGGGATTACCTCACTCTTCATGCAAAGTGGAGGGTAAAGAAAAATGTAAATACTGGAGGTATTTAAAATATATTTTAGAGATGAGGGGAGATGATTTCTCTTGTTATTTTTTCCCTATTATTGTTAGTCACCACTGTAAACTAGATACCTATAGCAAAATTTGACCTACTTAGGCCCCTGCTCTCAAACATTCTCCAGCATTCCTTTTCCACTTTAGATTATATTAGATTATATTTAGATTATATTTAGATTATATTTAGATTATATTTAGATTATATTTAGATTATTCCACTATAGATTTTGGCCATTTCTCATATAACTCCATCTCAACTACCTGCAAAACCCAGTCACCCCTTTGGGCACCATCTGATCTGTGCTGGTATCTGTCACATCCAGCAATTTCTCATGTCATGCCCACCCCTGCAGCCCCAGGAGAAGGGCAGAGCACTTCTGCCCCAGAGGAGGAACCAGCTTTCCTGCCCAGAAAGGGCAGCAAGGCTTAGGGTGAGAAGAAAAAAAGAGGTTGCATAATTCGAGAAAATAAACTGTTGCTCAAAAAAATGAACGGCACATGCCCTTCCCTTGCAAAAGCTGCCAACAGCAGTACAAATATAAGGACCAACTTTGGGTTGTGGCACAAAACAAAACACACAGAGCAGTCTTTTCTCTTCTTGATCAAGAAGGCACTGCTGTTCATGAGCCACTGGGTGCCCTATAGTGGCCTACTAGAGGAAGAGGTTTGTTCTTCCTTCTTTGCAGGTACAAATCATTGAAGAGGCGGCTGAGGGAACTGGGGTTGTTTAGTTTGGAGAAGAGGCAGCTGAGGGGAGACCTCATCACTGTCTACAGCTGCCTGAAAGGAGGCTGCAGCAGAGTGAGTGTTGATCTCTTCTCACAAGAACAAGGGGAAATGGCCAGAAGTTGCGCCAGGGGAGGTTCAGACTAGATATTAGGAAGAATTTCTTTACATAAGGGGTGGTCAGGCACTGGCACAGCTGCCCAGGGAGGTGGTTGAGTCACCATCCCTGGAGGTGTTTAAAAAATCGGTAGATGAGTTTTTGAAGGACATAGTTTAGCAGAGGATGGGTATGGTTGGACTCAATGATCTCAAAGGTCTTTTAAAACTGGAAGATTCTATGAAACAGAAAATATGGGCCTCTAAATATGTGTAATTGAATCTTAACTCTGTGTACTGTGTCCTGCCAGTGGCACTGCCTTTCTCTCAGCCACATATCTTCCAGCACTTGCGGCCGTGATGCCACATTAATACCTCTGCCTGCTGCTGGGATGTGCACTTATATTAGCAGCTCCTTCTAGCAACAGCACTATTAAAAATAACAAAATGTCAGGCCGTGCCACCATGTACCTAGCTCCATTATGGAAATCTGCTGCAGGACCATGGCAGCCTTTGGAGAGATAAGATGCAAGTCAAGACATCTATGGTTTTAAACAGCACCTTGGCTCCTGTCCATGGTCCACCTTTATCTGAGCAGTGCTTTTCCTGAAGGATGTAAAGGGCAACATTTTCGTGAAAGAGGGACCAAGCAAATCTTGCTTTACTAACAGCTTTTCTGTCAGCAGACAGAACCTCTGTTATTTTTACCCACCAGTAGTGTGTGAATTAAAATTAATCTGTTGGAGGCTCTAGAAGGAGCAGACTGGCACATGGTTTCAGAAGACTGGGATAAATAGATCTAATAATGCAGGAAATAAAAAAGGTAGTGAACATTGAACAGTGAGTTTCAAATACTGCGAGCTACACTGTCAGAGAGACCAATAATATTCTGTCATTACTGATTTCTACTGGGGATAGAGGGAGATTATGAGGAACAACAACTAAATGATGCAGAAGATGCAAAATACATGGAGAGTCAGCTGGAAGACACTGGTAACCAGAATTTCTCATGCAACAAACGTGTTTGAATCCTCTCAAAACAGTTTAGCCTGATTGCACAGACAAGTTCATTTCCATCTATATTATTCCTATCACTGGGAATTCTCCACCTGCTTACTCTACATAATCACAGGCCAAATGAGATGAGCCTAAAGGAGTACGGACTAGACAAAGAAAACACTGCTTCACAGCAATGGGGTGTGCAAAAGCTCTAGAATTACATGCAGAAGTATCCTGCTCATCTCATTTGATTTGAGCCTGTGCTGGTGTTACAAAGGAAACAAACATGTTTCTCCCTCTGTGATCCTATAGCATCTCTTGTCACAAGAATGCCTGGGTTAAATCACTCACCTGTATGTTCTATTTAAAGTGCACACACACAGAGAAGTGGACAATACCACCTAGTAATGGCATACAAAAGCACTTGCTGTATAAACGGCATACACAGTGGCACATAAAGCTGTTTCTGAGCAATCTGGGATTCCAGAGGGAACCCTCTTCAGATGCTTCTGAAGCTCCAGGACATGGTTCACTTCCAGAGAGAGGTGGACCTGTTGCCCATTTGCTCTTTCTGTGTGTCTGTATGAGAAAATCATCAGTTAGCATCGTTCTGCATATACATCCTCTGTTTTCTCAAGCCATAGCAGTGAGTAAAACAGAGTGATCAAATGAGGGCCATGAGAAAGAAGCAAAGCTGTCAACTCACCAGTGACTTGTCTGAGCAACCATCCTCAGCAGCTGGGATGCACCTGGTAGCCCATGCAGATAATTGGGGAACCAGCAACAACAAATACTGCACAAAGTAAATGTGCCACGCACACTTGAGAGACACATGACCCATAAAAAGCATCATTCCTAACAGTGGCATATCTAAGCTGGGCTGTGTCATGTCAGAAAGTTTAGAGAGTGTCAGCTCTCCTACATGAAGCAGCACCATCAAAAGGAACAGCAGACTCCCAGCACATAAGTAGCGTCTTGCTTTATCCAGTGGTGGTGAGATTATTTATCCAAACAGCTATAGCTGTAAGCATGTGAAGGATTTAATTGCTTTGTTACTTGCAGCCATTGTCAGAAAACCTGTTCTCAAAAATGCTAGATAACTCCTTGACCCATAAATTTTTCTGTATTTTTAGCTCCTAATACATCTTCGATTGTTAGGGATAAACACTGCTATTTAGCAAATGTCTTATTATGCACTGACACCTTTACTATGTTCTAGGTCACGTAAAATATTACTTAAGCATTTGTTAAAGAAAGGATAGGAACAGAGCAGAGGAAGCCTAAGAGGAG
The DNA here is from genome assembly GCA_033556795.1 of Tapera naevia. Classification (NCBI taxonomy): domain Eukaryota; kingdom Metazoa; phylum Chordata; class Aves; order Cuculiformes; family Neomorphidae; genus Tapera; species Tapera naevia. The sequence continues at coordinate 916,335 of JAUMJJ010000079.1, read as the reverse complement.
ATGCTCTCTGCACAACTTGCTCCAGCGGTGTGACCCACTGCTCACTACACTGGACAAGTTTTCTTATGAGTTTCAGGAGGCTTTGAGTGCAACTAGAAATCATACTATAAAAGCCTCTAAAAAGACTTAAAATTAATCCAGTAGAGGTGACTATATCAAACATCAGACTAAACCAAAATTCTAGCCATTGAATGTCATCTTCATTTCATCTTTTAAACCCATACTGAGATAAATCACTATTAAGGGATCATGTTATCCCCGCCTCTATTTATCATCCAGTTCAACATCATCATTTAACAATTTGACATTGGCAATGTTCTCAAACAACATCCCAAATCAGTGATCCATCCCCATTACAGTCAGGCTAAGAACCATACTACATCCCCAGCTATGAGCTGAAGTAATACAAGAGCATGATGTGTCATAAAATTTAGTCATCACAGGCACACCCCCAGTAGGTGGGATAGATACAATTAAAGAACTGCAGTGGGATTTAGTCAAAATGAGTCAAAGTTTGGGGCAGTTCTTTGGGAAAAAAAAAAAAACAGTTACAGAATACCTTTATTCTGATGGAGTTTATCAGCTGTAGCTATCACCTACAAACAACTTCAGACACGCATGGCTTTAAGTTCTCAGTGTGAAACTGCTTTTGGTTTTCACCACTTCAACCACATTTTTTTCTTTCCTGTATAATTTATTTGTGTTCACATTTGGAACCATAACAGAATACAATTATTTGCCCCTTGTCCCCACAAATGTTTTTCATTAAGCTGATAAGATACAGATTTTTGAGGTTTTTTTTTTTTCTACAGGTTTAATGGGTATTGCAGCTTTGCCCAACCCCATAGGTCTGCTGTGTCTTGAGCCCTGATTTGACTCCTTTGCAAACGGAACTTCTGCAGTCAACATGAAGCAAATTCACTGCCCTGTGAAAGGACAACAGGAGCCCTCAGGTACCACACAGTAGCCTGACAAGAAAGCACTGCAGCACCAGTGCCCCAGTGAAAATGGGGTGAGGCAGGATGTGAGAGACACCTTTCATTGTAGAAACCACATCTCAGTAGGTGTGACTCAGGTGAGCTGAAGCTTGTATGTTATAGAGCACAATACAACCCGGTTGGCTTTAATCAAGTAAAAAAACTGTGACAAATGTCAGCCCTGGATACCATACTATGGCTTTGTTAAAGCATTAACCAAAACAAATCCTATACAAACCGTGAACAGTAAATGAACTGCCCGCACAATAATGAGCTGCCAAATTTGGGTTACAAGATAAAAAAAGACTGCAAAATAACTGAGAGAGAATGATAGACTAAGGGTGACATTTACTAAGCATTTAACAGTGCCACTGGTAGAGACGGAAAGAAAACACCCAGAGAAGAGAGTACACGCATAAGTTAATACATAATTATTTTGACCACTGTACAAACACACAAGTCACAAACAGCATCAGCCTCAGTGTGTCAGGGCTACAAGGTGTTGTGCCCCTACTGTGTCACAGGCATTAACACTTCTTCTGTTCGATGCATGCATGTTATGTCTGTGCCCTCTGGGCAATGCTCCTGGCCAGACCTTTCTGCTGAGATGACACCACAGTTGTTCCACTTGAAGCAAGACAGAGCTGATGGCATCAGGCAGCACAACACAGCTCTAAAGCATCTGAGGCTGCAGCGCTGACATGTGGACAAGTAAGGACCACAGAACAGCAGCAAACTAATGACCAATTGTCAAGGAATTTCAGCAGCTTTTATTAAGACAGTATTTTTCAAAATGGTAGCTCCGCTTTCCCCTGCAGTAGTAGCATCTGTTTATACTTCAGAGTCCTAGAACTACTTATGACCAGAGACCACCCATAGAAAACATAGGTCAGAGTATGTCTGAGAGGCTCAAACATAAAAATATACAGTACTTACACTGGTATTTTTTTCTATCATCTGTCAACTATTAACTGCGGAGCTAAATCCAAATAAAATGAGGATGCTGTTTTGTTAATTTGCTTATGATGAGTAATTGCAGAGTAGCAGATTACTGGGTACTTGCAAAACAAGAGATCACCTTTTCATAGAAGGCAAAAAAGGATTACCTCCTTTAGGAATGTAAAAGGTTGTCAACCAAAGCGCAGGAAAGAGGCAGCTTTGAGAGAAGGACTGTAGTGAGCCTGGTGAGTGCCTTGTACAGCAACTTACCATAGCCAGAACAAGACACTTCAGAGAGAGCTGCAATAGCCCTTAAAATGAGTTTTGAATCACTCTCAAGAAGAGTGAAGAATCTTCTGAAGAAGAGCCTGTTTCAGTGCAGACAAGAGTGAATCTGAAGTCAGCTGTTTCTGAGCATCCAGCCGTGGTGTTGAGATGGGTAGGTGGATGGGAGCAGCCCATAGCAAAATGATACTTGTGGAACCTGCCTGAACAGCATTTCTTTGCCCCTTTCCAGATTAGCATCACCTTGCTGCACTAGGATTAACCTGATGGATCAGCACTGCTTTTATTTGCCAGAAAACTGCAAAGCAGCTGAGATTTGCCCCTAGCTAGGATTTTATAGGATATGCAGAAGAGTCTCAAGAGGTTCTCAATCGCCACTAGGTCATGACTATCAGAATTACTCAAAAGAAGTGAGATCCATTTCACTTCACTGTACATATCTAAACACTAATCATCCCCATCTATGCAAGTCACTCTGGGCTCTCTTCAGACCCAGTGGTGAGAAATGGGCACCTCCAAAAGGCAACTCATTTCATCTTCGCATAGATGCCTAAGATGGATGAGATGAGCTGCCTTCTGGAGGTGTCTATTTCTCTCCATTAACAATATAGAGAGCCTCAGGTGACGAGCTTGCACTCAGATGATTAACTTACAATGTCAAAAGCTAAAGGCAGTTGAATCCCATATGCAACACATTAGCATTTGAGCAGTCAGCCCTGCAGACAGAAGGGAGGGGGTTACAAAGAATGCTGCTGACAGCCACTCTAGCAGCTTCTTCTAGCTCTGCAGAAATGTACCTGGTGACGTATCCAATGACTTCCTAGGAAAGAAGCAGGAACCTGAAGAGCTGAGGAAGGACAAAGACAATACGTTAAAGAAAGAGAAGGGAAAATGTGTGCAGTTAACAACTAGCCAACAATTCCCTATTGGATTTTTCCTGCCCAAACAGCACGGCTTGGTGTGATCAGTTACATCTGAATGATACAGAACTGAAATAAGGGAGACTGTAATAAGCCCACAACACAACAGCTCCACACTGCCTTTCCTCTTGCATCTGCTGTTCTGCCATGATCGCAGCGTGGCTGAGTGAGCGCATGCATGCACACATGCCTGAATGCATATGAAATCTTCCTGTCTGAAAGGCTGCTTCCTTTTCACAGCAAGACATACAAAGCTATCTGAAAGGAGGTAACTCAACATACTCGCCACTATCCACCTATAAGTATACCCAGGAAATTACAGACTTATGGTGATACCTCTTTACCATGCAAGTGGGGATGAAGTGCCCTTTTATCCTCATTCAGAGTTAGGCAGATAAGACACAAAAATCTTAAACCACCTTTCTTGAGCACCAGTCTGGTGCCACAATTACTGACTAATCCTGCCCCTGTAGCCTGTCATAGGAACAGTTTTTGGCAGTTGTTCCAGCTCCTTTCACAGTCACATGAAATTAATTTAATTATAAAAAAATCTAAAGAATAATGGGATTTAATTGACTTAATGTGAAGCTTTCCGGGCTGTCACTCCACCCAGCTTCTGATCAGCTTGTTCTCATTCAGCTGTGAGTGACTGATGTTTGTGCCTTTCATTAAGGGGCCATTACCTCAGTTTAATCCTTCCTTCCATGCTTAATATTTGCATAATATTGCTTCTATTTTTTCACCCTGGAAGAAGGGCTATCCATGAGAATGTGACTGCTGCAGTCATATCCTGCTCCTGGAATCTGTTTTACCTGTAACTGCAGTATGTTAGGGGAGGATGGGCAAGATGGAGCATCACTGTTTGAGACACATGACAGAATGGAGTTAGACAAGTTGTTAGACAAGTTAGCAAGTTGTTTTATTCAGTCATGCGCTTGTCTAAACAAATACTATATCTCACAGTTTTTATTGTCTGGTCACCCTGCTGAAGAATATGGCCCTGTTGTGGCTTACATTGCATGAGCACACAGCAGATTTTCCATCTCCTCTAACACTCAAACAAAAGTAGGAGATGTCAGAAACTCTACAAGAAGTCTGAGACAGAAACCCTCTTCAGCACTGACGACCATAAAAAATGCTTGGAAATATCATTCCTTTCTTGTTGAAAATTTGAGGAGGGTATTACCACATGATTAATGAGATTCAGAGATTTTTGCTTTTCTTGGTCTGTGCCATCTCCCACTCTCATTTTAGAAGATGGAGCACTCCAGCAGTCTTGGACACATTTCACCAGAAAGCACCAGGATAGAAGATCTCTATCTTTTCTTTGTTCCTTTGGTAAAGCAGGAAAGACAGGAACAGAAACTTAGTGAAGGGATTTTTAAACCAGCAGTACTCCACATTAAAACAAAAGTTTATAAAGCTGTGCAAATTAATATAATCTCTGATTAGAAACAACTTCCTTAGACAAAACAGAGATTCTTTTATTTCTACTCTTCACATCTTGTTTTTCTTGCATTCCATGCATCCAATCCTTCCTTAGAAAAGCAGAAACATTTTAAGACTCTCCTGTGGCATTTTTACCTTAATTGTTTGGTATACAGGGAAGGTTCCATCCTGTCTGTTTTGGCAGAAAATATAACATCAAAGTTGCATTTGATAAAGTAGGCATTGCTAGTAGAAACTATGTCACTCTCAAAGGGAAAAAGCTACTTTGAGTCATTAATGGCATTTAAACTCTCTGTGTGACTCTTCCACAGGTTACATCATAGAATCATAGAATGGTTTGGGTTGGAAGGGACTTTAAAGATCACCCAGTTCCAATTCCCCCCTGCCACCACAGGCAGGGACACCTTCCACCTGACCAGGCTGCTCAAGGCCACTTCCAGTTCTGCCTTAAACACTTCCAGGGAGGAGGCATCTGCAGCTTCCCTGGGCAACCTGTGCCAGCATCTCACCACCCTCATCGTAAGGATTTTCTTCCCAACATCTAATCAAAATCTTCCCCTTCCAATTTAAAGCCATTCCCCCTTGTCCTATCACCACAAGCTCTTATAAAAAGTCCCTCCCCAGCTTTCTTGTAGTGCCTTCAAGTACTGGAAGACTGCTATAAGGTCTTCCGGAGCCTTCTCTTCTCCAGGTTGAACAACTGCAACTCTCTCAGCCTGTCCTCATAGCAGAGGTGCTCCAGCCTTCTGATCGTCTCCATAGCCCTTCTCTGGACTCGTTTGAACAGTTCCATATCCTTCTTTTGTTGAGGAAATGCATATGGTTCTCACTACAGCCCCGCCTGGCCCAGGAGCTCACCTCCAGCACAGGTCAGCAAGGTGCGCTTTGGGATGGGCTGGTTTAGTGGTGGACAGGTACGGTTGGACTCGATAATCTCAAAGGTCTTTTCCAACCAAGCGTCTCTATGAGAAGTCAAGTCCCAAGTAGCCTCTCCCAGTTTCCACAGAGCCCCTCAGCAGGGTCGCACCTGAGCCCTGGCAGCAGTGGGATGGGGACGGGGGGCCGTTTCCCTGCCCCCCACGCTCCTAGCCCCGCGGCGCCCGGAGCCGGGCGGTGCCCCATGGCGGGCGGGGCTCTCTGTTTGTCGTTGTCTCCCAACGCGGAGCGGAGCGTGGCCAGAGAGGGGCACCGAAGCTGGCGAAGAGGCTGGAGAACAAGTTTTAAAAGGAGCGGCTGAGGGAACTGGGGTTGTTCAGCCTGGAGAAAAGGAGGCTGAGGGGAGACCTCATCACTGTCTACAGCTGCCTGAAAGGAGGTTATAGCGAAGCGGGTGCTGGTCTCTTCTCCCAGGTGACAGCTGATAGGATGAGAGGAAACGGCCTCAAGTTGCACCAGGGAAGGTTCAGATTAGACATCAGGAAAAATTTATCCACTGAAAGGGCTGTCAGACACAGCTGCCCAGAGAAGTTGTTGAGTCGACATCCCTGGAGGTGTTTAAAAGACTGGTAGATGAGGTGCTCAGGGATGTGGTTTAGCAGTGAACAGGTACGGTTGGACTCGACGATCTCAAAACTCTTTTCCAACCAAACGATTCTATGACCCCGCCCTCCGCATCCTCGCCCCGGTCCGGCCCACCCAGCTCCCCCCGCCCAGGAGAGGGGCGGGAAAGGCGATGCTGTGCGCCCCCCGCCCCAACTCCGGCGCGGAGCTGAGAGGAGCGCAGCATCCTCCCCCCGCCCAGGAGGAGTGGGAAAGGCAGCGAGCGCTCCCCGCAGCCCCGAAGCGGCTGTGCACGGAAAATCTCCCCCCTCGCCTAGCTGCCGCCCATAAATCCCACTGCCGGGGGAGCAGCGCCGTATTCGGGAGCTGCCGCGCTGCGGGGAGGCGATAGGGACCCTTACGCCGCCATTCCTCCCCCTCTGCCCCCCGGGCAGCGATCATCCCCCTCCTGGGGCAGCGAACCCCGCCCAGGGGGCACAAGGAGCCGCAGCCCAGGTGAGGGGCTGGGAAGGCAGGGGGGACCGCGTGGGGGTTCCTGGGACCTGCGGGAGGGTGTGGAGTGCCTTGGTTGACATCGTCCACTCTGCTCCGAAAGGACGGGCTGCACGGGGAAAACGCGCTTCCGGAGAGCAGGTGGTAGTTGCTCCTGAATTATTGCTTGAGGCGGTTCCCGTCGCTGTCACAGAGGGCTGTCTGGGGCTATCTCGGGGTGGCGGTGCCGATGGGAAGCCCGGAGGGATGCTGACAGCCGGCATCCCACCCAGCGCCGCTTCCCGGGGCGCCCCTGCGGTTCTGGGCAGCAGCGGGGCTCTCCCGGGCTGTCTGGGCATCTCTGCCTGCTGTTGGTGATGCCTTAAGGTCGTACCTAAGTGACTCACTCTTTCTTTCAATGATAGAAACGGCAGGTGTCTGCCCTCTGCCTTCCCATGCCTGGATGGGAGCTGAGTGGCTGCGTGGCACAGGTTGTGAAAGCAGTTTTTCTCGGTGCTGTGCAAGATAGGTTGTGCTCTTCGCTTCAGGATTGGACCTGCAGGGATGCGAGATACAGATGTTGAACTCTCCATCTGCCTGTTAGTCCCTGTGACCCAAAATATGCAGGTGGTGGAATAGAGACCTCCTCTTGGTCAGAGATATGGGTGCCTTCAATATGTGTATAGAGAGGAGGTGGGCAAAGAACAGGGCTAGTTCATTTTATTGTTTATTTTCTTCATGATGAGGGTGGTGAGACACTAGCATAGGTTGCCTAGGGAAGCTGCGGATGCCCCGTCCCTAGAAGTGTTCAAGGCCAGGCTGGATGGAGTCTTGAGCAGCCTGGTCTGGTGGGAGGTATCCCTTTTTATAACAAACCTTGTACTCAAAGCCCGTGATTTGGGTCCACACTCCAATCAATGAACTATTAAAAGCGTAAAGCCTTGTGTTTATGTGTTTCTTGGTGTCTAGGAATCTTATTGAAAAACTCCTGAAATTTTCAGTTTTAAAAGAACAAAGCTAGAATTGGCATACAGTCATACATTCAAAAAACTGGAGTTCTAACTTAAAAACCACCACTAAATCTGCAACTCTTATGATACAGAAGCTTCACTACTTTCCCGTAGAGAAAAATGCAAGTAAGGCTTCCACTCAGCAAAGTGCTTGTTTAGTTCGAGTGAGGGCTTACGTGCCATGAGCTTCAGTGAACTATTCAGTAGCTGAAGGCAAAAATGTGCTTCTGTGCTTTCCAAAACCAGGGCTTATGTACTGCTCTTAGAAGCATTCAGTCACATGAATCATGTTCATTCAAAAGTTCAAGGCAGACCGAATCAGAGAAATCATGGACTAAACAGCATCACCAGCTCACCTGCACAAGAACTAGGAAATCACCAGTGCTGTGGGGTTTTTCTGTGATTTTTAGGAGGTCTACAAATACGGAGCGAGCTGTTCTTGAGTCCGTCTCAAAATGCAGATCACAACCTCATAACACTTGGCAGTCCTCTATGACCGTAGGCTGGCTTCAGCCTACCTTTACATTTCAGTCAGCTCTCAAACATTGGGACCCACAAGGGCAGCTCTTACATGATCTACTCAATTTAAAAAACAAGAGATTCTGTGTTCATTTGTTTAGTGAAACTATGATCTGCAATTCATTTGCAAGCATCAAATACATAGATGATTGTCAGGAGCCAGAGCACTTTCCAGCATAAAAAAGAGAACATTATATAATCAATATGTCCAAAGAGTATAATTTCTTTCTAAATAGGTTGATTCTTCTGCAAGGTATTCTTTGATTCTTTTGAAAATTAGAGAAAATTATCCTTAACTGTTCCCTGATTTTTTTCTGCTGACAAAGTCCTGTGCATGCTGAAATCAACTGTGTGCTTGGGAATCTTCCCTTTCTTTTCAGGAAGCAGATAAACACGCCTGCTTTAAGAGCTCTGAGAAAGTTAAGATGCACTTTTGCTTGTATTGTTCTTTGACAGCTTCAGGAAGACTCAGGGAGAGGCACTGTTGGTTTAGCAGCTCTGAGCTTTAACCTGTTGCTGTTGATGGTGTGCCTTGAGGTTTTGTTGTTTTTTTCCTTCTCCTGTGAAACCCACCAGCTTCACCAAGTGGCCAACAAAAGACAGTGGGTGTTGGCTTTAAGTCTCCTGTTACTCTCAGCGTGGTATTTCTATTGAAATCCATGTGCCCCATTCTGGTACTCTTATGAGGATGTACAAGCTGAACCCAATAGCTGCACCTCTTCTGACTGAGGAGTTTGGATTTAGCAAGACCTCCCTAAAAAAGTGATATGTTTAAGACAGGAGGATCTCTTCTGGGACACGAAGGGAGTGGTCTTTTATATTAAAAAGGGAAAAAATATCTCCAAGTAAACAGTGAGAAAAGCCTTAAGTTGGTTCAAAGCTATTTGAAGAGTCATTGATCAAACACGGGAAGACACAACAATAAAGAAAAAGGTCACCAGGCCAAATTCATCTCCATTTAATTACTTTAAGTCTGTCAAACTAATTCCTGGCATAACTTGACTGAAAATAACATTCTGGTTCTCCTTAATACAGTGACTGGTATATTAAAACCAGCCAGCACCTATTCTCCACACACTCAAGTATATAAATGCGGTTGCTTATGAGCAGCCCTCATAAATGGAACAGATTTGACTTGTGTAAAGTTAACCACCTGCCCAAGGTTTTACTTCTGCAGACAGCTGGTGGATTAGCTCTCCTGTACTTTTTTATATGCTTGACAGGGACAAATGTATGGTCTGTGGAGGACATTGTGGTAGGAAGTTCAGCAGGTGCAGGTGAGTTTAGAATTTGAATGTAACTGAGGTGAACTGGCGATGCAGTCTGCAGAATTGGGTTCAGGAAGGCCAGGTAGGAAGTATCACACTGAGCTGAGAATAACCCTCTGCACAAATGTAGGATGAGAAGCAGCTCACCTGGTAGCACTTCTGCAGGAAAAAAAAAGCAGTGCTGAGAGAAAGGCAGATACCTCGCAGGACTGCACAAGGAGGATTGCACCCCACAAAAGATGTAGAGGGATTTGGTCCTGCAGCTTAGCATCAGTAAGGTATCAGTTGGAACCCCCGTGCCACTTGGGACATGGCTTCTCAGTGAGTCAGCTACTTGGGGAGGGTTCAGGGATGGGCTTGTAAACGTGGTCCAAGGGCAATTAATCAGGTTCTTTAACCTGAAGAGTGAACTGCAGCAGAACATGCTAAGAGTCTTCAGATCTATAAAAGTCTGCTCCAAGAGGAAATTATCTGTTCCCAATGCAGCTAGAATGAGCTTAAGCCCTGGTGCAACCCTGGGACTGGACTGCCAAGAAACTTCCCATAGGGAAAATTTCTAAAGGCTCAGAGGCATTCAAAGTAGCAGTTGTGCTCAAATCTGGACAAGGAGACACTCCTGAATAACAGGGTGTTGTAAGACATCACTGGGTTTAGAGGGACTTGGCATAGGTGCTTTTGTAAGAAGGAGCTCCTGCTACAAAGGGATATTCCTCTGTAGTCCCATGGGCAGCAAAGTCAGGTTGGGCGGAACTGTTTGGAAGTGTAAATTGTTCAGAAGCCAAAGAAGATCAGCCTTAACATCCAACTACTCTGTTCACAGGGAACTACCTTTTTGGTAATGTTCCCTCACATCCAGAGTGGGAACAGGGAGCCAAAAGGCCAAAATTAAGGCCAACTTCTCTCTTTAAGACAAGGCTTAATCTTACACATGGCGGTCACAAAGGCTGTGGCTGCTGTTACGGCTTTCTGAACACTGTTGCCCCTGCTGTTGCCTTTGCTGGTTGGATCCTTTTGCCCAGCTAGCAGCTTCTTGGGTTGTGCAGAGTCTGCCCACTTGCCTCAGACCCACAGGGAAAGCTCCTACTCATTCCACCGCTGGGCCCAGGGCACATGCCTGCTCCCTGCTGCTGGGGTTTTCTTGTCTGCCACCCATAAGTGCCCATTGATGAGCGTTTTGCTCCCCAAAGGGCCCATGGAACTTGAGATGCAGCATTTCCCTGCCCAGCCCCACTCTTGTGGGAAGACAAAGGGATATCTTTGCCAAGAGCAGGCAAATCAAATATTTATGGTTGTTGCAGAAGCTTGTAACTAGTTCGTGGCATTACCACTCTGTTAGTACCACTGGAAACTCTCCTCCTTCACGCTTCTGGTCAAACATCGTGGTTACAGGCTGCATTGAGACCTCCCACATCACCCTTGCCTTGCAGGAGTTCCCAAGTTTAGACATACTGGATGGATACCATGCCAACAGCTTTTAGTTATGCTGCTAGTTGATTTACTAATTTATGATGATGTAAGATCCAGAAGTCACGGAAGGGCAGGAAAGGTCCCCCCTTCCAAACCTCCATCTCAGATGAAGTGGCAACTCTTCGGTGGAGCCTTTCAGAGGAAGAGAGTGGCACTTACCCAGTTCCCCAGGTCAGAGAACCCCAGCCCCAACATGGGCCACCTCAGCCCTTGGTTCTTTCCTGTCCCTCCAGACACTGTCTTGGTGCCTCTGAGTGTTTTTGCAGTTTTCAGTCCTGGGACAGCTTCTAACTATTTTCCTCTCTCCATCCAGGGCCTAAATACACTTATCAGCTCCAGACCCACCCTTTTTAATCTGTTTGGAAAGGAGATTTTGGTTTTTATTTATAGCATAAACAGCAATAGAAAAGAAGATATTTATAGAGAAAACACCCACATGTTTATTTACTTTCAGATTTCCTCTTTTTTTTGGAGGGTGGGGAGATTTTGAAATACCGATTTAAAATACCCGTTTGAATACCTATTTCAGGCTAGTATAAGAGCATGCAAATAAGGGCCTACATAGCAAAATACTTTCTTGAACTGTGCTCCGTGGGTTGCATCCTGTGCTGTTCTGTCTCCAAGTGTCTTTTATGTAGGAGAAGAATTTGAAGCCAAGCACATAAATTGGAAAATACCATTCAGAAAGAGATTTGTGATCCTGTTTCATCAGGGATGCTTATGTGGAATTATTGCCTGCCTGAAAGCACTGACTCGGCACTCGCATGTAAATTGCCAGTACAATTCCACTATACTGTGTTTCACTGAACTGAATGTTTTGTGCCTTACTTCAAGTGTTTCGCTGATGAAAATCTTTTTCTCCTAGAGAGCGTTTCATAGACAGCTGAACTGTAACTCTGTCTTCCTGACTTGCAAGCATGCAATGAATGCTATTCAAATAGGTAATATCTTAATTTCGAAACAGACACCTTCCAATCGACATTACTGTGTTCCTACACTAATGCAATTCTTTTGAGTGGTAGCCATTCTCATATGTGTGAAGTTTCCCATGAGGGGAGATACTTAGAGCTTAGCAAAATTTTATCTGTCCCAGAAGATCCGAAGGTGCAAAACGAAAGGTGCTGCTCAGCGTGACCCAGTCACAGGACTGAGTAATGGTAATGTGCAGGTATAATTCACTCATTTATGCGGTCAATAACTTAATTTTAATCTATTTACCAAGACACTTCATCGTAGCACTGAAATAACAAAACAAAACACTTCTCAAACTGCTGAAATGGGTTAGGTTCAGTAGTTAGCACCCACTTTGGAAATTAAGAATGAGATCTGAAATGGGTCACATAAACAGGCACAGTATTTATTCTTTACTAGATATTTTCCATCTGATTCCTCCAAACTCCTGAGGGTCAGAGCAGCATGTGCCAGCTTGGATCAGATTGAAGCGATCCGGCCGGGTATGCTCGTGCACCCAGCTCTGTTTCATGCATCTGGTTGCAAGAGCTGTGCTGTACAGCTGCTCAGATGGTTTTCCATGTAATTTGTTTCCCTGAGTTGTGAAAGTCAAGTATCCATGTTTCTCTTATTGCCAAGACTAATGATTTTGTAGCTGTTACATTTTGTAGACCAGCACAGACTAGCCAAGCGGTCTCACAGAACTGTAAATATTTGATAAAGCTGCTTTGCACAGTGTGAGGGTGAATTCCACGCTGGAAGAGGCAGCTAAAACTTAAATTATGCTGGACATTATCTTCCTGAATTAAAATCCCAGATCATCACTAGTTTTATTCCCTGAACTGAAACAAAGATCAAAAAAATCCTGGCTAGTTTGACAAATAATGTATTGGGGCTGGTATGAATAGCCCTTTCCTGCTGTATGTGTACGAGCCTTTCTCTGGGTTGCATTTCACCCAGCATCTGCTTACTGAGTTTTCAGTGAGCTATCGGGGTTATTAAAACACACACAGTGTTCCTCTGAAAAACAGTGAACATCTTGTCCATATTTTAATTCCACCCATCAGCTAACCCATCAGACAGAAGGAGGAGTGGAGGTGTAGGTCTTGTTAGCGGTTTGAACCTTTTTTCTACTAGGAAATACTTGGTCTGCTTTTGTGGATGCTTTCCAGTTGTGCATGGACACAAAAGAAAAAGCCCACCTCTTACAGAAGTCAACAAAACAAACGCCAAAAATGGAAGTAGTAGGAAACTCTTATTTTAGTACAAGAAATAGTAGTTATCCAAAATCTTTATTATTTGTGCTTGGGGCCTGCTGAGAGAAGATATCCCGTGGATGGGCTGCGCTGGCTGGCTGAGCCTCCATAGGGTCTGAGGAGTCCAAAATGCTGCATCTATTTTTGAGGGCAGGAACTACAATCCTAATTGCTTCCACTTGTGGCACCAGAAATTAGGAAAATTTCTACATACAATTTTCCTTTAATTATAAGGAGTGACACAAGCCCTGTAGTTAACCTGTTGGTTGTGGCAGTCTCTGTCCTGAAAAGTTTGAGGAAAATGCAGACTTTATCTTCTCTCTAGTAGACACAAAAGTATCTGCAGAAGAGGAGAAATTTTCTGTTAACAGCAACAGTGCCAAATTTGCCCTGAAAACTTCTCATAGTACATGGCAATTGACACTTTTTAATGACTGTCCAATTGTTGCTTTGAAAAGGATACAGTATTTAGTGTCAAAATATCAGTTTTCCACAATTGTTTATAGGCTCTGACGGGATTTAACATGTATACTAAGTTACTAAACGGAAATGCATGCTAAAAAAGTAAAGCTTGCTTGTTTTCACAAGTATTTGATAATAGAACTATTTTCAAATGCTTTGCTAAAAGAGGAAGATGCTTACTGTGTCTCATCAGGAGGAAAAACCGTGTTGTAAAGAAAACCGGATGAGCAGTACACAAGGGATTTAGACACTGCTTGCTCTGAGACAAGTTGGATTTGTGGGTGGGCGATAGAGAGGTGTACTGGGATTTACTGATAAGGTATTTGCAACTTTTTCAGCTAGCTGTCAAAAAACACCTCATGGGTGTTTGGAAGCTTATAATTGTGCCACTTTTGTTAACTGTTCCTGTTAATAAGTGCTAGCAGAGAACCCTGCCCAATGCTGCTGAAGAGTAGTAACAAGAACAAGTGCAGAAATGAGGTGAGAAAGTGCTGGCCAAGCCCTAGGGACAGCCAAGCTCAGAGAGGGAGCTGAGCTCGAGGCTCATGTTAAGGTACTGCTTTACGTTACCATCTTAACTCTAGAGTGAGGGCAAAGTCCAGATTCCAGGTCCAGGGGAGAGGTAAAGACTTGTCCAAATCACAGCAGTATAGTGGAAGAAAAATGTCATGCCAGTTTTCCTGAGTTCCTGCTATCTATACAAATTGACTACATGTGCTTTTGGGGTTTGTTCACACCCCTTAGGCACTGTAGATGCCCACTGGAGCCAATAAACATCTGGGAACTGCTGAGAACATAAAATAATTATTAATATATAATCAGGTAGGGAAGAAAATATTACTTAAATGTCTTCCACGCCTTTTTAAAAAGTTTAGCCAAGTTTTTTGTTTTCTGGTTACTGAGAGTTTTCTAAAGGAAAATGCTGTTATCCTGGTTCCTTTATAGTCTGAGGAATTCATCAAATGTGGATCCTTGACTAAAGCAGCTTCCCAAAAGTGACTAAGATTGAGTTGTCTCCTCCTCTCATTCTTTGAGTGCCCCAGAGCATGACCAGCTCCTGTGCCACTGAGCAGCCTGGTACAGGTAACAAGGAACTCATGGCTCTCCCTGCCATGCAGCTGTACCCTGGGACCTCTGGGACCTCCAGCTGCAGGGGAGCATGTAACACAACAGCAAGGAGCAAATAGAGCAAGTCTTTGGAGCCTGAACTTTGAATGTAAAAGTAGGTTAAATAGGCAGAGGCTATCTCTGCTTTAATTTTTACAGTGCAGTATAATTTGATCTTCTCTCTTTCTTTTGTTTGATAGCGTGTAGCACATTATAATCAACTACTTAATAAGACATTTCCCAAAGGTTAAGAGCCACAGTAAAATAGTCTTTATTTACTGATACATTTATACCTGAGAAGCTTGCAGGAAGCATGCTGTAGTCTGTGTGATGATTTTAACGTGAAGGTGGTATTTTCATGGATAAAATTTCCATTATTTCATAACCAAGATACTGTTTTCTAACCAAGCACTCAACGGGCATCATTCAAGAGGGGGGAAGAAGATCTGATTATTTAAAAAATTACATTTCAAGTGCATATACTATCATTCTTCTCTGTGTATTTAATTCATGATACTGTTGATACCGAAGTCTATTTAAAAAAAAAAATGTTTTCCCTCAAACTGGTTTGCAAAATTATGGTATTTAAATGTTATCTTCAGCAGGCAAGACATGGAAGTAATTTCATTTTTTCTATTTTAAGCTTAATGCTTTTGCACTTTCCTGACATTTCACATGCCAAACACAACCTATCTTCTGGTGCTGAAGAGGATCAAATGTGAGCTCTGTTCTCCTAACAGCCCCTGCAAACTCTGTTAATGTGTTAATGTCCTCAGAAGTAGGAAATATTTAGCATCAGGTGTTTTTTTTAAAAAAAAAGTCTCTTTCTCCAGTTACTAGAAAGTATTGCTTCTGGGACTGCATCAAGGAAAGGGTCTGGATTTGGTTGGGAAGAGGATTCCTGGTGAGCTTTAGTTGTACCAGCCTTCTGGTTCTTCTACTCTCAAGTTTTCTCAGAGCCAAGACAGAGGACAGGGATCTCAGACAGTTCTATTTTTCTTCCCCCTTTGCAGAATTCGGACTTTGGGTGGAATTTCAACCACCCTAATACTCTGCAAGCAGGATTTTTCTTATTTTCCCCTGGTCCTGTGGTGCCCAGTCACTGTTTGCAGGCAAGCAACAAGGCCAGTCATCCCCAGGGAAGACCCATCCTGAAAGCCTAGCCCTGGGTAAGAGAAGATGCAGGCTGCGCTCCCAGAATAGCAGTGATCTGGCTAAGCCTGCTTCATGGAAAGGCCAAGTCACATCATCTCCTCACGTTCCTTCCAATGTTGTATTTTCCAACCTGATTTCTTTTTATGATCAGGTAACCCCGCCTGGTGGATGAAGGGAAGCCTGTGGATGTAGTCTATCTGGACTTGAGCAAAGCCTTTGACACTGTCTCCCATGGCATACTCCTGGATAAACTGGTAGCCCGTGGCTTGGACAGGTGCATTCTCAGCTGGGTTAAGAATTGGCTGCATAGCCGGGCCCAGAGAGTGCTGGTGAATGGGGCTGCGTCCAGCTGGCGGCCGGTCACTAGTGGTGTCCCCCAGGGATCAGTGTTGGGTCCAGTTCTGTTTAACATCTTCATTGATGATTTAGATGAGGGGATTGAGTCCATCATAAGCAAATTTGCAAATGACACCAAGTTGGGAGGAAGTGTCGACCTGCCGGAATGCTGGAGAGATGGGCTGAGCCCAACAGGATGAAGTTCAACAAGGCCAAGTGCTGGGTCCTGCACTTTGGCCACAACAACCCCATGCAGTGCTACAGGCTTGGGACAGAGTGGCTGGAGAGCAGTCAGGTGGAAAGGGCCCTGGGGGTACTGATTGACAGGAGGCTAAACATGAGCCAGCAGTGTGTCCAGGTGGCCAAGAAGGCCAATGGCATCCTGGCCTGCATCAAGAATGGTGTGGCCAGCAGGGCAAGGGAAGTGATCCTTCCCCTGTACTCGGCATTGGTGAGGCCACACCTTTAGTATTGTGTTCAGCTCTGGGCCCCCCAGTTCGAGAAAGATATTGAGGTGCTGGAGTAGGTCCAGAGAAGAGCGACGAAACTGGTGAAGGGACTTGAGCACAAGTCCTATGAAGAGAGGCTGAGGGAGATGGGGTTGTTTAGCCTGGAGAAGAGGAGGCTCAGGGGTGACCTCATTGCTCTCTACAGCTATCTGAAAGAAGGCTGTAGACAGGTGGGGGTCGGTCTCTTCTCCCAGGCAGCCAGCAGCAGAACAAGAGGGCACGAGCTTAGACTCTGCCAGGGAAGGTTTAGGCTGGATATCAGGAAAAAGTTCTTCACAGAACAAGTAATCAGGCATTGGAATGGCCTGCCCAGAGAGGTGGTGGATTCACCATCCCTGGAGGTTTTTAAAATAAGACTGGATGTGGCAATTAGTGCCATGATCTAGTAATTATGAGGAGGTTGGACAAAGGGTTGGACTTGATGATCTTAGAGGTCTTTTCCAACCCAGATGATTCTATGATTCTGTGATTCTATGATTTATTTCTGCATTAATACAGCATCACAAAAATGGCATCTTCATGCGCTTCAAGGAGGCTACCAAACCTCACATTTTTTTGTGGAGAAAATATTGTTTAATATCTCTACTCCCAACTCAACAATTAAACTTATTTCCTCTTTTCTGCTGTTAGAGGGGTCAGAGGGGCAGTCAAGTCTGACCTCCTGGTTGGAGTATGTTATAAACCGTCCGACCAGGGGGAGGAGGTGGATCTTCTGTTGTTTAAACAGCTGGAAGTTGCCTCTAGATCGGCTGCCCTTGTTCTTTTAGGAGACTTTAGTCTTCCGGATATCTGCTGGGAACTTAACATTGCCGAGAGGAGGTAGTCCAGGAGGTTCTTAGAGTGTATTGAGGACTGTTTTCTGTCACAGCTGGTGAGTGAGCCCACCAGGGGTGAGGCTCTTCTTGACCTGCTGTTTACGAACAAAGAAGGGCTGGTGGGTGATGTTGTTGTCAGAGGCTGTCTGGGGTGAAGTGATCATGAGATAATTGAGTTTTCTGTAAACAATGTAACAAGAAAAGCCAGGAACAGGACATCAATGCTGGACTTTCGGCAGGCAGATTTCGGATTATTTAAGGAACTAGTCAGGAAAGTACCCTGGGAAATAGCTCTTAGTGGCAAGGGGGTCCAGGAAGGCTGGATGCACTTCAAGAATGAAATCTTGAAGGCGCAGGAGCGGGCTGTCCCCATGTGTTGTAAGAAGAGTCGTAGGGGCAGACGGCCGGCCTGGATGAGCAGGGAGCTTCTGAAGGAGCTAAGTAAGAAAAAGAGGATGTATCATCGTTGGAAAGAAGGGGATGTAAGCCAGGTCATGTTCAAAGATGTTGTTAAGTCATGTAGAAAAAAAAATCAGGGAAGCAAAAGCCCAGCTGGAGCTCAAATTGGCCACTTCTGTTAAGGATAATAAGAAGAGTTTTTATAAATATATCAATGGTAGAAAGAAGGGCGGCAGCGACCTCCACTCCTTGTTGGATGTGGAGGGAAATATAGTAACCAGAGATGCAGAGAAGGCTGAGGTACTTAATGCCTTCTTTGCCTCAGTTTTCAACAGTAAGGAAATGTGTTCGTTAGACAGTTGGTCCTCCGAAGTGCTTGCTGGGGGCAGGGTGCAATATGGCCCTCCTGCAATCCATGAGGAGGAAGTTAGAGATCTGCTGAGCCACTTGGACCCTCATAAGTCTATGGGGCCGGATGGGATCCATCCTAGGGTGTTGAGAGAGCTGGTGGATGAGCTTGCTAAGCCGCTCTCCATCATCTTTCAACAGTCCTGGCTCACTGGAGAGGTCCTGGAAGACTGGAAGTTGGCCAATGTGACGCCCATCCACAAGAAGGGCTGTAAGGATGATCCAGGTAATTACAGACCTGTCAGCCTGACCTCGGTCCCAGGTAAAATTATGGAGCAGATAATACTGGGTGCAATCACGCGGCACCTGCAGAACGGCCAAGAGATCAGGCCCAGCCAGCATGGATTTAGGAGGGGTAGGTCCTGCCTGACCAACCTGATCTCCTTTTATGACCATGTGACTTGCCTGGTGGATGAGAGGAAGGCTGTGGATGTGGTATACCTGGACTTCAGCAAGGCCTTTGACACGATCTCCCACAGTAGACTCCTAGAGAAGCTGGCAGCCCGTGGCTTAGATGGGAGCACTCTGTGCTGGGTTAGGAATTGGCTGGATGGCCGAGCCCAAAGAGTGGTGGTAAATGGTGTCTCATCCAGTTGGTGGCCGGTCACCAGGGATCGGTGTTGGGTCCAGTCCTGTTTAATATCTTTATTGATGATCTGGATGAGAGGATTGAGTCCATCATCAGCAAGTTTGCAGATGATACCAAGCTGGGAGGAAGGGTTGATCTGTTAGAGGGTAGGATGGCCCTACAGAGGGACCTGGACAGATTGGAGAGATGGCTGATTCTAATGGGATGATGTTTAATAAGTCCAAATGTTGGGTACTTCATTTTGGACACAACAATCCCATGCAGAGTTACAGACTGGGGACAGAGTGGCTGGAGAGTAGTCAGGCAGAAAGGGACCTGGGAGTGCTGGTTGACAGGAAGCTCAACATGAGCCAGCAGTGTGCCCAGGTGGCCAATGGCATTCTGGCCTGCATCAGGAATAGTGTGGCGAGCAGGACCAGAGAAATTATCGTCCCTCTGTACTCGGCAGTGGTCAGGCCTCACCTTGAATACTGTGTACAGTTCTGGGCCCCTCGGTTTGGGAAAGATGTCAGGATGCTGCAGTGTGTCCAGAGGAGGGCAATGAAGATGGTGAAGGGGCTGGAGCACAAGCCCTACGAGGAGCGACTGAGGGAGCTGGGGCTGTTCAGTCTGAAGAAGAGGAGGCTCAGGGGAGACCTTATTGCTCTCTACAACTACCTAAAAGGAGGTTTTAGTCAGGCAGAGGTTGGTCTCTTCTCTCAGGTGACCAGTGAGACAACTAGAGGGCATAGACTCAAGCTTCATCAGGGAAAGTTTAGACTTGATGTTGAGGAAAAAGTTCTTCACTGAAAGGGTGATTGGCCATTGGAATGTGCTGCCCAGGGAGGTGGTGGAGTCGCCAACCCTGGAGGTGTTTAAGGGGAGACTGGATGAGGCACTGAGTGCCATGGCTTAGATGATGGGTTGGTGCTAGTGTTGGGTTATAGGTTGGACTTGATGATCTTGGAGGTCCTTTCCAACCTTGTGATACTGTGAAACTGTGAAACTGTAAATAGTCTGATGAAGTTCTTCCTGAGTAGAATGTTGTCTGAAAATAGTTCATCAGGCTTCTCTCTCATTCAAAGGCAACATAATTAGAGATGGCATCTCTGTAAAGAAGCAGTCAAGAGCAGAGTAAACATCAAGTAAAGGAAGATCACTGGAACACTGTAAAGCTGTTGTATTTGTGTAGACATGCTAGTTCCTCTCATTTCCATCTGATACTCTTTCTCAAGCACAAGGTGATTCTTTTTGTCGATGTTCTCTCTCAAAAACCTTAGCACTTTGGGTTTTTTTGGAACTTTCAGAACTAACAGTCTAAGATGATCAAGGAAGGCTGCTGTTTTCCTTTAGTATGAGAGCCAGGACCAAATATAAGCCTCTAGAGAAGCAGTGTGGAAGCTGCAGGGAGAGCACATCCTCCCTGTCTTGAGCTAATAACAGTGATGCAGGAGAGAAATTCCACACTAGCTAGCCTCCCTCTGAGCTTCCATTTTTAGCCCAATGCATGTCCCCACTGCTTCGTGCAGCAGTGTGAGGGTAGAATCCCTCACACTCCATCTCAGCTGTGCATGGCCAAACTAGCACCCACCATGAGGCACCCTGCTCCCTGGATGCTTACTTTCTTCTAGCTGCACGCTCCTTAAAAATGAATTATAAAAGAATGCCCAGAATGTTATGACATGTTCTTCTGGTACAAGGATATGAAATTCAGTTGCTGTAAGCTCTGCCATGACTGGTTTTGCTATTTCTCTCAATTCCCAGCAGAAATTAAGCAGAGGATCTAGGATTCAGACACTTGAGATTAATGGAATTGCTCAGGTATTGAGGCAGTGACAAAACAGGAAGTTCTTCCTAGCAGCAAAAGCAATTAGTCCCTTTCAGATCTTCAATTTGACACTCACGTTAGCATCGATTATTCTCTGTTGGAAATATTACATCTTAGCGAGGTTCACTCTACTATCATCCTTTCTCAGTAGTAATTGAAAGAGAGAAGGCCTCTTCAAACCGTTGTCTTGCTACCTTGAGAAGTTTAACATTTAAGCCTCCCACTTATCAGCTGATACCTTGTATTGACTTCAGTACCTGAACAATTCCAGTACGCTCAAGTGTCTGGAAATCTTTCCCTTTTCCCCGCCCCGAAAATCAACTACGATTCCAAGTGAAATGGGATTGTTACAAGTGAAGTTAAAATCCTCAGGGTGGAGAAAACATGTCACAATAATCTAGCAAAGCTGCAAGACTAGGTCTCAGGGGAAAAGGTAGCTCCGCTGTGCTGGTTTCAGTTTAATCAGGCAACTGTGTCAGCTCTGGGTCTCACCTCCTGCTCCTGCAGGTCACAACAATTCTTCTGAGCAGAGCTTGCCATCCACAACTGTTTCCAAAGGTGTAAAGCTGTCAAACTCCTCAGGTGCAAATTATATTATATTTTGAGCAGTGCGGCTATTCTAATGCACACTTCCTGGGGAGTTTAATAAAACCTGGTGAAGTCTATGTCACTTGGTTTTCTGAAGCCAAGGAGATCCTTCCTCCATGCCACTGTTCATGGTAGAGCCTCACAGCCAGTTCCCCTACGCAGAATCATACAACGTCCTGAGTTGGATGGGACCTACAAGGATCATCGAGTCCAACTCCAGCCCCTGCATGGGACAACCCCAAAATTCACATCAGGTGTTTGAGAGCATTGTCACACCTTTGCTTAGTTTCTAACCCTGGTACTCCCTCTTCCGTTTCACCATCTATAATCCAAAAATCCCATCTCCAATTTAACATCATGTGCTTAAGACTGCTGAAATGTGGTTAAGGAGATTTAGATGCACAGCTGTGTGACTAAATCCCCTAGATAGGTTAGATAATCAACCTTTATGCACAGCTCCAAGTTGCTTTGAGTAGAGGTTTGCTGAAAATAAGCAGAAAATAAAATTAAATAAATTGTAAGTGACCTCCTTTCCTGCGCCTCCAGATTGGGACACTCTGTGGGTAAACATCTCTGAATAAAACTGTTGTAAATTAAATACATCACTGGCTTTTGGTGGGTATAATATGAAGATGGCAATAAAAGCTAATTAAAATCACATCAAGATGTTGAAGTCCTAATCCAGAATGCAGCAGAACTGTTGTGTTATGCTGCCAGCACACCTGGCCACGGTAGTTGTCTCACAGACCACCATACTCTGATGTGGCTGGTTTCTTCCCACCTGGACTTTTTGTTCAGATGTCCAGGGCAGATCACCAACTCCTTGCTCAAGTAGCACCTTGGAAGATGGTGGGATAAAATTAAATCACAGTTGGGCTGCAGAGACAAAACATAGTGAGAGCATGACTGCTACAGCTGGAGAACATCCAACTTCAGCCTGCAAGGCCTCCAAAAGGATTATGAAATTGGGCGTTTTTGAAGGACTTGCAAAAACTTGTGGGTTCAGCAGGGAAGCTGTGCTGTCTCTGCAGAAGCAGAGGGCTCCTGTGGAGGTATTTGCTACCAGCTGCTCTAGTATACAGCCAGACCAATCATCATAGAGCCCTAGCTGAAAATTAAGAGGCATGTTTGAAACCAGCAGCACTGAATACTTTGATTGTTTGAAGCATTTTTAATAATAGTATTGTAGACCTCATTTTCATTGATAGGTTGTTTTTGCAAATTGTTAACAATTACAGGTCACCTTTGAGATGGAAGCATCTTGCCATTTGTTGTAAAAAAATTTGAAGAGTAATTCATGTCTTGTTTCCTCTGTCACCAGATCATTTCACATGCTAATGCACTGGGAATGTCAAACTGTGCTGATAATAGCAGAGTTTTCCGTCTAGTGATTTTTATTCCTGTGCAAATACAATTAAGGGAAGAAATGTATTGGGGGGGCTGATCACATGCATTAATTTAGCTCCTTTTTTTCTCCTGAGGCA
The DNA here is from genome assembly GCA_033556795.1 of Tapera naevia. Lineage (NCBI taxonomy): Eukaryota > Metazoa > Chordata > Aves > Cuculiformes > Neomorphidae > Tapera > Tapera naevia. The sequence goes on along the minus strand of JAUMJJ010000079.1, from coordinate 893,664 downwards.
AACACGCCCAGAACTGCAAGGTTTCTGGGGAAAGAACCACGGCTTGTATGTGTTAGGGCAGCACCTCGCACGCTTGTTTCACAGCTAAGCCGCTGAGCCCACACCCATGCTGGCCCTGTGCAGGCTTTTGCTGAGGATGATTCACCAGGAATTAAATGTGTCTAATTTTCAGCAAGGAAACAACTGCCTCTGAAAATATTGTCATATTTCAACATTAGATTTGTGCTTAGACTTTCTGAATTTAGGCTTATTGCAGCAAGGTGATTGTCCCGCTCTGCTCTGCACTGATGTGGCCCCAGCTTGAGTACTGTGTGCAGTTTTGGGTGCCACAGTATAAAAAGGACATAAAACTACTGGAGAGTGTCCAGAGGAGAACCACGGGGCTGGTGAAGGATCTAGAGGGGATGTCGTATGAGGAACGGCTGAAGTCACTTGGTCTATTCAACCTGGAGAGGAGGAGACTGAAAGGGCATCTCATAGCTGTTTAGTGCCTTCTCACAAGGAAGGGAGGTGGAACAGGTGCTGATCTCTCCTCTCTTGTGACAAATGACAGGACTAGAGGGAAGGGCAGGAAGATGTGCCAGGGAGGTTTAGATTGGCTATTAGGAAGAGGTTCTTCACTCAGTGGGTGGTGGAGCACTAGAACAGGCTCCCCAGGGAAGTAGTAATGGCACCGAGTCTGCCAGTATTCAAGAAGCATTTGGACGATGCCCTCAGTCACATGGTGTGAATTTTGGGATAGGAGTTGGATTCAATGATCCTTTTGCATCCCTTCCAACTCGGGTAATTCTATGATTCTATGAAGACTCCAACAAACAAGGATTCTTGGGGAAAATGGGGTTGGGGAATTTGAGACTTTGGTAGTGAATCTTCCAAAATTTGGGGAAAAATGGAAATCTTTCCACTAGTTGCCAAGAGCTTTGTATTAGGCCTGCAAAAGAAGGTATGAAGTGATACCAAGGAGACACATGTCTGCATGTTGGTGAACTGGAGCCAATGTGACAACAAAGCTTCCACGTAACACTGGGAAGAGAACACAAAGGCACACTGACGACATCCAGAATATAGGGGAGGACACTCTTTGGACGGAAGTATATCTCAAGTGTAGATTTTGCAATATGTTGATCTTTCTCTAAAACATCACAAGGAACTAGCTGTATTCAATGGGGCTCTAACTGGGCCTGAGGCACCCAAAGGATAACTTCATCCATCTGCTGAAGGCTCCAGTATGTCAGAGACAAGGCACTCTCGTAGGGTGACTTGGTCCCAGATATTTGAGTTACTCTCACCATACAGGTGTAGTAATTTAGGCAGTGACCCATGCGTACTGATAAGCCCTGCAAACTAAACCGGTTTTGATTAAGTATCCAAGAGTGGGTTCGGATGCCTGATATAAGATCTTTTCAAATAAGGAACCTGCAGTGACTTGGCCAAACCTATCACTGCATCATATAATTTGATACGTATAATTTGAGGCATATAATATGTGCAATCCATCAGATTCATCTATCTCAACTGAAAATGACCTTGTATGTGAATATATGAAACTCTAATGCTGTCTCATTTTCTTGTTCCCCTGTTCCTATAAATTAAATGTGTTCAGTAAGAGACTGGGAATATATAAGTGAAAGGAGTCAGCTCTCTGCCCTTTTAGACTGACAAAAAAATTGTAGCAGACTACAGATAAAATGTAGTCATAACTTTTGAGTCACAGAAGACCCTAGGGTGAACACAATTAGAAAAAGAGGATTAATGTTATATTGTCTGTGTATGTTGGAACTGCAGACAGGCACTGAAGTGTCAATAACTTAAAGCTACCATTGTTACTCAGTTGTTTTTCAGACTGCTCCAACATCCTGTACAAAATGATTTCAACAGCTTCCAGCTCTGAGGAAATATGAAAGCAAAATTTACTATTAAAAACATGTATTCGAGAGGAGGACAGAGCAATACTCTCTGCTAATCACTGTCAGCGTAGTGTTGAATTGTCACTGTCACTCAAGGTATATAGTGTCTGAACAAACACTGTTTTCTTGTTATTTATATGGCTGTTTTTTTACACTAGTTTTACCATCTTAGCAGAGTATCAGAGACAGTTGTCTTACATCAGTTTCAGCAGAGATGTGGACTGGAATAACCAGTCAATATAGTGATGCTGCAGAGGGGTGCAGGGATGAAGATATGACAAGCCATAGTAAGATCAGTAGTACAGCAGCACAATTAACCTCTTTTTTCTTTTCTACACTAAATTTTTCACAGACAAGAGCATTAGTAATTTTACCTTTGATTGAGAACTGCTATTATCCACTCACAGCACGTGGGAGCAAACAGGCACTTGGATAAATCACAAAAAAAGAAACCACTTATCATGCTGCTTTCCTCAGTAACATGTTTTTCTGAAGGTACAAGCCTGAGTGCTGTAGGGAGTGTGTGTGAAGAGAAAACCAAGGCTGCAACAGCCCACTGAACCACGTTCAAGGTCAGCCCCTCTCACAGAAGACCAGAGGTCACATTTGACTTAGAAGGTATTCTGATATGTTTAAAAAATTTAAGTAATTAAATAATTCAGTGAATGAAAGCCATCAGGATTTTAATGCAGTGTTAATGGGGTCTTTCAGGAATCTTGAAGATCAGCTTCATAAGTGATAGAACTGGAGCCATTAGCAAGCTCATCCAAGAATAATCGTCCATCAAAGGTGAGTGCCTGCACATCCTCCATGCAGAGGAGGGTGAGGTGCAGCACAAACATTCCTGCTTGCAACCACTGCAGTTAAACACCTACGAATGATCTCTGAATTGCCTCATTTCTTCCTGCAGGCACAGCCAGAGGTGCGTTTGCTGCTGTTCAGCAATAGATGAAGCAGGCAGTGACTCCACCAGCGTATGTGGGAAGTCACCTTCTCCACAGACAGCCCTGCTCCAGCAAATTGCTAGGTGAGAAGCAAATAAAACCGATTAGAAACATGGAGTACCTCTCACATAGTCATTGAAAGGAAGACTTGCTGAACAGTCTCTGTGAAACCCCAACACTGTTTTAGATCATTATTTTTTATCTAGTGCTCCAGCAGTGCCAACATAACAAAAGGCAACTAGGAGTAAGGGCTCCAGTTGCCTTTCTAACATTGCTGAGTCTCCAGAATAAATTTCCAGCTCTCGCTAACTCCTACTGGATGTATCTTCTATGCCAAGGCCTCTGGAAAGGACCTGAACTGGGGGAGGTTTGGCACTTCACCTGTGCTGAGCAGAATCCAGCAGTAAATTATTCCAATATAAAGTTTGTAAAATGTATAAAACCGTCTACTGTGTTGCATCGTATTTAATTTTCTGCAGCAATCTGCAGCCATACATGTTTCAACCTCCCTCTTACAACCCTCCAGTGCACTGAGATATGCTCTCCCAGTTGAGGAGAGCACTTCTGCATTGACAGAGCAGTGTAATGCCTACAGAGCATCTGGCTGCTTCTCACCTTCCAGCGTGGTCCCAGGTGAAGCATCTCCCCACCTCCATTAGGAGAGACACAAGCGGCCCCATGGCCCGCCCATCCCTGCAAAGAGTGGACAAGCAGGTGGGCAATGCCAGCCTCCAGCTGCATGTAGGTGTGACCTCTGGGGCATGAGCTTTTGGAGTGCTTGGGCTGTGCAGCAGGTCAGTGCATCTCTCCAGAGATTTCTCCAGATACATCCTCCTGTCACGTTTTGTGGTTTGTGAGAGATATGATTCACTACCCCAGCAGCCTGCTGTGCTGCCTAATAGTGCTTAGCAGAAGAGCAATGAGTCACCTGTCCTCCAGAGCCCATGGAACGGTGGAACTTTGCTTCTTACAGGGGCTGAGGCATCACAGGGTCCACTCCATGTCTCCCAGCCTTTCTTTGGTCAGATCAGCTCATGTGCCACAGCATGTGGCAAAACAGGGATGATGGGATGAAGGGAGCAGACCTACCTTAAGCTCATCTGAAAAAAGCCACTGTTATATTAGCAGCCTGCCCAAATGAGGTGTGGTGCTGATGCTGCTGTCATCAGTTTAAAGTTGTTCATTTTTTTTCTAAAAAAATTCCTAGGTAGACAAGGATTTTGTTTTTTAAACTAGGATAGGTTGAGGTGACTGGTTCACTCACAGATTTTCTTGTAATGTGTGCTACAGTGTCTGTAATCATAGTTTCATGCATAGGTTGGGCCTCCAGAGATTGTCTAGTCCAAGTGTAAAATTCAGGTTAGTCACCTGCAAGCTTGTCATGCCATGTAAGGGATTGCATGAAATGATTTTTTGGGAGATTCCAAGGTGTATTGGGAAAGAGAGCAGCTGAGACATTACCCAGTGCCACCAAGGATGCTGCAGGTGGAGACAAGGGAGTCCAGGGGACAAGCACTACATAGCAACAAGAGTCTGCCTCCAAATCTCCCATCTCCTTCCTCAATGTGTTCGGGTGGTACAGGGCTAGAACAAGCTCCAGGCTCTACCTTGGACCCAGTGAAGGAGTCCTCAGTCTGACAAAGCAAACTGAGTGCCCTGAGCTCTGGGGCAGATGTGCTGATGGGTTGGTTCATTTGAGCAAGACCACTAAAAAAAATGTGTTGGTTCTTCCCATTTTTGCCCAGGCTGTTCACACAATCTCTTTTCTCTGTGATTTCCAGCTCAGGGCCCCTGAGCCCCAGCAGGGATAGAATACTCCTGCAAAGACCAGCCAGGATTGCCATGGGTCTGGAGCATGAACAGGGAGAAGGGGGTTACCAGCAGAAATGTCTGGGCACTGCTGCCTCAAATACTACCTCAGCTGCCCCATCTCTCCCATCCTGCACATAGCCTGTGTGTTCACAGCACAGCACAGCCTCCCTGCACCTGCATGACACCAAGCAGTTCCCTGAGCATCCACCAGCTTCTCTGATGTCCCATCTCAGCTCCACAACAAAAATATGGTGGGTTGCAATAATGCTAGATATGAGCACACTTTCGTCTAAGGGTAGAGATGAGGGAAATAAGAATAAATGTACCTAGGGATGTGTAGTACTACTGATGCCCAACAAGGAGACAAAAGCTCTCCTATAAAATATTTCCAAAGAATTTCTACAGTGTCCCAGTCCAGTGGTAGGTATAGTGGTATGGAAAGCATCCTGTAGCACATTCATTTGCATTGTGGCTGCTCTCACTTGGGCCAAGTTAAAAGGATTGTATCCCCAGAGCAGGTAAACGAGAGCTCACAAAGACATGTCCCATAGCTATCCCATAGCCGGAAAGCAGGGATCTTACTTGTACCTTTCAATCAATACAAAACATACCACTGAACTTCTGATAGCTGTTTCTTTTCACTTAAATTTATCGATGACCATAACTAACATATGAAACACTTTAAAACACTTACTTTGCAAAAGCTGTGAATTACAGTCATTGTTATGAGAGCATGTCCTATAGTCAGCCTTAGATGAGAGGCACAATTCGAAATACTTGTTGGCCACTGTGTGAGTAACCATGAAATGGGGCAGAGTGAATACAGAAGTGTGGAAAGAAAGCATGGCAACAGTAAATAGAGAGCAATTAGTGAAATGACCACAAACTGAAAGTAGATGGCTCATCTCTGCATTTTGCAGCCCTTGCAAGGAGGTTGACTTTGATTTTGGATAAAGGATTTAGTGCCCCCACTGCAGTGAGCAGTTGTCACTACAGTTGTCCCTGCACTCATTGCATTTGCAGACTGTGATTTTGACGATAGTCCAGTAGGGCAAAATGCAGCAATGAGCCCTGCAGCATGGGCACAGTGCTGGGCTAACAGGACTATAGAGGCAGCAGCTAGAAAATTCTACAATGATATCCCACATTCTAGAGCAGGGGTGCCAAAATCACAGCTCCTGCTGTTCTCCTGCTCCTGCAGCTTAACACGTGTCACATGTGACTGGTGCGCTGGGAGGAGCACCGGGACAAGGAGCTTGGCACTAGACATAAGGTGCTGGGCCAGATAAAACAAGGTGGAGGGCTGGATTTGGCCTGCGGGCTGTGAGTTTGACACCGCTGTTCTAGAACAAGAAAAGCATTTTTGCATCAGAAAGATTCAATATTAGCTGCTATAAGAAGTGTATTTTTTTGCTCACTTCCAGGTTTGGTTATTGGTTACTGGTACAGAACATGGTAGGGTCTTGATTCCTGCTGGTGCTGTTATGAATGACATGTAAAATGTAAACTAAGAATGATGTATTGGACAGCTTAAACTGGGAAAGGGACAAAGACTTTATCTGATTTCCAGAGTCTGATCTTGAGTCAAAATGAGATTGCCAATGACTGGTATAGCAATTTGGAGGATATTGTTAGTGAGTTCATGGAGCTACTACACCCTGAAAAGCAGATAGTTTTACAAATTAGTTTTTCACATTTCTAGTAGTGGTCAGAATAATGCACTCCAATGAGACATCATCTAACTCTGGCAGTTCATGAGTGTGAATATATGAAACCAACACATTTGAGGATATATGGAAATTTAAATAATCTCTACTGAGAACTGACAGAGGAAAGATGTTTGAGTTCCATAACTGTAGATGTCTCCTTGTCTGTCAGTGGTCTTCAGTAACAAAGCTAGCAAAAGTGATAGTGCTAGAATAAAACAAAAGCTTTTCACAGAGTTTTTCCTTGCAGTGTCACAGCACAGCAGTATCCACAAGCAGCATTTTAAGGTTGTATTTCATAAGTGCAATCCACTTCTATACAGAGCAGAGAAATGGATATATAATGTTGTAGTAAAAAATAACAAATTAAGAGAAAAGAAAAGCAATGCTAAAAGATGCTCTTGCATGCTTCCATTACAATTCTTTCAGTGTGTGCCTCAGTACTGGGATTTAGTGGTGGAGGTGATGGTTCTGGCATATTGACACATAGCAGGTACATAGGCAGAAAAATAGTTTCATTTTTTCCAGTTTCTGTGTGACTCTCTGGCATTTCCATGCTGTGTTGTCCTAAGTGGTGGTGCCATTACTGGGCAAGAGTCTACATCTGATTAAGATTGTTGCTATAGACAAGTCTGATTTCCTGACTCTTACTTCTCACCCTTTACAGCTACTCGTATTTCCCCACTAGGATGAAAATTCCCATGTTTCAGCCTCCATGTGGGTTTTGCAAGTCTGAGCAAGAATGTCAGCTCCTTCAGTTTTGCTAACAGGGAAGAAAAGTTTTGTTTCTCCCGCATGGTGCAAGCACTTGCCCAGCTTAGAAGTGACTGAAGGCAGAGATTTAAAATTGTTTGGCTCTAACGAGTCAAGCTGAAATAAAAGAGATCATTCAGATCAAAGTGCTTTGTATTATGAGCAGTGTTTTCCTGCTCACATTGGATTTTTCTGCATATGTTCTTACAGGTTCTTACCATAAGGCAGTCTAAGAGGGCTAAACATGTAAGGATGCAGACACCCCATTTCAGGATTCTTCAAGTTATTTGTATTCGGGGGGTGTGGTGGGAGACCAAGCCTAGAGGTGCAGTAGCAAGGTCCAAGAAGAAATAAGGCTGATTGTGAAGACGCTGAGCCAAACACAAAGACCATATGAATATCTGGAAGCAGTGGCTTGCTGTGGTTTCAGCGATGTGTCACTCTACATGACTGAAGTGGGGTGCTCATGCTTTGCCATAGATTGTGTTCAGCAGCCATTTGTCAGGCAGACCAAACCTGCTCTTAGTGCACCAGGAAGCTGGAATTCATCTCATCACAGATTTGCCACCTTAATGTTAAATGTCTTATTTGAAATGCTCATCTATGTACCTGCAAGCAATAGAGAGGGATAGGGATCTCATGCTGGGGGCTCAGCTAATCCCGAAGAGGGGGTTTATGGCAGGGATAAATTGCCCACCAGAGATCTCTTTAACTTGTTTTTGACTATAGAAGGAGCCTACACAACAAGTTTAGACTAGAAGCTTAAAACAGACCTTGCTAAAGGTTAGTAGAAAGATTCCCACCAAACAGTAATGGTAAGAACTATTCTATATACCTATCTATAAAGCTTGCTCCATCTTGAGTCCAGTGGGTTTCATACTCAGATCAAAATTGTACGTTGCATACTTGATGCTGTAACTCTCACTGGCCAGACCTCCCATTTGAATATGATTATGAAGAGCGGGTGGAGCAACAGGTGACAAAACCTGGCCTTCAACCCTAGCTTTTCCAGGATCTCTTTGTGTGACTGGAGAATACACTTAGCTTCTCTGCCCCTTATCTTCTCCATCTATAAAAAAGAAGCATTCATACTACTTTACACTTAGTTAGGATCCCCAGAGCACTCTTTCACCTCAGTGATGCTGTGAGTGTTGAGAAGTGTTTCTGCTCCATGCTAGGCACCAGAAGACATTTTTCTCTACTGCCCCCTCAAACCTGTGTACACAACTTAGTAGTGGTTTGGACTTCCTAGAAAATTATATTGGAGTGCTGGACATGATCATCTGTTACCCCTGAAGATGTTGTTGCCCAGACTGACTGACAGACAGACTCCTGTGTTCTTTACCAGCTACCAGAAACCATGCCTAGTCTAAGCCAGCTCAAGATTTCTCTTTGTCTGAAGAGACCAAATGCATGCAACTCACTTATGAAGGTGACAGAGGCAGGTAAACAGGTATGAAGGAAATCACCTTTATCTACCAGGGCCTATAGTTTCTGCAAAGGTTTCTCTGACCTTGCACTACCTGTCTGAAAATGAACTCACACATACATACTGGGGATTCAGTTCTTCTAATACCTCTAGTTAGAACTGCCATCAAAGATAGGTGGGGACAGATATTTCTGGTTGTTTCCTAAACCATCTATTGATCTCTGAATTCTAAATTTGTCATCATGTGTGATACCACGTCAGCCTGGAAATAAACTTGTGTAGAAGTGACTCAAAATAACAGCAACTCCTTTTCTTACCTCATGTTCTGCTCTGTTGTGTTGGTATAATGTCCTAGAAACTCTACTACGTGAATAAAGAATACTTACCTTGCACGAGTTCTGACAGAGAAAAAATTACTCCATTTTCAGGACCATTCTGTTCAGAAATTAACTCTTCATCCAGTTAATGTCACTCAGGTAGATATGTGCTCCCTTAGAGACAGAGAAGAATTGCTGCTTGTGTGTGAGCAGTGTCCACATTTAATGGAGCAGGAGGAGTGTCAGGGCTGGCAGCCTGTCCAAAAAGGATTAGTGGTGTTGTCTGGGTGGATGCTGCTGAACATCTCTCACTGCAGGCACTACTGGGCTGGGTACCAGCTGTAAAGCTGGTGGAACCTGGAAAGGAAGATAGCAAGTCTTCCCATGGGTGTCAAAGAAGCCTCAAATGCCACAGAAGCATTGTTCAGCCCTTGCTGGGGTGAACAGAAGTCACTCAATGATAGTTCCTTTCCTTCTGTAATCCTGTGGGCAGGTAAGTCAGCACAGTTGTGGTGTTCATGATTAGAGATCAAAAATTCTAAGACTTTCAATAAGTATTTAAGGAATAGCGTACTGGTTATAGAATGTCATGGTAATTTTGTATGCAAACACACATGCATAAACACGTCCACATTTTTAGTCCATGTATGAATTAGAGAATGGGTGCTGTTTGAATTTTATGGAGCTGATGAATTTAAAAACATTTTACTTTGTTATTGTCAACTCTTATCCCACATTAAGTTCTACCCAAGTCTGTATCTACCCAAGCTTCCTGAAGTAGATGCCTGGTAAAGCAAAAGAAGCAGACACTGTCCTTCTCCTATCCCTTGTTGTCACTTTTGTTTTCTGAGGCACAGTAAATTAAGACTTTTCTTTTTCTTGTGCTGATGACTAAAGTACTGTGTTTTATTCCAGAAATTGATATTGATCTTAATGAGAAAAAATGAATTTGAAATGCACACAGCAGGTGTGGAATGTATCATGCCTTTAAAAACAGTCTTCTACTACAAAGATAGGCATCTGGGTGGAGCAGTGGGAGAGTTTCTGGTTGATTTTGGTTTTTTTTCGTGACACTTCCCTTGTTAGCGTGATATTAATATCTCCTATTTGTTATGAGTATTAGCTGCTGCAGCAAAACCCAATCAAGGGCAGGACAAATGCTCACACAAGCTTTTTTTTCCTGGTTAATAAAAGCATGTGATGTGCTAGTTGTCATAGGATTTATTAGCACGAATCGCATTTTTCTGTATTCAGTACAACCAATTTACTACAAAAGGGAAAAGAGAAATACCGTATATATAGTGTATAGCTAAAAAACAGGTGACTTCCTGTCAGCATTCTGCTGAGAATTAGGCATATTGTGTCCTTTCTCTTTCTCCAACATACACAGCAATTCCTGCTATCTTAAAATACTTCCAGCAGGGTTTGATCCATCATATTTTATTACACATGTTAAAAGACAGCTCAATTTTTATAGAGGATGAACTTACATAATTACTCTATATTTACATTATATTTGTGGGTAAATTATATTGTGCTTGTGGCTTTTGACAGCTAATTACCACTAATTCATATAATGACATCTAAAAGCTTGATATTCAATTGTTTTCATAATGATACAGTTTGCTTATCTTGTATTTACATGGTAATTGCTCCAGACATGTAGTTACAGTGCCAGTTATGCGCACTTAGGTGCAAATAAAAGTCTCCAAAAGCAGAGGTATGATCTAGTTATCCCAGACAATGGACAAAAATAAACATTTTAGCTTGGTTGTAGTATAATAAGGGTCTCAGAGAAAAAATATACTTTCACATGAAATCTGCAGCTAGAACTAGTTATCAGTAAGGCAGAGAGGAATATATCACAACAGTGGCTGTATTATTATATGGGTAACTGAAAAGTTGTCCATATGTGCTGTCAGCTCAGTGACTGCTTGGCATTGATCTATCAGTTCCCATGGCTTCCACTACCAACAACAAAGTTCCAGAAATAAAATCACCAATTTTATTTTTCATGTGATTCAGCCTTTTCAGGAGTTATTGATGGGGTTTAGCTTGAGATTTTTGTTCAAATCACAGCACATTCATTCACCTGCAAATGGCAGCATGAGTCCAGTTGAAATATAAACTCATGTTGCCGCAAATGTACTGCAGCATCCTTGGACCCTCTTCCCACATGGCAAACTGAGGGTGCTTTAAGCCACCTTGGAAATCAGAGGTCAGCTAGACTAATATCTGAACATCTCTTCATCAGTGGGATTTGCACCCAGGGCTTCAGCAGGAAGTGTTTTCTCATGCTAAACAGGAGTCTGTCCTTCACCTTTAGGGTGTTCTACACCACGTGGGCTGTCTAATTCGTTTCTCCTGTGCTTGCAACAAGGACTCTGGCCAGATGGCAGTCCCACGCTCGCTATCCTCAGCAGCATTCTCATGCCACCAGCCCCGTGCTTTTCATCAACATGAGACATTTTTCAACGTGAGTAAGGACCCACAGCACCTTCTGCTACAATGAAACTGTTTGTTCAGTTTTACAAAATTTTCCTTTCAAAGCAAGTCTAGAGCCATTGTATGAGTCATCTGCTTCATTTTATCAGCAAGAAATCAGGTATATATTCACTAAGGCTTAATCTGAGATCTTTTGCTCACAGTGGAAATATTTCCATTGATTTCAAAGGGTCTGATCAAGCTTCAAGGTTCTTAATACTCTATTATAAAGTTTTAGTCTGTGAAATTTGTTCATTCTGGCCCTTTATGAGTTGCAGAGCTATTGTGTACAGAACCAAGTCACGTGGAGATTAAATAAATCCCATCAACATTGGTCTCCCAATACAGAATAACAGCAAGAAACAAATATTGACTTGAAAAAACATGCATGTACAGTGACATTTGGCTTGTATAAAGGGATAGTCTCCATATAAATACAAATAGCAGCATTTCCCCAGAGCTGAATAAATTATATTCATCAGTAAATATTTGTGTGTCTTTGACATGTCTCTAAGCAGCAAGATGAGAAACTGAGATGGAAAATGCATTCACAGGTGAGAATTCAGTGCAGATTTTCCTTACAGTTTTTCTGGATGCACTTCGGAGACCTTGAAAAGCAGATGCTTTCTTTTCTAGTTCAAGGTTTTAATGTAAATTAACAAAACTATAACAGACCATGATGTAGTAGTCAGTAGTTTCCTGACCCTGCCAGATTGTGGCACGCTGCAGGGCTCCAAGCCTGAAACACTCCTCAGAAAGAAAACATAAACTAGCTAATAAATTTGGGAGTTCTGTAGCCGTATTCAGAAAGGATTTGTGCCCCTGGAGGCTGACGTTTTACTGTCTTTATGTGAAAGTTAGGGATTTTATATATCAGGATTTCTTTTTGGTGGGACTTAGGTGACTTAAGCATCTTTAATAATGTAGCACCTGTATAATGGACTATTGCCTCTGTATAAGGAATAACAGCACAGCCCTCTGTATAATGATGAGTGCACAGGCACAGACTCTTCTGGTAGGAAAGAGAAGATTGAGGGTCTGACTGATGGCAAGGCTCGTTAAAGCCACACATGAGACAGGAAAGGTGGCTGGGCAATAACTATTGACCACAGGGAAAGAATCTTTCCTATGAGGTGCAGTCTTAGAAACATACTTAGGTTCCCTTTAGGCCATAGAACAATGAAGATAAAATAGGATTTAAAGTGTGTGCCTAGAGATAAACCCAGTTCATTTGCAGGTTACTGTGCTGCTGAGTTTCTAGTGCCAACTCAACATTCAGGCAGGAGGGGCTGCAGGACAAGGTAATCCCATTGTCTTTACACAGTCACCCACTTGCAAACTGAGTTTTCCCCCTAAAGGTGTTAATAAGTGAGGAACTGGACTGTGCCTCCTGCAGGGTCTGTGTGCAGTGTGAGAAGCGTTAGGCTTGCAAGATCATTGGGATCTTCATCTCAAAGAGAGCAAAAATAAGGATTGCTAGCTGGGGAGAAGCCTACAGAAACTTTTTTCTAGTTACATTAGATATACTTTTAACATGTTCCAGTGAGGTGCTTTTAATAGTGGCAAATAGATTCTCATCTAGGCTGTCTTTCCCATGAAAAGTTGGACTGGATGATCTTTCAAGGTCCTTTCCAACTTGGCCTGTGCTATGATTCTTTCTAATGAAGAATTTTTTTAAAAAAATATTTTATCCACATAAAATTTTTGACCAGAATAACTCTTTATTTAAAACAATTTTACAAGTTCTGCATGACTTGTGGTCCAAAAGGATTGTGAGAGTACAGTCGCAATGAGGCAGTTTTGTTTCTAGTTGCAAAAAAAAATTATATTAGTTCAAAGAATACTAACCTTCCAAATAGCTCTTATTATTTTAAAACTTACCATTCCTGAATTTCTGTGAGTAGTTCTTCCATTCTCCACCCAATTGCAACCTCTGGGGAAATCAAGATTTTTTTAAAAAAGAGTAAACATTAATGAAAATTAGTTTTGAATAATGGATTTTCTTTTTGTGAGCCAACTCAAAAGGGGAAACAAAGACTTCTTGCATAGATTAAACTGTTAGTGACCAAGGGGACACTGAAACCGTTTTGTCCTTGGATCTGTTTTTTAAAGAAAGAGAATTTATTTCAGAAGATCATAGAGCGAATTTCTCTACTCCCAAGTCCTCCAGCACCTTGTGTGTCATTCTCAGTTTCCGCCTGACACCAAGTTGCTGCCTATGCTATTCCCAGATAAGAAATGTGGACCTTTTTTGGCGTCAGTTTTCCAGTGTCATGACACCATGCCTTCTACAGTTAGAATTTTGCTTTCGGAAAATGTTATTGGGGCTTGTTGTGATTGGATATACATCTCAGCTGCTGCCTGGCAGACCGAGTGATATGGCTGCAGGTAGACCCTGCACTGGGGATGGACTCACCTGGTCAGGACCATTCACATGCCACTGGGAGAGCAAATACTGTGGGGTTTCACTTTAAAGTTAAACCTTACCAACCAGCTTTGTCAGTATCTGTTCCTGGGCCACACATCAGTCAGGCATCATCCCAAGCATTGTTCCTCTAAGCAGGGCTGTAAGTGCTGGAAATGGCACACTCGGCTGCCCTCCCCCCCTTAAGAATTACAGGAGTGATCACAGAGCTTAGCTGCCAATGTCTGATGTGGGATCTCATTATCCAAGCTGTCCTCCCACCTGTATTTTATCTAATTGCAGGTTTTAGTCATACAGTCAATGAATAAACAGTGTGAATGGAAGTTTGGGCAGTAGGAGGAATTATGGAGGGCCACATGGATACAACAATACTCAGAATCTGCGCTCTTTAGATTTGTGCCGGTGTGTGCCCCTTGCTGAACCATTCAGTAAAACAGAAAAGAAAGGCAGAGCAAAATAGCCAGGCCAAAACCAGCAGCAGATGCTTCAGCAACACAAAATTCTGGACCAATGTCTTCACCTGGGACAGCTGCCTGTTCCACAACACAGAAGGACTATTGGTACCACAGTGTCTTGTAAAGACGCATGTGTAAAGACAGGTAAAACCAAAAATGCAGAGAAAGGGGGGTTTTAGTGTGAAAAAACATTTAGAAATAGTTCAAGTAAATCTTAACCATAAGTTTTCTAAAAACAAAATTAATCAGAGAATAACCTTTCTGTGTGAGAGAATCAGCAATCTGTGCAAGACCGTAATTAGCTTGCTAGATGAGAAGATAAGTGTGTAGCTTACATGTCTCATGGATCTGGCTATCTACTAAATTAGGAAATCACCAGGGATCCTTCTTTGCATTGAGATGAGATCTGCTGATGAGCACAGCTCTGGGGCAGCCAAGTGCTGCTGTGGGACAATCAAACAAGCTTGCATGCCTCTGTTAATGCAGAAATCCTGTGTATCAGGGAAGTACCTGTCAGCTAGATTTAATCAGGTTAACTCACATAACAAGGCTGTCCAGCTGCAGGAACCAGGAACTCTATGGCTGAGAATTTACTGTTTCTTGGCTGGGTGAATTAACATGTTCAGCACTCCATGCAAACGTAGCAAGATGTTTCTAGTAACCAACCTAGCTCGTTTCAGCATTTTCATCAATGCTGTGTCCAAAACAAATGGACATCTTTTTCTCTACTGCACAGTCATGCACAGATTTACAGTGGATTGTTTCTATCTTTATAACTCATGTCTGGAGAAAGAGGAGGTGCAGGGAGAAAGGCAGCACTTACATGTTTTGACAGTGTAGGGCTGTAGAACTGATTGCTGTAAATTCTGCCCCCAAAAAAGGCTGCAAGATCCAGCTACATGTGTGTCCTGGCTCCACAATATGGGAAAATACAGCCTTCAGTGTTGATAGGTTAAACATCTGAGGATTTAAATAGTGCATGAAAAGAGGAAAGTGTGTGAACTACAAGGAATGACCTGAACCTTACATGGGTATTTTGTGTAGCATAAAACAAAAGGGACTTCTAAAATATACAGTGCTAGGGGTCTAAAGTTTTATGAGAAGAGATGAGGAGTTTTAAAGTTACTTTTTAATTTATTAGTCTCTTTAAAGAAAATTATAATAAATTTAGAGCATTATTTATTACAAATTATTACATCTAAAGTAGGCATGTACTCTAGTTGTTTGCAAGAAATCCAGGTATTTCACTATCCCAGAAAATTTTATTTATATCTGACTAAAGACAAAATGGAATCTGCATTAAGTCCTAGTGTGGATCAGATTGAAGCTCAGCAGCATCTTATGAGCTTGCACTGCCTAAATTTGGTAATTTTTTTATTGAAAGTAGATAAAAATGAGTAATCATCTATGAATGATAATTATACTGCTGCTTGTGGGAGGAAGCATAGTTTGAAGATCGTTAAATTATTGTTTCTCATTTGCATGTGCCAAGATCTATACCAGAAAAGCTTATCTCTGAAGTGTGATCCTGGATGGATTTCTTTTAAAATAGCTATGAAAAACTGCCGGCTTGTGATCTTTCATTGACTCCAGATCAGAGTGATTCAGGCCCAGGTTTGCAATTCTTAGGCAAAATGGTTTTCAAATTAGTTAGTTACACCATGGCAAAACTCATCCTGGAGGTTCTCAAATGGGTTTAAAATGGGTGTACATCAATTTGACTTAAGATGTCTTACCAGTCGAAAATAAATCAATAAGCCCACCCTAAGTGGTCAACTAAAAGTGTACAGTTTCTTATAACTGGAATATCAAATTAGAGTATAATTGCTTTCAGATTTCTTGCTGAGTGATGCTAACATGACAGAAGCATTTATGAACTGAATGGGAAAAGTCTGTAGAAAGCTGCATTCCTATAGCAAACTGTGTCACTCTATAATTTTGGTTAGAGAAGAGTGCAGCCAGAAATTTCAGCAACACAAAACCAGATTTCTCCCATTTTGAGGGTGTAAAGGCTGGGAGTTGGGGCGTACTGAGGGAGATGAGTCTTAGTTCTGACCTCACCCTGAGCCAGAGATTTTCTTGCCCCTCCAGAGAGAAGGTGCTTATTGGCAGCTGATAGCAACATGGCTTTTTCCAAGGCAGCACCTCCCCTTTCCCATCCATTTTCTCCTGGGTTCCTACCTGGGAAGATAATCCTCCAGGCTGAGAGTGTCCACTGGGAAGGAAGGTTTAGCTGCCCTGACAATTGGGGGAAGGTCTGCTTTTCAGTACTGAATGACTTCATACATCGTGGTTACACTGGCGGTTGTCCTAAGCTCTTCAGCAAACGAGCTGGAGAGCAACACCAGATCCAGGGGCAGAAATAACAATGCACAACTTTACAGGCTGCTCTTTCAGAAACCCCATAGACAGCATTTAGTGAACTTCAACCAGAGTGCTGGAAGTTCAGCATCTTTCCATAATTTGAATACTAACATTATCATAGATGTGCTAAGTCCTATCTTCCATAAGCTCCCCACTTGTCTCAGAAAGCGTGCCACAGATTCTTGCTCTTCACAGCTATGAACATGGAGATATTGAAAGTGAAAAGCACTCAGACCAATTCAGGGTTTAACAAAGTCAAATTGATTTATTGCTGCCAAAGGCACAAAGATGTATCACTTGCACAGTGCCGTAATTGCGTAAAGTTAAAGTAAAACCATGGATGTAAAAGAACCAACCTGCTGTACAGATGTGTACATGTGCATACACATACACACATGCACACACATGTGCAAAGCCTGTTCCCCTTGTTCTCTCCAAGTGATGTTACTCTACTTTTTAAGGAAATAGTGAGAAGTTTAGCAGCCAAAGAGCTGGAATCAAATTCTCTACCAGAAATTCAGAGTATTTTGCTACACAGAGGTCTTCTCTTGAGAAGGTGGAGGTGTTTTAAGGCAAGAGCAGACATGGACATTGCCATCTCACAGCGTAAAACTGTCCAGTTACTTTTAAGGAGCAATTAATCATCCTCTTCCCTCTTTCCTCCTCCCAGACAGCACTCAATGCCATTACCCATAATCAGCTAATATGAAATGTGATTGATTACCATTTGGAGGAACTCAAGATGAGTTTCTCCCACCAAACCAGTAAAATTAGTCTGTGCATGTAAAATTCGTCTTGCGTGAAATGACTGACAGCCTAAAAGGATACAGCTGCAAAACATAAACATGGCAGTGCTTTTAGTGAGAGTACTTTTAATAAGAAAATTGTTATTAATGTCCCTTCCAAGAAGTCACTTATAAAATCACAATTGATTACTACAGTGAATGCAATATTACATATAGTAATAATACACAGGTGATAGAGATAATGAAAACCAGCTATTATTGACTAGATAGTAAAATTCTCCCTGTTAACATACGTGGCTTTTTCACTAGGTCCTTTGTAGTAAGTCTGTCTACATGTATTTGTCCTAAATGACCTAAATGAAACAGAATGTGAATTTTCCAAGACTGTATTTTCACGAGACCAAATCTCAGAGTCCCTGTGCCCCTCCTCCAGTGCTCCAGGGCTGGTACCTACCCCAGTTATGCCAGCCCTGCCTTTCATACAGCCTCAGCTGAGAAGCTAATCATGAAGGTGTCCTGGCCAGATCAGACTATGAGTGTGAAGCACATGAAGGCACACAGTTCCCCAAGCCAATCCTAAACTAAGTGATGGAAACCCCTTATGCTGGGATTACCCCAGTGGGCTTTGCCTTCCTGAATCACAGCTTCGGTTCTTTTGTTATGTTTTGGACTAGATGGTCTCTGACTCTGCTCATGGGCTGCCAGGTACCAGCAAAGACAGGCAGTAAACAAAGAATTAAAACGCAAGATCTACAAAACATATGACCACAACCCCACCTGCATTTTTAAATATTAATGATAAGTAGCATTTAAGTCCTGCCCTGCATTAAGAAACAAGTTAAATCACTGACATCTTCTAGGAAACCACTTCCGATTTTAAAACTTCATCTCTTTTCTGGGTCAAAATATTCCATGCAAGTGTCTTCTAATTCAAAAGTGGAGAGACGAAAGCTAGACAGGCAAGGACAGTGAGGGTCAGGCTGAGCACAGGCACTGCCAAAGTCTGGACATGAGCCCTGGCCAAGCTGCTGGAGGAAGTGGTTGAGATGGCAGCACAGGTCAGGCTGCTCTGGCACAGGAGGTGAGATAGAAGACAAACAGTGAGGACTAAGGAACTGTGTGTGCTCTGGGAGGCAGAAGTCTGGATTGGATTGTATAGAAACAAAGACAGCTTGGAAAAGGGTGCAGCAAAGGAAACAGCAGGAGAAAGGAAACAAAATGCCTATAGTGAATGTGACTAATTAATGTTACCGTGCCAGTATGTATCCTCATAATGTGGGTAGGGGATGAGAATAGATACAGACTTAATCTGCAGAGGAGACTTCAGCCTGACATCTCCAGACTTCTCAGCATTTAAATATACTTCCTTAATAATGTTGGTTTAATATTGTTCTTGTATGTGATATTTATATTGTCTGAATTGCTAAGGGTTCATTTCCTAAGGAGCATGGGAATTAAAACTGAGTAACTCCCAGTGATGGGTTTTGACATGAAGTGAGAAGCCTGTCTGGTCTAAGGTACCTGCAGGCTGGTGTTCTGCAGGGAAGATGCTTTGTTTATATTTCCCCCTGTCTTCAATTACTGAAGTGGTTTTTACACGGAAAAAAAAATATTGGCCCTGCTGAGCTGTGAGCAGACTTAAATAACCAAATTCCCCTGTGTGATCAGCAGCATCCTTTGTCCTAATGGAAACCTGGTACTTGGGCCTGATGAAGAGTAGTAGGGTCTGTTTAAAGACGAGTTCATTAAGGAGAGGAAGACTTTATTTTTCAGAGTATTCTTGTGGTGCAAAGACTGGGTAGAAGTCAGAAAGTATTTCCCTGGGGCTGTGTCAGTGTGAAAGGCCATTTGGGGAGAGAACCACAGCAGTTGAGTTCCTGCTGCATTAAAGATGCATATAGGCTGTGCTCAGCAAAGGATATGGTGGGGATCACTCAGAAAGAGAGAAATGCCAGGGCCATGAAACTTCAGGGATCCTAGAAAAGTGAAGGATGAGCAGAAAAAAAATGCTGCCTCCATCAAGAAGCAGCCAGAACTCTCCGATGCATGAACCACATCAACAGGTGATTGTGGAGGACATGCAAATCTCATGGTGTCTTCCAGTACCTTTGAGTGTGCTTGTGAACCAGGGGCACTTGCTAAGTGATGATGCTGTGGAAAGTGTACAGATTGCTATTGCTTATGGTCCATGCTCCAGGAATGCACAGAGGCAGAGAAAGCCTCTTTGCTTTATCCTCTGGTCAAAGCATCACACATAATCAGACTGCAAAGCAGCGAAATCAAGATCTGACTTCATAGAGAAGACTCCTGTGAATGATTTGTGAAGAAGGTTTGAGCTGAAGTTTTGACTTTAGGCCTAAATGACCAAATCAGTCCAATGCAGTAACAACCTGAAGACTGAGAGATGAATTTCCATTTGGCCTGTCCAGTCTATTCTTATTAATCAAGTCTGATATTCTTTTCTGAGGCTATTGATAATTTAAAGCAATTTTGAAGAGCAGAGTGTAGTTTGGAGGATATTTTTACTGTCCCTTAGGTAGAATTTAAAACACATTTTCCTAACCAACAGTCTGTAATGATACAGAGCTGCTTTCCTAGGGCCTGTCTGCAAAGAACAGTTTTTTTCTAAAGTTTCTATTTTTGATTGTTCCTGATTCATCTCATTCAGAAGACAGCACTCCAATTTCTGAGTAAGAGTATACGTACACAGAGCTAAGCAGCCGACTGGCTTTAAATTCATAATTCCTCATTCAAATTCTTAATTCCTCATTAGCTTGCATGTGCAAACTCTCTGTCAGAGCCTAATCCAAGTCCCACTGGTGCCAGTGAGAATGGGTTTTACCTCTCAAATTTAGCCATCTAAAAATCAGGCATGTATTCTAAATGCAACTGTGGAAGAACCACTTGTAGTCAAATCAGAGAAGGATCAGCATTTCCAGGATGTGATTCACACCATCTGCCTTAAAGACTTGTCTTGAGAGGAGACAAGTGTATTTCTGGCAGCCAATATCTCATTCCCCTGCCTGTCATGGGAGCCTGTACAACTAGCCTAGAGGACTCCTTATTCCTCAATTAGTGAAGCCATGGGAAACAATCTTCCTGTTTATTTTAATGGAAAATAATTCAGACTTTCAGTTTTCTACAACCTTTTAAGCCAAGACAAATTAGAAATGAATAAGCAAGGCCCCAGATGGTATCCAAAGTTGTATCCCACAGACTGCTACCTCTGGCTTCAGTCAGCATTTGCGATGTATGGAAGTGGCATACGAACTCCTGAATCAAAACCAAACTTTTTTTTTTGAAAATTACAGGTGCACAAGGAGCCTGAGAGGGAGCACAATTTGACAGAAATCTCAAAGGGGAGGCAAAAGTTTTTTGTCTGTCTCCTCTAAGGACACACACAGTGGGATATGTAAAATGGCAGGAATAATTAGACAAAACTATATGAGCTCTTAGCAACACTTAATATGTTGTGTAAAACTATGCATTGTTTGAAAGCTGCATGTTAAAGGTAACCTGAGTAATTTTTAAGTACTGTTTCCGAGATATTAATACAGACATGGATATGAAAAAGCAGAATAGAAGATAGAAAATGCTGAAATGCCTTTGCTGAGATAGGCAGCTCCATTTCTTTTTTCCAGAGGTGATGTAGAAGAAATTGGTCGCTCTGACATAGCAATTAAAATGAAAAGGCAGATATCCTCAGCTCTTCATCTGCTGGACTATATTTAATCAGCTGGAAAAGGACTAGCTACCAGTATCAATAATTCACAGAGATCGTAAAATGTTTGTTGGAAGGGACCTCTGGAGGTCCCTTAGTCCAACTTCCCATTTTAAGTGGGATCTCTAAAACCAAAGGAGAAATAACAAGTTCATATCAGCAGGAAAGCAGGCCCAGAGTGTCCTTTAGAAAATGAAAAGAAATTAACTCTGAATGTAGAGAAGAAAGGGGAGAAAAGGCAGGAGAGAAGAGAAGGAAAAACAGACTAAAGTTTTAATTTGAGGCGGTAATATTAGAAGCATGGGACTTTTTGTCAAAATGTGGACTTTTTCTAGTTTCACTAACAGATGTATTTTTATCTATCTAGGAAAACAATGAACAGGAGGAAACCCGAAAGCTTTTTGCTGCTCTGTTGAATATGGGATTATAAAAAAAAATTGCACCTGGAGCATCTCTGTGCCTTGTTCAAATGGGTGACTTCTGAACCTGAAACTATTCATTACCTGAAGCAGCAACTTCTTCTTTCACTGTGCATCCTAGAGGGGAAAATGAATTTCACAAATTGCACCACTGAAGCCAACGTGGCTGTGAAGCCAAAAACAGTAACTGAAAAGATGCTCGTTACCCTGACCTTGGCCACAATCACAACCTTGACTATGCTGTTGAATTCTGCTGTAATTGCAGCAATCTCCACAACCAAGAAGCTCCACCAGCCAGCAAATTATTTAATATGTTCACTAGCTGTGACAGATCTCCTTGTTGCTGTTCTCGTCATGCCCTTGAGCATCACTTACATAATGATAGATAAATGGACTTTGGGATACTTCATCTGTGAGATCTGGCTTAGCGTCGACATGACCTGTTGCACATGTTCAATCCTTCATCTGTGTGTCATTGCTCTGGACAGGTACTGGGCAATCACAGATGCTATCGAATATGCCAGGAAAAGAACGGCAAAAAGGGCTGGGCTGATGATAGTCACAGTGTGGACTATCTCCATTTTCATATCAATGCCCCCTTTGTTTTGGAGAAATCACCACAGCATCAGTATTCCCAGCGAGTGTCGCATTCAGCACGATCATGTCGTCTACACTATTTATTCAACATTCGGAGCATTTTACATCCCCTTGACTTTGATCCTGATCCTGTACTACAGAATTTACCACGCTGCAAAACACCTTTACCAAAAGAGGGGCTCAAGCCGCCACCTGAGCAACAGGAGCACCGACAGCCAAAACTCCTTTGCCAGCTGCAGGCTCACGCAGACATTCTGCGTTTCAGACTTCTCCACATCTGACCAAACCACGGAGTTTGATAAAATCAACGTGTCCATGAGGATCCCTCCTTTTGAGAATGACCTGGACCTGGCTGGTGACCGGCAGCAGATCTCCACGACACGGGAACGAAAGGCTGCTCGCATTCTGGGTCTGATTTTAGGTGCTTTCATTTTGTCGTGGTTGCCCTTTTTCATCAAGGAGCTGCTTGTGGGCCTCCATGTTTGCACTGTCTCTCCAGAAGTAGCGGACTTCTTGACCTGGCTGGGATATGTCAACTCCCTTATCAACCCTTTGCTGTACACCAGCTTTAATGAAGATTTCAAGCTGGCCTTTAGAAGGCTCATCAGATGTCGAGAACATACTTAAAAGTATTGGGAGATGATGACATGACTCCAGGCCTTAAGAACGAACAAAATAATGTGACACTGTCACCTTTTCCCTTGATAAATGGGATTTTTGTGTTTGCCTGTTTGCTTGACTTATCTTTAGCCTCTGATTCCTTCTGTCATTTTTTACCTCTAGTGTTATTCATGGTAAAAAGTTTGAAATAAATTTATTCTACAAAGGAACAGATTTTTTAGTGATGAAAAACAAACAAAAAAAACCTATTAGATACTCATGTTTAAGAAATTTTGTGTAATCGATGATTCAAGAAGCCAACAATGATACTCACTTTTATACTTTTTTCATTTAAGAATCAAATGTTAAATTATTGTGCACTGTAATAATATAGAGGCTTATAAACTGAACCCCATAAATATGTATTCAAAAATGAAAAAAAACACTTCATGGTCATGACAGCTAAACAGAAAATCATTATTGTAGCATTCTGAGAAAACTGTAACAGTCATTTAGAAGGAAGTTAACCACCAGTTCCAGCCTGGATTAAGGCAGAACAAACCATTACCTTCTTCAGGAATAAACTCCCAAAACAGAAAGCAGAGTTCAATTCACTCAATCTAAAAGTGGATCCTATTTCGTACTCCAGAATAATTAAAGTGGATTTTTTTTCTGTGATCTTCCTGATTTATGGTCAAAGTATTGGACAGACACCTGTGCAGTTTTTGTGGGAATTAAGAAGACACAGCTAGCAAATGTCACACTTGTGAGACTAGCTGCATAGCTGACTGGTCATGTTTTTGATACCGCTAAGCATATTTCTTCCGGGCTCAGGCCTTGTGCCTTGGTCAGTTCTGGGGTGGTGTTATCCACTTTTGCCACACTTCACTTGGACCTTGTGGTGCACAACCCCATGGATTGATTGCTCCTACCCCACCGACTTAAAACAATTGGATAATTTTTTAAAATTGCAATCTGCACATCTGCCTTATTGTCATCTTACAATTCGAAATGACATTTTTGTCATCTTAACCTATGGTTGGGTCCTCTAGCAGAACTTCTTGTTCTGGGAGTCCTTCACAGAGTTTCTGTCTGTCCCTTAAGAAAAGGGCAGTGAGTCCTTCGTATCCTGTTCTCTGTGTTTATGGAAGTTAAAATGTCCTGGTTCAGATATTTTAGAAATCAGGCTGGAAAGAGGCAAAATCAAAGCTGAGAATCTGGCATTGTCCAGGTACTTAGCAACTCCTAAGTACTGTTTAAATATTAATTACTTGCCTTACACCATAATTTTCTTCCCTGACCCTCTTTCTGGACAAATTCTTTTTGAATTATTCCAATGTACCATATACAAAATATCACATCCGTCAACCTGACGTGCAATAACAGTGAACCATAGTACGGCAGCTCCAAATCCATCAAAACAAATATTAGTGGTAGCAGAAGTGTTGTAACAGCACTGGAAGCCATCTCTGAAAAATATTTCGAAAATTTACAAGATGGCAATCATTTGTCTTATCAGGAGTTAAGGAACTGTAAGTAACGTGAGTAATAAACTCCAGATGGAGCTGAGAAATGACATACCTATCCCTTATTTCTGAGAGAAAGTGTTCGGTTGGAAAGATGCAGTGCCACAAGCTGAGTGTAAATCAAGTCTGAAGGTGACAAAATCTGACCTCTTACCCACATGCAGTGATATCTTGTTTTGAGGACTGCAAGTTTTCTATGCCTGTTTTTAGGAGGTTTGTCTCCAGCTGCCCTTTTGAAGCTATTGTCACAGCTGCCTTCTCCAGCTGCCTTTGGGTTCTCTGCCAGCTAACAATAATATCTAAAAAGAGGGGAAAAAAACAATCTAAGCCACTGAAAATATCTTCTAGTGTGGAAGCACAAATATCCATTGCGGGTTGTTTTTCTTTTTGTTGCTTCTTGGAGGTGGAAGCTGTTGATTGAAGCAGGGGAAGAGTGGCCTGACCCTGCCTATCTGTAAAACTCCCAAAGCAGCTCCCAGAGTACATACACTATTAGGATAAAAAAAAACAGGAATTAAAATTAAAATAAGTAATTGTAAGAACTGCTGCAGAATAATTGTATTTCTTCTTTCAGCAAGCTCGATAGAAATTATTAATGAATAACAAGGATTGTGCATTATTTCCTCAAAGAAGGTGGCTACTGTCAGGAAGACAGGGCACACAGGCAGTTGTGACTAAAAAAGGGTAGGTTTTGGTGTCCCTGGGCATTTTGCTGCTGTGCCCAGCCACAGCAATGATCAGAGACAGAAAAGTAAATGTGGGAGATTGCCCCAGCACACAGTTGAATCACTGTGAGGCACTGTCACTCCCATCTCTTCCCTTCTCGTAGCACATGCCCACCCCACAGTTGATCCCAAGTCCCAGAGACAGCCCCAAAGAAGCTGGCTAGGGTGGAGCTTCTGCCTCATCTTCTGCCTCATCTAGCAGCAGCTAGATACTGCTGCTGGCATGTGGTGTGCAGTCACGTTTCTCATGCAAAAGTAAAGGCTCAGTTAACTCTGTCGATGCTCATTTAAAGCCAGAAGTATGGTTGAAGGACCAGAAATGGTGAACATGACCTCACAGCAGCTGTTGTAAGTGGGTAGAAAAGTTTCATAGACAGTTATGAAAGCTGTAAAATACAGGAGCTGCATCATCTTCATTTCTACTAATGTCTTTCTTGTGGTATTTTATCTCCACTATTACCACTCAAACTACCAATCAGGTTGAAAACTGTATTCAATTTTAATATTTAGAGGTAATTAACAGGAAAAAAACACAGATGGATGGCTATTTCTCATGCTTCCCTGTTAAATAAAGACTAACCATTCACTGCCAGCTGACTACTGCTTTTCTAATTAAGTCATTAGCTAAACACAGGGTTATGTTTTCCAACAAGTGCCACTAGACTGATGTCCTGTATATTTTCCCCATGCTAAGACTCAAAGTCAGGAACAATTTAAAGGATTGTTTATTTAAAACAATTTAGCTTGATCAGAAGTTACCTGCCATCTCATGGAAATACAAACTTGCTAGTCTGACTTTTTTTTTTTTTTTCCTGTGTTAAGTATTCAGTGATTTTACAAAGTGTTTACAGACGTTTTCTAAATTTTGACTTCTTGTCTGTGGCAACTCCCCATTCATACCTATCCTGAATCAGGCCCAGCCACACCACATTCTGCAATGCAACTTCTTCCCAGCAAGCTCTTAATGATACATACAAGACCTTCAGCCTATGTGCATCTTCCTAAGCCTCTCTAAAACACCTTTCCTCTGCAAGAACTTTTTTTCCCTAATGCTCTTCTTGCACAGTTGTCTTCCTACCTTTTTTCCTATATTTCTTGAAGGGATTTTCTTCCCCTCTGTTCTGCCGGGTTCATACAGACCTGCCTACTCATGCCCTCTCATCACTTCGACATATTTTCTGAGCATTGCTTCCTTCTATCTTTACACCCCCAGCTCACTATCCTGCCTTTGGGTTTCTGAATCTCTCTAATCCTTAAATTCATCATGGTCCTACTAGAATCATAGAATCGCTCAGTTGGAAAAGACATTTGAGATCATCAAGTCCAACCATAATCATCAACTACTAAACCATAGCCCTAAGCACTTCATCTACCCATCTTTTGAACACCTCCAGGGATGGTGACTCAACCACCTCCCTGGGCAGCTCTGCCGGTGCCTGATTACCCTTTTGGTGAAGAAATTTTTCCTAATGTCTAATATGAATCTGCCCTGGTGCAACTTAAGGCCATTTCCTCTTGTCCTGTCACCTGTCACTTGGGAGAACAGACCAACACCCACATGGCTACAACCTCCTTTCAGAGAGTTGTAGACAGTGATAAAGTCTCTCTGAGCCTGCTCTCTGACCCCTGTCTCATCGAGATTGTAGGTGCTCAGTTCGGTCAGGTTTTACCCTGTCTTACACGTGTCCAGGCCATAGTCAGAAGTATTTTGTTCTGTGTAAGCAACAAATACTTTGGGGTAAGTTGATACATTCCTAGCTCTGAAGATTGCATCCATCAACTAGTTGGCCTTCCCAAAAGACATGCTCTTCAAATCCTATTTTACTCACTGTTTTTATCTTGTCACCTACTTTATTGTTCCCTTTCTACCACATTAAAATTGACCCTCGTATTATAATTTAGGGACCTGTACCTGCACAGGTAACTTAGTTTGCACTCAGTTTCTGCTCTTCTATTTCTGCCTCAGGTCTCTTTTCTGCAAGCTTTGTCTTCACCACATCCATACAGTGCAATCTCTCCCCTGTTCCTTAAGGCTGATGTTTCTTTTCTTTCTCAAGCCCACTTTTGAAAGGAAAACCGTCAACATGGGCAGTGGAGAAATTATTGTAGGTGTATCACTTGTACTTTTTCTCCATCTTTCCCACATAGATAATATCATATCTCCTGAGGCAAGCTAAGCCTCTGTAGTGCAGAGCACACCCTAGACACAGCAAAAACATGCTAAGAGCTGTGCATTTCCTGAGACACTTAGATTTGGCTCATCCACATCCCTTCAAAGCTTGAGGTTCTCCACCACAGTGATGTACTGAGCTGTTTGCAGCAATGTGAGATTAATCTTGTTCATCTTCCTGAATGGAGACAGATGGTAGGACTGATCTTTCCAAATGGGAAAGTATCACCCCATTTCACCAGGTTTACATAGAAGGTTGCCGCTGTTCAGACTTCCCTGCCATATACCAGAGCTGTCCAGTTTTCCATAGTTGCCCCTTCTTTATTTTTCTATACTGCCAGAAGACTCTGTCCCTTGCAGGTACCAAGACGGAATTTAAAAAAAAAACGTGGCTTTAACTGAGACAAGGTGTTAAAAGAGTAAGAGAATCTTTTCTAAGGTCTCCATTTCTGCTCCTCTGTTTTCAGCCCCAGTTATCAAAAAGTAAACAGCATTGCAGTGTTGAGGGGAAATACAAGCTTCCAGCACAAGTGCAGAGATTGTCCTTGCATCTGCGTATTGTTTAACCATTGTAAATATCAATAACAGACAGGCTGGTTTACATTCATCTGTTACACACCCAAATTATTTGAATGAATTATCTTAAATCGCTTTATTGCTTAAATGGACACAGTTAATATTGTGGTCTCTTTTATTCCAGTTAATATTGTGATCTCTTTTATTCCTCTAGTCAATATATTACAAGTTGTATTTCATAAAAGTCCCATACAACACATACTCCCTTTGTAAATGCTGTTTTTCTCTTAAGGCCAAAAAGAATAATTTTTTTTAAGTTATCTGATTTTGGATAAATGCCAGGTTCATCAGCTGTAAGTTTATTCTTTAACATTCTCTATTTTATGCTAAGTATGTAATATTTCCAAGATTGTTCCCTTCCCTCGCCTTCCTACCCTGCCCCTGCCAGGAGATTTCTACTTTTTCATTAATCACATGTAGGTAATCACAAGTAAATGGTGTTATGTGATAAAATTACTCCTTCCCACTCAATTCTAAACTAATCATTTGCCACATTCAAATTAATGTAAACTGGAAATTATATTCTGCCATATCTATCAGCCCCAGAGAACAATTTATCAAATTTCTCATGGTTTAATGTGTTCCCACCCAAGTATGCAATAACTCCATTGCAGATCACATCTCCATAAGCGTGACTGGGAAGGATTCTTCCAGTTTCTGTAAGCACTGAATCAGCCCTTAAAAGGAAATGTTTAGTGTTTCTACTGTAAGTAGAAGACGTAAATATGAGTGAGCCATGGGAAAAACATATCCTAGCAAATGATATGAACCTCAGCTTAAAGACTTAAGGAAAGTTTATTTGTTTTGACTGTTTTCTTTCTCAATCACTTTTATTTCCTCTTCATCTCCTCGTTTCCTGGTCTGTGGCTCCTGTTCATTGTTTCTCTCAATTTCTTATCTCCCACTTTGTCCTTTCTTTTGCAGCCTTCCTCTGCACTACAATGACCTCTGGTAACCTGTAGCAAGAAGCAAGGCTGCCTCGTGCTATATTGATACACAGCACCTAAGCATCACTCTCTCTTGATTTTAGGAAATCAAGTTGCAGGCTCTGTTCCATGGCACTGCTCTGCACAGCCTCTGCTACTGTTTTATTGCAGTTTTACTACAAATTAGGTTTCTAACTTGCATAAGAATCCTTCCAAATTAAAGATGCTACATAACACACCACGATGTCTTAATATGTGTCATAATTTTTCAGTATCTCTTTTTAATAATTCCCTCTCTTCTCCTCTCCCACGGGGCTTCTATCAGTAGAAATGAAAGTCACAGCTAGTAAGGTCCTCAGATGCATTAAGCAGTGTTGGAAATGTCCCCTTCCCCTGTGTGCACTACCCCACTTCCCTCAACCCCCATATTTCACCCTCTTCCAGTCGCTTTCACTGCACTCTTAAAATACATTAGCATATAGATCAGGTTTCTGAAGCTTTCATGGATTAATTTCCTGCATGACAAGTTCTCATCCTTATTTCTATCTGATACAAGGTCCCATATCATTGGGGTACTCAAATCTTCCAAAGCACTATGTCTCAATACCCATTTCATACACCACAGGACTGCAAATGGACACATTTCTACCACGTGAGGCATAAAGCACTGCCTCCTTGCAACTATGCTTTAGAGAAGATGAACATTTTGCCAATTGAGAAACAAAACATAACTTCTGGGAAGAGGGAGGACAGAACTCCTATTGCTTTGTAAACTACTGTGTTGGACGTAATTTGAAATTACTCCACTTCTGGGTCTTAATTTTAAAGGAGCACTAAGAAACAAAACCTTAAATCACGCTCACGTGCCTGAACTGCCTGCAAAGAGCAGAGTGAACTTCCAGCGGATTTTACAATAAAAATTCTTTTCTTTCTAAAACTTTCTACAACAACATTTTCAAGGGAATAGAAAGTTCCACACAAATGACTTCCACTTCTGTGATGCCACCAGAAACAATATTTCTGTCCTTTATAGGAGGAACAGACTGACAAGCTGCTAGAGTGCTGGGATAAGCCTCAACAAGCTTATTTCTCCAATAAATAAAAAATCAGGTTAACACCTCCAGCTTGAGAGGTTTTAAGTCCAAGAATTTGACTACTAAAATTGAGCCTATCAGCTAGAGCTTTATTTTTATTCATACATATTACAGCTCAGTTCCCGATTCTTATTTCTAAGTCTGAATATGAGAAATAAAAAGAACCATTTTTAAAATTTAGAGTAAGAAGAAAATATCCTACCTGTTATTTTTGCAATTTTTTGAAAATATTTTTGTACTGTTACTAGATGGTCATTCTGAAGCAGGCAGAAAGGAAAACTTAATCCAATTAGGTCACAGAAGTTAATTAAGGATTGCAAAATTACTCATGCTTGTCTTGGTCTGATACTTGCATACACACACAAGCCACAGATCATAATCCTTTAATTTTTCACTACAGCAGTTTCCCTCCTTGCTAAAGAGCAGATTATCTCTGGTTTTAATTACGATTGGAAAGAGGCTGTAACCCTTCCTATCATGCACGTAGGGCCCATGGGTGGGAAGGGGCTGAGACCTGAGGCTTTGTGAATGGGAGAAGCTGTGCCTTGTCTTCCACCATGCACTGGGGACACAGTGTCACCACTATTACCTGCCTTCTTCAGAACCCGTTCTGCCTCCAGTCAAACTGCCACTTCCACCATAGCCCAGGGAACCCAGGGCACCTCTGGCCAAAATAAAAGTCAGGAATGTGAAGGACAGGACCATTGCTCCACTGGGCTGTGCACTAAGCAAGTGGCCATAGTTATATCTCCCAGCCCTGTTGCACCAGCACGCAGGTGACAGAGCAGGACTGGTGTCCAGACAGGGAGCAGATGAACAAGCTGCCTGCATCATCATTGCACCCCAGGGCACCTCCCAGTGAGGCACAAGCCCAAGGCAGCCATTGCCCCTCTCTCTGGAACATGGCCCAGCACGCTAGATGTGCCTCCACACAAGTGGCTCTACTCTGACCTACAGCAGAAATCTCCAGGAGAGCAGACCTGCCTGCACTGAACATGCTCTACTATATATCTCTACTACTTTAATCCAACCTGTATGGTAAGTTACAGCAAGGCAGACAACAGGAAGGGCTCATTACTGCTCCCCCCATGGTTGTACACATGCTTCACCCCATGCCAAAGCTCCAGCTACAGCATTTTGGCCAGCAATACCCCAGTTAACATAGAAAGGACACATTATCTCACGCTACAGGATTATTTTGCTTTGCTCAGTTGACCTGTTTTGTTTGCCACCACACTATTCTTCATACTGCAGGGAGGCACATATCCTGTGAGCAGTAACATACCAACTCAGGTGGTAAAATAGCCACACCAAAGACAGTTTCTAAACCTCCCCTCTTCCTAAAGCAGACTAAAAAGTCCTGATTGCGAAACACTACCAAGCAGGAGATTGAAACCCACAGTAAAAGAGACCACTGGTATTCTCCACATCCACCAATCCTGGCTGGAAACAAGGCATTTCTCTCATACAGACACCACACCCACTGGTCAGGCTAACAGAGGTACAAACAGTGCATACACTTTACTTGGACCAAACCCAGCCAGCACACAGAAAACCAAAGAACACCATCAGCACTCATCACCAAGACATTTAGAAGGCTGTGTTGACAAAACCAAAGGAGGGGCTGGTAACATTCACTATACAGTGATACCGTTAACCTCCGAGCACCACAGCTGGATTTCTTGACACCTCACACAGCAGCCACCAAGGTTCACAACAGCAACCATTGCCAAGGCCTTACCAGTCTTCACAGGGCCTGTTGTGGTTACAGCAACTTCTCAGCTCAGTGCCCAGCTTGAACAGCCGAGGAAGCACAAACAAAGATGCCAAAGACCCTTTCTCCCACTAGGCTGAGGAACAGCATGCTGGTGCCATGGCAGCTCCAAAGCAGCCACAGCCTGTGGGCTTGCTTCTTTCCACAGGCCCAAGTATGGGATAAGGGAATTTTGATCATAGCTGATAGCTCAGCTCACTCTTAAATGTGCTGTGTAACACACCATCAAGAGCAGCTGTGGCACTCAGCATCACATAAAAGCACGTTAAATGGCTTATGGGACACAGGGAGTGCTGAGCAACTCCTGCTCATTGTCTTGGTTAATTGGCTTTCTTTCATCTCCTTCCACACCTCTGTTTGCTCCTTTTCCTCCCTGTCTTTGGAAAATCAGCCATTATTGATGGATCCTGACGGAGTCAGCACGTCACAGCAAGTCAACAGTGATAACTAACAGCACACAAAGGCTGGAGGTCCTCTGGGCCAATTGCACTGCCTTTGGAGACTGCAGTTATTTCTATATTGAAGGAACAGTCAGTAGGATATCTTCTAAAGGTGAATTGATTTGAGAGGATAAAGTTTTGGGAAGGTCTGAAGCATGGTGATTTACTTATCGTGGTAAATTTTATATATGGTATACCCATAGTATTTTGGGAACTGGATCCAAAGTCTTACAAGTCAGTTGTAGACCTGGTACTTCAGGTAATCTTGAACAGCCTTTGAATCAGTCTCTTGAGGCACCAAATTTAGAGCTGCTTTTGAAGGCTGCTTGAAAACTTATAATTTGCCTTTTGGAGTTGAATAATCAACAACCACTGACTGTTGATTATTTTAGATGAGAGTCATTTCTTGGCTCCATTTCTCTATCTCCTCCTTCTTCCACACATCTCCCCTTTATTTTACTGTGAACCATTACCTTAGATCCGGTGGGTCAGTTTGACTCAAGCAGCAACACATAGGTTAGCATGTACATTTCCCAACCAGTTAACCAAAAGCCACAGCAAACACGAGCAGCAAGACATGAAACACCAGCAGATGTAGAACATACGCAGGATAAAGGTTGATTTGCCCTCCTGATTTGCTCCCTGTATTTCTCAGCAATTCTGTATCTCTGCAAGAGCACTCTGCACTTTGGGGTAATGCCAGATCAACACTTCTGTCATTGGAGTGGCAGGGAAAAAGCTAAGCAAGCTGATGAAGTGACAGGTGAATTGTATTATGCTTTTACATATATGTGTGCACTATTAGGGTCAGAACTACTGTCAGCAGCATGAAAACCATGGGCTGCCATCATCTCAACTGAAAGGCATACTTTTTTAATAAGAAGTCTTTCCTCCTTGGGAGACCAGCAGCTGGACACAGACATAATTTCACACCCCCACGCAGATCTGTGGCACAGGAGGCGGGGGAGGGCTGCCTGGCCCCAACCCTGGTCCTGATATTAGGCTGTCACAGAGCAGACACACGCTACACTGCCACCCTCATAGCACTTGTCAAGGATTCTCCACACACCTTGGACACTAACATAGCTCAAGTCTGAGTTTAATTCACAGTTGTCAACTCAGTTATTTAATTCACAGCTGTAATTCAAGTATTGTCTTCCTCTGCAAAGGAGTGTGATTGCAGAGTGGAGATGATACATTGCATGGAAGGCAGAGGTATGGAAGTGAACCTCCTGTCAAAGCCTGCTCCTCACTCATCCAGGTGCAATGGACTTTGTCATGGGGCTGGGGACTCCAGTGAAGCTGGATGCAGCGCTAAGTGCCTTACACTCTCATGTGCTATAAGCCACAGCACTTTTATGTACACCAAATTGACTTTGTTTCCCGCCTTTCAACTGCCATCACGTGTTTTTGGTAACATCAATGAACAGTTTGACTTGAAAGAGCAGTCAGTGACCGACTCCACCAGGCACACCCCACTGGGTTCAAAAGCACGGCTGCCAATCCCAGGTGTATGTTGATGTCATGGATGTCACTGCTCTGCACCAGGACAGGCAGCAGGAAGGCAGAGTCCACAGTAGGAAGGCAGCACAGGCAGCAGGATGGAAGTGTGGGCAGCGAGCAGTAAGGCAAGGCAGGCAGCAGAAAGGCAGCTCAGGCAGCGGGAAGGCAGGGCAGGCAGGGGGAAGGCAGTGACTGCAAACCCAGCACCCGCTGCTCCTGCCTGCACGTGGCCATGAACCAATCCCAGCTGAAAAATTCACTTCTCAGGATGGCCATGAAACAGCCTCTTTGGGAAACGCTCCTAAACATCCAGTTTGCTTTGTAGAGCAAACAACTGCCTGCGTCAGAGCTACAATACCCTGAGGGGAGTGTGGGCTGAAAAGGGAAAGCTACTGTTTATGAAGTTCTGTTTATTAGGAGGCTTTATTTAATGAACAAGCTTCAAACATCATTTGTTAGACATAATTTCCTGAAACATTATCAAAAATTAATATGCACAAGCCTAAAAATCAAGTAAATTTCATTTAAAATGTTCATTGAAAGCAGCGGAAAAACGATATTTTTAAGGGCATTTTGAGCTAAGTAGAAGGAGACAGCTGGGTGTCCTCCAGAGATTAATCTGTTCCTGTAGGCCTTCACATATGTTGATGAACTTGCCTCCGTGCTCTAACCTTCCCAGTTACTTTACACCAAATACTTTCCAATGGTAGTTTTCTGGCTTTTAACCAGCTTAGTACACACATTTTTTTCACTACTCATCAGGTGTGTTTAGGCACACAGTTCTTCACTTTAGCCTCTTCTTTTTTCCTCGTAAGCCACAATTTCATTATCTTTTTAACCTACCTACTATTTTATGTAAAGTGATTGACAAGTGAGCATCTTGAGAAGCCACATTATTTAAAGACCAAAAATCCAAAGCTTCCATAGCTATAAGACCTCTCATTGGCTCTAAAGCATCTTTACCACTTATTTTCTAATTCCTGCCAACGTAATTGCTACATTGATCCTTACATTGAGCTCATTTTCTTGTTTGAACAGGAAATGTAGCACTTGGCTTCTTGGGGTGTAGAAATTTCAATGATCCAGAGGCTTTTAGCACGCAAGTCATGAACACTTTTTTCCTAAAGACAAAAATGAAAGTTCTGAGTATTTAATGTAATCCTTTGCTTAAAAAAGAAAGACTATAGAGCTCAATTGCTTTTTGCCAGCAGATGCAATATAAATTGAAATCCCAAATAGTCAAGGCTGCATCATACGCCCAGCCTAATGATGCTGAGACCAGGAGCTCAAGAGGGATATCACAATGTGTCTGGGATGGAGACAGACAGGACAGGATCTGGCTGCAGATGAAGACACCAAAATTTAGATGTATACTGAGAAGTTCCTACAAGTGTGCGGGGTCAATCTGCCTCCATTAGAGCCAAGTGAGATCGTTCAATCCAGCCTTTGGAGTCAGGGGTTGTGATTCATTTTATCCTGGAAGAGACACCTGTGTCCAGGCATGACAAAGGCTTCACAGATCTGTACCTTTAAAAAGCAACAGCAGGACACCTCAGATATCACTACATGCCTACCTCTGGGTAACTGAATTAAACCCTAGATTCTCATTGCATCCAATGGGAACTTGGACTTCTGCCTCATTTGTAGGCAACTGCACATACCCGCTGGAAAGCTGGAAAAGGGTTATCCAAGAATTAATTTTCTAGTTTGTTTTTTTTTTTCCAAAAGAAAATCTTTAAGAAACATGCTCTCTCTAGGGAGAGATAGTTTTCCTCCTTTTTCCACTAAGCACTTTCTTTGGTCTTTCTTTGAATCACATAAAACTATTTTCTTTTTTACTTCTTCAAAACAGTCATGTGTAGATCAACAGGTTGCTGGAAACAGCAAGGTTACCCAAGGATAGAAAGTTGAGAATAGATGTTCAGGTGAAGAAAATTGCCACCTTTTTGCAGTGAATGCATGAGTGAGTATGCAGGGGCAAAGGGATGCAAGCAAAGCCAATCTTATGAGTCACCTAATTCCAAACAAAAGACATAAAAACCTGGAAATAAGAATAAGTTTCTGCACACACACGTACACACACAAAGCTTAAAAATAATTGTAGAAGTCAGGGCATTAAAACTTCTCTGCTCACAAGCTCTTGTGCTACATGTGGCTGTGTTAACACAATTTTCCTTGAGGGCAATTCTTTTTTGACTAATGGTGTAGCTGTGTTGTTGAAATATTTGCTAATGTACTCTATAAAACCTCCTTGGTCTACAGGCAGAGAAAGAAAACACAAATGTGGTAGAAACTCCTTGCCTTGGTAATAGCCATGAATCCACCTGTGACCTGTAGCCTCATGCAACTGCTTTCCAGCACAGCCTGGTTTGCACAGCTATGCAACAGAGGCACAAGTGCTTTGAGGAGCAGAATGGTTAGCAGATCAGTCTCCAGGACCAGTACATCACTGCTCTGTCAGACTATCACAACCACAATGACACTACTAGTCAGTCACAGCAGATACCCCACAGGCAATTTGAACACTCCAGCTAGTTTCCCATCTCATCTCCAGCTGGAGGTTCTTGCCCACCCATAGGTTCCTAATCTTGTTGGGTTGACCTCCACCACCCACTCAAGAAGGGAGAGAAAAGCAGCAGGAGATTCCTGCACAATCCAGGCACACGGGGCCATGCCACAATGCTCTCTGTCATCTATACTGGATATATATATACTACATACATCCCAGGGGTGCCTTCTGAACTGAAACCCCAGCACTGACACCAGCAACAGCCAGTCTTTCACACACAAAAACCATTGCCCACTGCCAGGAGCTGTTACCAGCAGTTGTAAAACCACTATGTAATGACCATAATGGATGAGTCACAAGTGTCTTGTCGAGACTGTCCTATACTCCTGATTCAGGTCCTGGGCCCAGAGCAGCCACCAGCTTTGTACGGCTTACCAATGTCCAGCCCTCAATCCCCGTACAGATATGGATAATTGCTCTCTTCTGAAAGCTGGTCACATGAGTTTTCTATTCCATCTGCCCCAGATTACGAGCTCACTGCTAGCAAGTTTGTGGTGGCCATCCCTATGGAAGCCTACAAGCACTACCGTCGCCTGTTGCCTCTCCAGGTTTTTTTCCCTTGTTGCAGCCCAGGCCTTACCACCCCTCCTGATATCCCTTACTATTTTGGAGCCGTTAACTGGACACCTATATCCCACCCAGTATCCTTTAAAGTGAAGCAGTGGCTATTGCAGTCACGGGAGGAGCAATTTCTTTGTACGCTGAAGTCCTACCAGTCACTGCCACAATCCACACACGCCAACATCATTTGCAAATATGATACTGGCATACCGTGGAGCCCTGTTTTTTTCTCTAAGACGTGTACCTATACTGACACCTAGGGTGTAATGAAGATGGAACTTGCTGATTTTACTACCATTTCTACCATTATTCTCCTGTCCTAGCAATCACAGTGATCATTGAGAGGCCGACCGTGTTGTCATTTCCCACTTGATGCCTGTGAAGCACAGATTTTGGTGGCCAAAGGCCTGCTGATACTAGCTACAAAATCAGCTAGAGCAAAGAAACCTGTCTAGATTACCATGACCAAACTGTGCCTTTCGCACACAATGGGAAAAAGTTGAGAAGCAGATCCTGGGCAGGGGAAAGCAGACTGGACACTGTGAAGGGCCCTTGCCCAGCCAGCTGATCACCTTGGGTGCAGCTTTGGTCCATGTGGCTTCTGGAAGGGACAGACATCATGTCACTTGAGACTGTTCAAAAGACCAGTGAGAAAAGGAAAGCCAAGGGAGCATGAGGGTAAGGGCACCATGCACAGGGAAGTGCTAGGAAGATGCTGTAATTCATACAGGTCTGTCTTACACCACTCAGGTCCTACCTGAATCAAGAATAACTCACACTTCGAAACCAAACCAAAACAAAAAACACAGCATAGTTATTTGGAAAGTGCAGTGCTGTGTGACCCAGTCTACAATATTAGAAACAGCAACTGTTACACTCAGACTTTTTAAAACAGGCTTCTTAAATAGATTCCCCAGTCACTCACATCATATTAGGAAAATAACCTCAGTTAAAAATGAAGCATTAAACGCGCAGTTATTACTCTGTACTCACAGAGGTTTAACAGTTTAACAAATACATTTCTGTGTTGTTGATGCTAACAGGCTTGTCCAAAGTAGATAATCCATTGCAGACAGACAGCAGATCATAAAGCTACAAGGGCCTCATCTATTCCCCAGTCTCAAGGCAGGGTCACCTACAGCCATGTCACTTCTGACAAATGTTTGTTCAAACTGTTCTTAAAGTCCTCCAGTGATGGAGATGCCTCATCTTTCTCAGACAGCCTATTTCTCTGATTCATTTCCTTCAGCAACAGAAAGTTTTATTCACATCTAATCCGTATCTCTCTTGCTCCATTTGGAACACGCTGATCTTCATCCTGCCTATCACAGACAAAGAGAAAAAAGAATGCACTATTCTCTGCAGCAGCTTCTGAAGACTTATCACCTGACATATCTTCCTTTCTATTCTGCCTATGTCTCTCCCATAAACAGTTTGCAGCTATTTGGGCATTATGGGCAGAAAAGTTTCCCTCAAAATATTGTGTGCTTTTAAGGCTTCCAATCTGAAAACTGCTCACAGACCCCCTGAAACCTCTTCTGCTCAGTTCAGCCATGGAAATAGGCACTGATACTTACAATCCAGCTTCTGCTGAGAATGTTTGCTGACAGGAAATTTCAAATTTGCTTAATATTAATATTTACTGAGTAAACTTTGGCTGCACAAAAATACATGGGAAGCAAGCCAAAACATTTGGCTGTAGGCAGACATTCAATGTTCAGTGCAGGAAACTACACACTGAAAAACGAGGTATTATTTAACATCAGGCTGCATCATCTCTTCCTATCTGCACCCTTGCCCAGGGTTTGCTTTCTGGCTTCCTCAGCGATCTGCATCTCCTGACCAATCAATCCCCTCCTTGAGGCACAACTGACTACCTCTTCTTCCTCAGTGTTCCTCTCTGCCTCAAGCCCCAGTAGTGTCACTGCGGAGCCCAAACCAGCAAGCTGAATATGGCTTGATAGGATGGATGCTGCTCTACTGTCATTATGTATCATGGTGGCAGCAGTCTGAGGTTCATCTTGCAGGTTAGGAACTGCTGCTGTAGGAAACACTCAGCTGGCATTCATTTCACCTAGTTTTGGCCATGCAGAAATGAGGCACCTGAGCTTCTCACACCATCTTCCTCACTATGCAACAAGGAGATAAATGACCCTGTACAGGGACATGTCTCTCTCCACTGGTTATAGCAATAGCCCTAGTACCTAGGTGATTTAGTGAATTCTACTCCCAGTGAAGTATTTTCCGCCATCAATGCCAAAGCCATTGGATTTCACACGGTTTCCAACAAAACTCAAACAATGAACAGATTTTGAATAAAATACGACGATTTCACACCTAATAACAAAGAGGTCAAGTTCAGTACCAAAGCCTCACTGCACAGACAATTACCTTTTCTTAAGATGCTTGCTTTTCTGCAGATCTCAGTGCACGAGAAGCCCCAGACCCAGGATTCATAAGTGAAAAAGAAGGGTATCAACTTCCCCTCAAGTCAATAGGACTAGAAGACAAGAAACCAGCTTGTACTCAAGATGCAATTCAGAATGACACATTTTATTTTTATTCCTCTTTAGCCAAATGCCTATTACAAGAAGTACTTACTAGTATGAAATGCCCCATATAGTGTCCATATAACTATCAGAATAGTCTTCAGCAACTCTTATCTCAGGAGAGAAGTATACCAGGAAGCACACAAGCACACCACTTAAACAAGCATATGTTTAGCAGAAAAAGAAATGACCTCTAGCAGCAAGAGAAATCTCATGCATATCTCTGAGCTTCAGGGTTTACAGCAAATTGCTTTTCATATCCCTCACAAAAATGCAGGAAAAAGTTGTTTTTCAATGAAGTACGTAAGCCTGTATGTAAAATAACCATTTACCCTCAGGTGACATCCTCAAATACACCTGGCAGGCATTGAAAAGGGAAGATCAGCACAAGTGATTCCCTTCTCAGTTAGCAGGTGGGATGGCAATCCAGGCATCTAGCAGGTCTAGGACCAACTTGTACTATACAGCCAGCCCTTCTCACTTGAGCCTGTCTCTCTCCTTGCTCCACAAATGTGCAGTGGATAGCAGAGTGAGCCTAACGGAAGAGAGAATGTATCCACACATCTTGGACTGGCTGGGATATCCATGTCTCTCCCTGATGTTGTTCTCCAACATGGTGTCACATCATCTCTTTTACAAACAGAGCAGATGCTGCTTTAGTCTAGTTTCTCTATTTCTTTTTCCACCTCAAGTATTGTGAGTTGGTGGGAGCTTGAAGCTCTGTGCTCCTTGACCCATGAGGCTTCTCCTCAGCAGCCACGTGGTGGTAATACGGATCTGGACTTACCCTTAAATTATGACTTTCTGATCTAGCAAAATGTTGCTGAATAGTTAAATATGACAGTTTAGTACTCAATTTATAGTTCTTTTGGTGGTCAGAATACAATAATGCTTGCTTAAAAAACAGCCTGGGCTATCACAGATGCACAGGGCGTGTATCTACACAATGCCCCTGGGAAAGCTCACTATGACACATCCTTCTTCAAAGAAATTTCAGACAGTTCCCCCAAATCAGCTCTCAGAAGCTGGTAGTCAGGAACATGAAGACACCCATTCTTCCACAGCATCTGAGCTTTACCATTATACTGGGCAGCAACCTCTTCCTTTCACCAAACTCCAAAGACTGTTGCACCATGACTTCCATTGCATTGTGTTGACACACCTCAGGGACCTCTCTCTCACCTCTGTCCCAAGGAACAGTGAGATTCTGTTATGTATATGTACGATGATGGAAAAGACCTGGGTTTGTTGCTCCCCAGCCCTGAACCACATAACTGACACAGGTCCAAGAGTTTTCCCCACCTGCCTGACATAATGTTTGCCTTGCAGTGATCAACACCTAAACTATCATGGGCTTCAAAATATTCTGAATCTACCCTGACTGTCAACGATTTCTGTATAAATAGTAATGTCCCACTTCTTTTTGCTTCTGCACCCATCCTACCTCCCACTTCAGAGACCAGCAGTAAATCCACTCTCTGTATTGAGTTTTCTGAATGCAGACATCAACAACATTCAGGGCCTCGGACTGTTCTGAAAAAGTAATTCTTTAATAATTTTGGTAATAATTAATAATTTACATGAAAAGTATGGGCAGGGAATGCCTTTTCTTGTTCTTCAATACAGCACCCACTGCAGTTAGTTGTCACTGGTAGCAGATTTGATAGTAGCAGCTAGCAATGGCACAGAATTACTAAGGCATGCTAAGATTTCACAAGTTGTCTTAAACATGCTGTTTAATGTAAACATCCTGTGCATACCTCAGTGTGTATTTTAGCTGAGCTCTATGATAATAACAATAGAATTCCAGCTGAAATGCATACATATGGAGATGCTCAGCCTTCTCACTTGAACTTTGTAATAATCAAAACCTCAGCCTGGAAAAAACAGCCCCATCATCTTCCAAACATCTTACCAAAGTTCACTAACCAATTTTGGGCAGTGAGTTCAGCTGGCACAGCTGTAGCTCCTATACATGTTCCTTACCTCTCTGCTGCAGGTCACCATATCTGATGCAGGGATGGCCTAAGAGAACAAATATCTCCTCTTGAGCAGTTTACAGTTCAGTGATTTAAAAATGTGTGTAACATAGCATTAAGACAACTATATATATTCTCTTCTTCTTCCTACATGGTTATATAGTGCAGTGACAGCAGCAACCAGTGGCATTTTAAAAGGACATCAAAGACAGACTAAGATGATTGTATTTCCTGAAGTCAATTTTCAAATATTTAATTCCGTCCTTGGAGAAAAAATTAGACAAAGCATTTAAATA
Organism: Tapera naevia; assembly: GCA_033556795.1. Taxonomy (NCBI): domain Eukaryota; kingdom Metazoa; phylum Chordata; class Aves; order Cuculiformes; family Neomorphidae; genus Tapera; species Tapera naevia. Next base: position 852,297 of record JAUMJJ010000079.1, on the reverse strand, counting down.
CAAACCAGCAGTATGGCCCTCAGCCACTTATGCTTCAGGCACCTTGAAACAGCAGCCTTCCCAATTAACCTCAGTGTTAAATCACTAATGTTTATTTGTCAGCACTTAACAATTCCTTGAAAAGAGATTCCATGAAACAAGTGGTAGAAATATTGTGAAAACGAATTTTCAAAACTGGCAGAGTCCCCAGAAAATGAAAGTACAGGCTTCATTTGTGGCTGTAGAAACAAGAAGAAAGCAAATGGCTTCATGAAGTGTCACCTACACTTTCCATTTATTTGCTTTGCGTTAGAACATTGACAGGTCGTATTTGTTGGAAAAGCTCTGCAGATGATTTCTAGACAAGAGTACTGATGCACTTTCCAGTAAGGCAGCAGGAAAAGTTTCCTAGTTAAAAAATTTAACACGCAGCCATAAACCAGTAACTTTCGATGCAAATTCTTCCATCTATCTTTGATGGACTAAAGTCTGCCAAACTCACCCTCCACAGGGAAGATGTTTCAGCCCTGGATTTCTCTTAACAAAAAGACTAAGTGAAAGATGGTGTCGTTATCCTCTACAAGGGGAAAGACCCTTCCAGAGTGCAATCTAATTCAGTTTGTTGTCCTGGGGGCCTATTTAAGTTCAGATCCTCCCTGATCCTTGGGGTCTCCGATGCTGACTCTTTAGCTCACTGTTTCCCAAAAAGCATTCCCAAAACACCTCACGGCACCATGATAGAGTCTCAGCTCTGCACTAACTACAGTCAGACTTCTCTCTCCTTCTAGATTGGAATTACCCTGCAGTCCCTGTTTTTTATTTGCTATCCATCCATCCCAGCCATGTCCTCAGATAATTAGCCGCAAGTCCTCACAAAAACAGCTGATTTGCTTTGCCATAATGATGGAAAAAGCCAGGTCAGTCCACAAAAGAGCAATAAAACTTCTTCAGCTGACTTTGCATTGGGTAATTCCATCACCCTTTCTTCTGATGTCTATATAAGAATTTTCTGTCTGCTAGGAGACCATAAAATTCCTCCCAGTTCTCTTTCCTGGGCTAAACAAGCCCACATCCTCCAGTTTTTCTTCACAGCTCATATGTCCTGCACCCCTAAAGGGACATGGTCTGCCCACAAACACCTTCTCCCCCAGAGGTGGACAGAGCCAAGTAAATACCTTTTTATCCTGGAGACTCCTGGTCAACTATTTCAGCCCAAGGTGTCATTTGCCTTTTTTTTTTTTTTGAGTTAGCAGTGCCGGTTTTAATTCATGAAGCTTGTGACAAGAGGCTGCTATTCTGTTGCTGCAGCTAATTATCTGCTGCTACAGATAATTATTTTTAAATGTATACCTTGCATTAGACTTCCTAAGTCTTGTGCTTTCATTTGCCTTCATTTTTATTTCCTTGATTTCGGAACATTTGCCCAATTTACCAAAATCGCTGTGTACTTTTCTCCTCCAGGGTATATGAAACCACAGACCACTTAATGTCATCCAAACACTTTGTAAATACCTTACCCAGTCTATCATCCAAGTCATCAATAAAAATAATTATTAGAGCTGCCCTTAGGTCTTGTCCCACAGGACTGTATTTGCGAAGTCCTCGTTCTTTGTCAGCAAATCCTTGAAAATTATTTATTAGGGTAGTTTTTCAGCTAGTCGTGCACTCATCTAGGAATGAATTTTTTTTCTAGAACCAGGCATGATTTGAAAATAATATATCCAATAGCGGTATGAAAAGTTTCACTCAAATGCAAGGTAAATTACATTTCTCGCTTCCTCTCATAAAAGAATGAAACTAGGTTTCTTTGACACAATTTATTTTCAACAAATCTATGCTGACTATTTCTTTTTACTTGAGGTGTTATATACAGATTGACTGCTTAAAAGTGTCTCCTACATCTTCCCAGGTGTCAGAGTTAGCCTGGCTGGGCCTGTGATAGATTTTTCTTTTTTTGGAATATTATTTAAACCCTATTTGCACATTTCTAAATGCAGGCACGTTCAGTCTCAACACAATCCTTTAATTCTCTGTGATAGTTGTAATTACACAGAGATGTCTTTGACTAGTCCTTTACACACTTGTTTAATCAGATGCAGTCACACTGAAAAAAAAAAAATTACATGATCTTTAACCTGTTCTTTGGATTATTTTTAGCCTATGCTTTAATAACTCCTTCCACTTTCTAGCCTTGTTGTGGAAACAAGAGGAGAAAGCAAAAATGAAGCAGGGCTGTCCCCCTGTCCTGAACCTGTAGCTTGTGTGTTTAATCAGTTTTAATGGCATCTGCTGGCAGACACTGGATATGCCTCCGTGAGGTAGAGAGGAGCCAGCGGACAGACATAGACTGCCAACAGGAATATTTGTACCTTCAGTGACAGAAAACAAAATGAGACACAGCTGTAAGGACAGGTCCTGATGAAAATAGGGTGGGGATATTTTGTGAGGAAATCATCTCTACCCAGCATCCAAGCTTGTTCCTGTGCTGCTGAAAATGAGAGTTTAACTACACTATGTGCAAACAGAAACAAACACATCAAACAGTGTAACACTACCCAGAGTCATAAATACTAGGGCAGGCTTCAGCCACGGCCTCTGACTGTGCAGGACTGACAGAAATGCAGGTGAACCTGTATGAACTGGGGCCAGCTTTGCACAGACCTGTGCTGCCTTCTGGTACTGCTGCCATCCGGAGCATCAGGAGGACACGTGGCACTGACTGCAGGGTGCAAACACAAACACTACCTGTGGCTCTCAGCATGAAATCAGTGTAGAAGTCCTATTCCCTCTCTCCTTCCAGAATCGACTTCCTCTTTCCTTCAAACAGGAATTAGTGGCTAACACCAAAACCAAAGGGAGGTGCTGAACCCCTTGGGCAGCCTGAAGAGGACAGCCAGCACTGAGGAGCAGAGGCAAATGCTGGAAGGACCAGGCACCCTGGACTGCAAACAGCCCTGCCTGCATCTGTTTGTCTCTCTCTGCTTGGGTGCCCTTCTCCAAGATATGGGGGTAAAAAGAAAGCAGGGAAGCTTGAAAATATGGTACCACTAAAGGATATAAAATTAGCAGACAAATAAATTTGTAATCTATTGCTGCCAATAATTTCATTATTTTTATGCTAGGCTCTTAATTTTTCAGCACTTGGAGAACTGCTACAAATCCTGTTTTCTAAGAGCACTTTGTTCCTTGAGAAATGAGGCAGATAAAAGAGAGAAGTGATTTGCCTCATCGAGAGAAGGGTATGCAGGATCTTTACGAAAAAGGCTTTGGGAATATGCCTGTCAAAGCAAAGGGTAAAGACAAGTAATACCAATAGAAATGAGTGATACCTCTTTCCTGGGATTAGTGTTCAGAGACAGGCAGACTTGGAGTGTTAAACCCAAAATATATGCCACGGTTATTGCAATAGCTTCCCTGAAAATTACACCTAGAGAAGTCAGTAACCTTGCTGATCCCATAGTCCCCATCCCATAGTAGTCCTCCCAAAAACGTTTAAACACTCAGGATGAATGAAAACAGAAGAAGGTACCATTTGGGGCCTCACAACAAAACCTAAGGACTAAGTAGTCTTTAACGCCAATACCAAACATAACTATAAGAAGTGTCTGGGATTAGGAAGATATTTGAGTATTATATTCTAGAATCCCAGGACTTCTATACAAAAGGCACACACACTCAGCCAAATTAACACCATTAGTCCTTGCTCCCTGCTCTCTGTCTTTCTCTGAACTTGTCCTCCAAACCTGGAGCCATACCAAACAGTGCCCAATGCTAGATGGCATTTGTGCTAGATGGCATAAACCAACACAGAGTCACAGACTGTGCTAACTGGTCACCAGTACGAATGACTAGGTAGCTAGGGATGCCCACTGGCACTATCTGATAGTAACCCAGGAGAGGGAAACTGTTAGGTGGAAGCAGCATGAATATCCATGTATCTCTGCACTCCAAATTCCTTCCAATCAACCGGTAAGGAAGGGTCCATGTAGGAGCCTGAGGCTTCAGGAAAAGGACTGGCCCTCATTGTCAAGTCTCTGGTCTAGTACCAGGCAACATAAGTGGTCCCATCCCAGGGTGCAAGTGTGGTATCTCACTGGAGGGCAAGGAATTGACAGGAGTCTCACTGAAAAGGAGTCGTGACTGGCCAGAAAATACTTTCAAAAAGAAATATCTCCTGAAATATTTTAAATTCAGTTTTAAAAGACTGAAAATCAGGTTTTTACAGTGATATAGAGAAAGATGTTCTTTGTAAGAAGAAGTAAGAAAACAAGGAATTGGTCTTTTTTTGTTGTTTTAGGGTGGGTTTTTAATTGCTTCTTTCTGTTTTCTGGCCATTTACCTCTTTGCTCATTCTATGTTGCCATCAATCAGTGGGAAGGATGGAGAAAAGTAGGAACCAGCTGAAGAGAGAAAACAGCGAGAACCTGACTTTTTAAGTTGTGGTTTACGAACTGAGCAATGATAACTATTTGAAAAAACATTCTTAGTCTATAGGTTTGGGTTTTGTTTGTTTGTTTGTTTATCAAAACAAAACTTTTCAAAAACTACTATGTATTTTTAACTTTCAAACAAACCTGCTGTTTATTGGGCAGGTTGAACTGACAGATTTTACTGTTACCTGTAGTCTGTGTTTTTGTAATTGCATAGAATCAAATCTTTACTGAATCAACATCACAGAAAAGTCAGAAAGAACTTTTTTCTTAAGTAACAGTGCACTTTCAACACAGTGTGTTTTGCAGTTTCTGCGTGTCAAGTTTCTGAACCACCCAGATATTTCAAAGCCCTGCATGGAAATGGTTAACAAAGCAGTCCCCCTCCATGTGAGCTCACATTTTAACTCTCCTGATCTAGCAAATCTCAAGAGAAAATTCTGCCTAAAATAACGTGATGAAGAGGAAAAAGTCAACCCTTGCAGTTGTTTAAATCTTGATCTTTAAAGCTAGACAAATTCAAATTATAAATAGGGTATATTTGTCTCACATTCTAAAGAACTGTGAAACACCAGATGGCTTTGCTGCCGCTGCGACCTACCATATAAAATATGTTTGTATAGTTTCTGATCTCAGTACAAATGTGACACAAGAATGATATGCTGTTAACATAAAAATAATTTTATGTGTGAACTTGCCGTGGCTGGAGGCAGTTTATCAGCTGTCTGGGAGATGCCTTGTCTTTCTACCACTGGATGGCATTCAAGGGCCATAAATGCTCACATGGAGAGCTGCAGCAAAAGAAAATGCCTCTCGGAAAATTAAAACACAAAGCATCCAAAGCCCTTGGATTCTTAGCAATGCTTCTGTAATATATTCATGTTTTCGAAGTTCCAAGGAAACAAAATCCATAAAAATAAAAAAAAAAATCATTTCTGAGGGAAAAGGATCTTTCCTCTGAGACGCGGGACAGGAGATCTGAAAGCAGTATTTCAATTAGGACAATGCAGTAGTCAGTCACAGCTAGGCATCTCACTCCACATCAACATTAATACAGGCTGGCAGGAGACAACTGGATGGGACCTTTGCTTTTCCTTCCAGATATGGACCCAACAGGGAGAGAAAAAGTGCATTAATTTGACCTTGGGTTTACAAAGACATGATGCCCTGTTTCTGCAACACCTGCACACATAAAAAGCTGTTTAAAGCATTTCTGCCTTCGTCTTCCTTCTTTAAAGCTAAGATCCATCCACCAGGCAGTATCATTAAAAGACAGCTCACATCACAAATGAGCCAGCTGTGAACAGGAGATGGGGCTGGAAACCTCCTGGGGTCCCTTCCCACCTGAACTGCCCTGCAATTTTATAGCCTCAATAAGAATAAAAACAGGTTGACATTTTTAACAGATTAGAAGAGCACCCCACAATGGTAACAGTATTTGTGGGGGTGTAGCCATAACAATGTGAGAGTCTGAGTAAGGTCAGGTTTGCAGAGAGAAAACCGCTTTTACTGGCCAGCTGATATTCTCAGGAAAGAGGAGTGAGCTCTGGAACAGATGAGCATCTCCTCAGGTCTGAAAGAGCACAGAAAGCTTCAGACTAGCTGCAGGCAGGCAGTATTTGCTGACTTTCATCGATTAAAGGACTTTCAAGGAAAGCATAGTTTGCACCTTTGTGGTACAAAGAAAGGTTTGGAAGAGGAGAGGTGACAGCCACAGCCTCTGCAGTGTAAAGATGAGGTACAATCAGCAAAAGACTCATCAGAAAAAGCTGCGGTATTCTGGGATTCAGTGTTCCCTCCTAGTCGGATTTTTGAAATGAAGCCTAGCCATGACTTTTAGTTTCCTGTTTAATTTTTGTGAGTCTGTCTTGGGTAACCACTGTTCCTGCCACTTGCTGGGAGGGTGACTGGTGGTGATGTTCTGGTTTCACTCACAGAAAGGCGTTTGGTGAGCTTTGTTCCTCAGGCTGTACTGCCTGGAGTACTCATCATAGTGTTACTGGTAATGCGTTTAGGACTTATTGCTCTGCTGCAGTTCAGTTCCACTTGAGGCATGATGGCTACAGGATATATTTGCTTCCAGTGAGGATTTTGCCATGGCTCAGGGGATAGATGTCTGAGGGTACAAGGTGGGGATCTGAGAATATCTAAGTTAAAATGTGATCTTCTCCAGTTATTATGTAGGGCAAAAAAGAAGAGAAGTACATGGTTGGTGGGGCTTCATCTTCCTGTTGCAGTAGATGTGTGTGTAGTGTTCAAGTAGTTCATTAAAAAAAAATGTATATATTCATGTTTCTAGAGATGTGCCCTTTGTTCAGAGAAGATCCCCAGCAGCGTGCAGGGTGCTGTCCTCACAACAAGCTAGTGGTATCTTAAAACCCAGCTACAGACAACTTTGGGGTGTTTGCTGGTTTTCCAGAGAGGCTCATGTTGGTCTCTGGGTCTTTGATATATGATAACTTGTAATTATTTCTCTGATACAAGTTCATGAGGCCTACGAAGAAGATGATGGCATTACAACAGTCTTGCATGTACATCCTTGTTCTCCTACCCTGTACCCTATTCTTCACATCAGGGCTTAAGAGGGGGTAGAGGCTCTCAGTGAGCAATATTCTGGTCTTGTTTTACACCACCTGCTCAGAGGACTCCGTATCAGATACAGACCTTGTTCAAACTCTTTTCCCTGTAAGACCTATTTTGTGTTACCTGAAGAGGCAGAAATGGGGCCAGTGGTTTTCAGTCTTAAACTACTATCTACCATGCACAAGATGTTCTGCCCAGCCCATTGAAATGAGGTTTTAAAACAATAAAAGCAGAAAAACACTTTTTTTTTTTTCTGGAAGAAAACAGTAACACTTTTACTCAACACAATACTACAGTGTAATATAAAACAGAAGAAATAGGAAACATCAAGGGCGGAGTTTTAATTGTAAGTATCAAAATAGAGACTATAAATTGGGTTTTAGAAACTACAAGGCACAGTTCAAATATGGAATCATTTCTCAACAGAGATTATGTGCACAACAAACGCATTATATTTTAACAGATTAATCATTTAAGATTTGCGGCATTATCTTCACTGTCTAATTAAACAGCTCAAAAGGAAAAAACCCTTCATCATAACTTGCATTATGCTCACAGAGACATAGACACCCAAAATCACATCACCTAATGAGATAAGTTGTTCCATGGCGACCAACTTATGTCTATAGAGCCCTAGCATTTGATTCAGCAGCCAGAACTCAGCTCCTTCTGGTGCTTTCTGATCCACAGTGCAACCACCAGACTGATCCAGAGCATAACCACCAGATTGGTTTGTGACTTTACCACTGTCTCTCTTCCCAAGCACTTCACAGAAATCTATTGCACTCGTAACACCAGCAAAAGCCATTGGGCTGATGCTGCCCGAGGATGGTGAAACTGCAGAGCACTGAAAGGCTAGTTGTTACAGTAAATAGTTTTATACTGTTGCCATGTGCTGCTTTATTATTATGAGCATTCTACTGCTTTTCACTCTCCCCACTGCCTAACACATCCAGAGTAAGATTATGTTTTCTCTTCTGCTTGGGGAAAAAATATTCAGTAATACTAAGAAACTACAAAAGAGCCTTATTAGGAACTCTGTCTCACTAGGAACCACTGTATCATCAGCCCAGCAAATGTTAATGCCTCATGCTCAAGGAAAAGTGAAAAAATAAAAATAAAGAAAATCTATCACAAACAAGTATTTGTTATGACCAAAACACAATGAAGAAAAACATTGTTCCTAATGCCTACAGGGCCAACTTACTTCTTAAAGCACTGGATTTGTTTATGTTTACCATTACCTTTGCATTCATAGCAGCAAATGTTACTAATGGCCACGCAATTACTCATATACTTTAAAGGTTAAATTAGAACCTTTCCAGACTCTTACCTCCAGCCCTGCACTTGGCGGCTCCGCCAGCTGGAGCTCCTTCCCCCAGGCTCCCAGGCAACTGCACACCCTTATGTCTTTTCAAAAATACATGGCTCAATGTTTTCTGCTTTAATTTATTTGGTGAATTTTCAGAATTGCTTTGTTGTTGTATCCTCCTCTGGGAATGTATTTGCATGAAAGAAACATTATGAACCGCCTAGTATAAAGACATTAAACAAGTGAAATGACAAACACATGTAAAAACATAGCTATTCCAAATCAAGCTTAAAAACCTGAAGGAGAAAAAAACATTTCTCTCTTCCCTCATCTGGCCTTATCCTATTAGGCCAATTAATGAGCTTAGACTCATGTAAAGGAGTGAGAACAAGAAAAAACACCCTATCCCTGTCTGCTGAGGATGAGAGCTGATGGGTTTCTGCACTCACTCAAGTATCACTGTGGAGAAGATGGCCAGAGAATGATGATGGCGAAGAAAATGGAAAGAAACAAAGAAAAAAAGAGCATGTCAGCTATTCCTCTTTAAACAATGGTTATCTTAGCTGTGACCATGTGGTGGAAGTAATTGTGTTGATATGGGCTAGCAATGACGTAATATAATCATTTCTGTAAAGTGGAGAAATAGTGATAGGAGCTCTGGTTGAAGTGGTGGTTTTATTTCTGGACCGATTCTTCTCCAGGCTCTCTCCATGTGGAGGTGCAGGAAGTGGCAACGCATCCAGGAAACTCAAGCCTTGCTTTTTCTTGGCCCAAAGGAAAATACCCTTGTGAAATCTTCAAGAAAGGAAAACTGAATCAAAAAGAAAACTGGCTTCTCTCACATCTCAACATCCAGAATGGTTTAGCAGGACAGTAACTGTTAGATTTACAGCTTACACCTTACACCATAATGAGATGGCATCTTATTCCAACCTGACAAGGGGTCAAGTGCTGAGTCAAACATATGTCAGAGATGTGGGAAACTCGAAGCAACAGCGAAACCCCTTAAACAGGGAAATCCTCCAGACACTATTGAAGTGATTGTTAGTTTTATTGCATCATCAAATGAATGTTTCCTGATACCATCTTCAAATCTGTCTTTTTCATGGCAATCTTCTTTGACACATCCAGACACCCTACATTCCACTGCAAAAGGCTCCTGCTATATATGAATATATTTAGGTGACTTCCAAGTTAGCAAGGAGCTTACACCCAGCTGTCAAGGGAAGATTCATAACCTGAACTTACCCAACACAACCTTACCTGGGACAACCTTCTCTTTGCCCCTCACCACTATTTAAAATCATTGTTTAGGCAGGGTGACAGGGCTATTGCTCAACCAGAACTTCTCAGGTTTGCTAGGAGTAAGAAGTCTGGTCTGAAATTTCACTTCATTACAATCCCGTCAACCTGAGAGCTTTCTCTTTCTGCTAAGTCACCCTTCCTGCGATCACCAGCTGTGGACTGGAAAAGCCAATGCCTATGAATAGTTGGAAGGATTTTTAGCCTGGCATCTCAAAGCAGTGAGGCACTCATACTGTCTGTCTGTCCATGCAGCTGTCTGACAGCTGCCCCTCAGCGACTGTTTAACCATTTGGTCAGTTTTGAGCATTTTCCACAGATGGGGAGTGACCTCAGCCCTTGCAAGGCCTTACAACAGGGGTGTCAAACTCAAGGCCCATGGGCTGAATCCGGCCCTCCACCTTGTTTTGTCCAGCCCAGCACCTTGTTTCTCCCCATTGGCAGTGCCGAGCTCCTTGCCCCTGTTCTCCTGCCAGTGCTGGTCACGTGTGCAGCGTGTGACATGCGTTACACTGCAGGAGAACGATGGAAGCAGTGAGTTTGCCAACCCTGCCTTACAATTTCTGTGAAAAACAACATCAGCTAATGGTAAAATATAAAAATTGGAATCTGACTGTAAAGAAGTCCATAATAACCCTAAGAAACTCACTGGATGGACAAAAAGTGACATGGCCCTGGTTTTGGCTGCAGCAGCTCAGAAGGACACCCAATGGGGCTGCCCAGGGAGGAGGGGTTTGCTGAGTACATGGCAAAAGAAGGCTTCAGTGAGGCAGGGCACAGATCATCAGGAAATCAAGCTTCATTAGTCACTCTGCTTACAGAATGAATTTGTTACTAGGACTGTGGTGACGTAAATTTATATAGGTCACCGTGATAAAAACATATCATATCACTGTAATAAAAACATACAGTTTTATTTCCAGCTTGCATGATTTTCAGCATTTTTAATACACAGTATAAGCCTGACTGACTTTACTATTTATAAATCCCACTGACAAGCACCTCAGCCATTTTCTAATGTAAGGAAACTATATTGTACTTTTTTTCTGTTTTCCATTCCTACTGGAAATGTGGCATTTAATCCCCACACATATAAATCTAGATTATCTTCCAGCATATATTGCCATTCATATCCTATTTATTCTCTGTTATGGCCCATTGTATTATCTTCTTAATGATATGTAGCATTGTTTTTCCTAGCTCTGACTGTGTATGGGCTCACTGACCTCCCACCACCCCTCTAATACCCATGCCCAGAATCCCTTACCCAGTAAGCAGGTCTCTACTACTTGCCAGACAGTCCAGCTTCAAGTTTGAGAAAAGTAAACTACACACTTATCTTACAAGCACCCCCATAACCATAGATCACTTGAGTATTAACACAACTTCTCAGTCCACCCATGCTCAGATGTGGGGTCCCTTTACCCAGAAACAAGCCCTGACCATGAGTCCTTCCAGACGCAAGCTTCCTCCTGCTTGCCAAATAGTGCAGCCTCAAGTTTCCTGGCAAATGTGCACACAAGATTAAATTCACTGAGGGAAAAACAAGCAAACAAGTTTTTACAGGTACAGCTATTTAGACCTCTCCTAAATAAACATACACCCTGGTCCCTCTAGTTGCTGACACCTAGACCTGCAAGCATTTTGGCCCTACAGTTGGGACCATCCACATCTCTCTTGCACAAGGGTCCCTTCTCCAGTTATTAGCACTTAGACCTTGCAGCAGTCTGTGGTGATGTGATACCTCCCTGAACTCACTAGGCTACACAGACCACTCTATGCTTCTTAGCACAACTTTTGATGCACTTGGAACACCACCTTCCCTCCCCTTTTTGGTCTGCTGTGTTCCGGGGTAACACAGGCTTCCCAGGGAGAAGGAGTTCCATTGTATAGAGGCAGCCATCCACAATGCCAAGGCATCCTGCTTGGTCTTCTTGAAACTACTGTGCTTGGGAAAAAAAACTCCCTTTATTGCCTGAAGAAGGGAAAAGATAATCCATCATCACAACCAGGCACACTGAGGGAGAGAATGCCCATTGTCATGTTCTTCTGATCCAGAACACCTGGGTGCCTCCTCAGCCCTTGGGGTCTTGTGTGCCTGGGAAAAGGCATCTTTTCTGCCTGAGAAAGAGACTGACCATCAGTCACCCCGCACTAGCTCAATACACCTAGTACCTGGATTGTGACCCAAGTGAGGTGCTCTGATATAACTGGTAGAAATTGCCAGTTCTATGATGTCTTCCTAATGTGGCCAATGTGAACATTAAAACATCAAAATGAATATTCAAACATCTGACAAAAGTCAATGATCTTGAAACTGTATAAATAAGCGATCACACTGAAGACCATTCAAGCTTTCAAGGATCGCAGTGGGCTGCGACCAGTAAGTGAGTTGGGATGCCTCTCAGGCGTAGTGTGTGATCTCATCTGCAAACACAGCAAATGAAAAGGCCTTAGGTGAAGTCATCTCCCCTGGAGAGCCAGCCATCGCCTGTTGGGAATGCTGGTGCATTGAATGTGAGTATTCTCACCAACCCTAAGAGGGAAATTTTGAGGCCAGCCTCTCTATCTCTCCCTTTTCTGTCCATTGATGTGCTTAAATATGTCTTTGTATGCATACATATCTCTACATTGGTCTATGATACCATGTAATAAATATGAGCGATTCTTGTTATTTTCGACCTATAATTAAGTTGCTGTTTTGATTATAATAGATTTCATACAATCACCTTGCTAAATGCTGAACTGATTTACGAATAAGTACTGCTAAAGATCTGAGATCTATCTTCAATTTTCAATAAATCCTAAATTACTGCTCATTCATAACCATGTAAAATATTTTCATTCCACAGCACACTCACACATAGGCTAGAAAGTGAGATCACATATACACAAAAAAAAAAAGTTGAGTAAAGAAATTAATAAAAAGATAGGACAGACAGCAGCGATCAAGGAGAGGGCTCAAATAAGGGTACTGACTGGCAGTTTGCACACACAACCAGCCCCTCTGACATACCTCTCCTGTTTTCCCCACGCTTGCTCATTAGGAGTCCAATCTGAGCCCCACCACTCCCTTCTCCACCTTTTGCCCTTCCTCTAACCATCCCATGACAAATTCTGCACAGTCCCACAAGCTCCTTTTCATGCCCTACAGCGTCCAGTGCCCCGACATCCCCGCACCGAGGGCAGCCTGACTCCCCCTTCCCACAGATTAGAGAGCTCCAGCCCTCCCCCCCACCTCCCCAACCACAGTGCCCGAGGGACATCGCTAATGACCCATCAGTCAGTGACTGAAGAGGTCTGGTCTTCCTTATTGTCTCCCTCACCGCCTGCTGTTAGGTTTGTGTATCTGTGTGTTTATTTTGCCACTTTCCTTGTTGTGTTTATTCTTCTAAATAGGAGAGCTGGAGTTAGATAACTTAATGAAGTGGATGCTCCTGCATACCTGAGATCGCCTTAGGGGAGAGAGGGATCCATGAGTTGAGAAGGTCACTAAATGACTTTGCACAAGAAAGAGGGAAAAGCTGCTGAGAACGAAAAAGGGAACAGGCATCCTAGAATGACACAGGGCTAACAGCATCACAAGTCTTCTTTAGAGCATGGGTTTCACTCCAATTGGTTACTGGTTTTCAATATTTCTATGGCTTTACAATGCAAAATATGGAAGTTGATTCAGAAGATGCAAACGTAAGTTTATCATGTCACCAACCTGCTCTTGTGGGCAGCACAGGCATAGCAAGTACTCGACATTGCCAGAGGAGCTTGCTTGAGTAAGGAGACATCCAAGAAGTTGGGCAGGACAAAAATGCACATCTCCCCTGCAAGAGAACCTCAGAGAATGCGTTTCCCTGCTGCGCCTTTCAATGCTGCCAAAGTTATGAAAAAATACAATACTATTCCAAAAGGTAATCAGTCTGCAGCTTCAGCTCACTCCTTTCTCGCCCAGATATCCCAGGCAGGACCCGGCTCTCCTGCAAGAGGACCAGCATCAATCACATCTAACAAAATTGTACAACTTGGAATTATGAGTCAGCTATAGCACCTCCTTGATGTGTATTCCTGTAACGCCTTGAGTGATGATTTGGAATGAGAAATTAGACTTCTCGTGGAAACCTGTGCTGCTGATATTATTAAATTCATCCTGAAGACTCCCTACTGGACTACCTCCCTTTTGTCCAAAAGTAATGCTGAAGCAAATGAGACATAGATGAAATGTAGGGAGAAAAAAATCCAGAAAAATTGAAATTATCCAGCATAATTTACACAGTGAGAAGGGTGAAACAACAGAATCAGAAGATTATGGAATAAACAAACACTGGATTTTATTTTTTTTTAAGAGTGAGTCAGGCAAAACATATCCCAGGAACAGCACAGTACAGCTGATTCTGAACTAGGACATGGGACCGGATCAGTGGTTCCTAGGAGTGAGAGATTGAATCAGGGGTTAAAGGATGGAGATAAGTGTAATTAGGTTTACTGGACATATGCTGAATAATGGTTATCTAAGAATCTCAGCTCCCCTATCTATGAGGGGTCTTTTCTTCTCCACAAAGCCTCATGATTGCATTCTTAGAAGACAACACTGGATTTGCTCTCCAATAGACAGAAGGCTGGATGCATAGTGGATTTAAATTCATTAGATGCTGCTGGTCTTGGGCTGTTCAAGTGCCCCAACACAGCTTAGCCCTGGAGGCCTAAACTTACTTCAGTCATTTGGCACTGTAGCACGTGGCCATGCCCCAAGACAGACCAGCCACCCTCATACTGGACCCCAGGCAACTTTCCCTGTCCCCATTAGAAGTCCTTATGGCTACCTTCTCAGCATCTACTGCAGGGAAATCCGCACCACCACCACCTCCCCCCTCGATATATCTGAGGCTTTTTGAGACAGCATATTTAAATCCTTGCAGCCAGTGCTATGCAAGACCGATGTTCTCACCCCAGATATTCATTCACTTCACTTCTCATGGGCAGCTCCAGACCTGCAAACAGCTCCCCTGGAGACCCTGATCCAACCCACTACAAATGAACGAGCACTATGCCTGAAATCCCAGTTCACAATTTTAAGGTCACGCATTCAGAATACATATTCTGTTGTTCTCTTTTCACCTAACATATTCCGTACCTTTCCATTTGCACATGTGACTCCAGAACATTGCATTTGGGAATTACCAAAGCCCTATATCACACTGCTTAGGCGTACCTTAAACAGCTAATACTGTTTTACCACAGCACATAGATATCTTACTGTTAGACCTTTTGTCCACAAGGTAAAGTAAAAATGGAAGAGATGCAGGAGAAACAAAATGTTGAGTCTTCAAAAAAATGTAATTGCTAAATGAAAAAGGGGAAATTATTGCTTCTTTTTCTATCCACTTTCTCATCCCTCCCTTTCTCCTCCTCTCCCTCTCCCACAAATAAAGAAATCTAGACGTTAACTGCAGTAGAATCTATTTTTTTTAAGCTATTAAATCATCGTTTTTCCTCAAGAAACACTGATGATCTGACAGTTTATTTTAAAAATAGATCAAGCCTTTAGTTGTCATGCAAGTGCTGTATTTTACCCCAATAGAAATAATTAAACTTACTTAAATGCATGAAGAAGCAAGGAGGATATAAAACAGCCATTCGTCTTATTCAAAGATCTACCCAGTGTCTTGACCAGAAAACATAAGACTTTACACAGCAGTGCTATATAAGCTGAAAAACAAATATTCCATTCACCGTTATCCTTCATCATTAACAAAGGGACAGGCTTTAGGATTTGTGATAGTAGCAGGTACTGCAGTGACAATCTGTGTGGTTCTCTATCTTCACATTGTCCTTAAGGGTAATCTTAAAAAAAAGAAAAGACACATATATAATAAATAATTAGGATTAATTCCACAGTAAAAACAGCATTCTCAAGTAAAAGACGTCTGAAATCTTTTTCATAACCTCAAGGTACACAGGTTTTTTGGCGTATATATACCAGAACAGCCTCTGAACATTAGCCTGTGAAGCTGCATCATCAGTGGCTTTCAGAGCCACTACGCATAGTGACATAGTTTGGTGTACTTAGTTTGGCATTTCTTAAAGTATCTCATTTTCAAGAAGTGTGAAGTAACCCATTTATGAAAAATCAAGGTGTCCTTGAAATATTTCATAGAAAAAACAAGACCACAAATACGATGAGTCATCTTTATTTTTAATCTCAACCAAATTCTAGTTGCTGCCTCAGGGCAAGGATAATGTTGGTGGTCTTAGAAAAAGATCTGTGCTCTACTCAGATGAAAAGCCAGGATGAGTGCAGCTGAAGGTGTCTATAGGTAACTCAGCTATCTGGACTCTCCCTACAGCCAACAGAGAACCAATGCTCTGTTCAGCCATCAACTGCCATTTGAGCTGTCAGAGGGGATCCCTCCAAGCCTCCAGCTGCCATTCCAGCAGGTTATTTATGTGTCTTGTGTCTGCCAGCCATATGCAGATGTCTTGAGTACCCCAGGGTACTTCATATGGCACTAAATCTGTGAACAGGTAGCTAAACTGAGCCTTTAGTTAACACATAATGACCCCAATTCAGATCACCACAGGATAGACACCTTAGCTTGTTTTATTAGCTCACCATTTCTTACACCAAATTTAAGGTTTCTTCACCTGGAGCTGAATCACTCCCAAAATAATTAGCTTTAGCGGACTCTCTTTAAGAGAGCTTTCCAGATGCTCAAAGTAGTTGCCCATGTTTGCAGTTTCCTCTTGGTTATACTGTTAAAACAACCTCAGTTAATCTAATGAGCACAGAAGGTTTTGAGCCCTCATTCCAATACATAATTGGTATTACTGTCCAGCCCTCTTCCTAGGGATCTCCTGCCTATGCAGGAAAGATGCAAGGAAAATGACAGATTAAAATCAAACACTGCATAGCATTTAAGGGGAGGTTACACGTCCAGGAAAGTTAAAAACAAGGGGACAGGAAGTCAACCACCGTAACATCGGGTCAAAGTAGTTTCACTGAAGTCAGTGACACTGCATCAATTTTCACATCCCAGCTGAATAGCAGACTTGCTACGCTTCAATTTCCTCTTCAGAAAAAGAAAGAACCCAAGTGCAAAGGATACAAGTGCCAAAGATGTTTCCCTCAAACAGCTCTCCCATGTCCTCCAGAAAAACATGTTTTTATATTCACTGGTTCAGCTAAACATTGCATCCTAAAAGAAGCTTAAAAAGGTCTCATTTACACCCTCACCTTGGTAAAAGCCTTTGCTACGCAGCAGGTTGCTTCTGATGTAATGTTCTTTGGAACAAGCATGGTCTTCTTGGATCTCATCGGAGTGGGATAGGCCCGGGAGAAACAGCACCCAGTGCACTGGTAAATAGGAGCTCCTGGCTTGGAAAAGAATCTGTTCTCCCCTAACTTGCACTCTGGACAACCTGGCACAAAAAAATATAAGGAAGAGACTTTTACTTGGGCTCCAGCTGTATTTTCGTTTTCAAAAAGAAAGGGAAAGTACAGGCAGTAAGAGGAAGCACTCGCTGCACTCTCCTGCTTGACATCTGCAGAACAGAAAAGCACAGACACCAAAGCTCACCTCTTCAGGTTCCTTCAACTCTGCAATATGCAACCGCTGTAAAACTGGAGTGTGAGTTTCCAGGTAAGGCACAAGCACTATGGTATCTTTTTCTGGTTTTCTAACTTAATTTTGCTGACAGTTGTGGGAAGATTTTTGTATGTTTACTACACTAGCTGTCACTAGAAAACTTCCTACTAGCTAAAGATAGTTAAACAGCACCCACAGGATTCGTAGTGATTCTTAGACAATGCCTGTTGTCAGGCAAGACTCTATTATCAAGAGTTATAAAAATGCCCAGTGATCCTGAGATTTTTGTAGCTCACATTTTTCTATATTCAGTTCAAGGCTGAAAAAAAAAAAAACAAAAAAAAACCCCACCAAAAATCACACCCTCCAAAAGACCCCTAAAATCTTCCTAATATGCTACATCACCAACAGCCTGTATTCTTGGATCTACAGAGCAAAAATACTTTGCATGTTATGAGAAGAATCTGTAGTTCTCCTCTTCCTGATGTTACAATACCCTTTACATCTCAGGAATGCAGGAAACGAAAATGTTTCTATTTGATTATATATTTTAATTTATTATATTTGATGTTTCAAGGATTAAGATCACCCACGTCAACATGAGGACACAATCATCTGGGAGAGGCTTGACCTGGAGAAATCAAAGTTAGAGAAGAAATAGGATGCATACTCACAGCAAAATTATCATGATTTATTACACCTTTGTATCTCAGTGTCAATAAATACAACGGAATAGTAAGATTTATGATCACATTTATAAAATACATGAAAGTTTAATTAATACTCTTTATGAACAATTGCCCTATTTCTGAATGGTGAAAGCAACTTACCCTGCATGAGAAACTCTCCATCTGGGAAAGCACGAAGAAGATGCAGAAATACAGATAAAACAGTCAAAGTGACAGCTGCATACTTCCCATAGCAATCCATGATTGGTCTGGAAATACAAATACACACATTTTAAAGGGACTGTTTCACAATGGGTACTGTACCAGTATTTAGACTGCATACTAATACAGCATTCAGTGCAAGTAACAGAGAAAAGTTAGAACTGGGAAACCAAAAATGTAGTTCATTTTATTGCCTCAGAAAATTGACTTCAACACAATAACAAAAATGTGCCTTTCTTCCCAGCCTTAACAATTTTTTTCCTAAATATTAACATAAGCCACAACAAACTTCATATATCATAACTGTCTAATATTTATGGTAGACTGGACAAAGCCACCAAATGCTTATGGAGAAGACAAAAGAATCTGCAGAATCTGGGATAGGAAAAGAATAATTTCAGGGAAAATACATTCCCATCAGAACATTATTTCTCGAACTAAGAGTTAGATTATTTGTCCATGCACTAAACCAGATGCAAATTGTGCCAGGGGAGGTTTAGATTGGATACTAGGAAAAATTTCTTCACTGAAAGGGTTATCAAGCATCGGAACAGGCTGCCCTTGGAAGTGGTTGAGTCATCATCCCTGGAGTTATTTAAAAGACTGAGGATGTGGTGCTTAGGGACATAGTTTAGTGGTGGACTAGGTAGTGTTAGGTTTATGGCTGGACTTGATGATCTTAGAGGTCTTTTCCAACCTAAATGATTCAGTTATTCTATGATTTCTTTAGTGTCAAAGTCCCCATAAAAAGATTTTCACAATCTTGTCCCTTAGTGGGAGAAAGCTCCTCCAATTTATGTAATTAGAGAGACAATAAATGCTCTGCTCCACAATACCCGAGGAGAAATGGTGTCAACAGAGAGCTCAGGAGGGCTTGAAACAGACCCAGAGCCACCTGGATTGCCCAAAGTCAGGGGAGTTCCAGGGAGTTCAGCATCACTGCAACCTTCTGGACCGAGATTTATTTTAGGTTTTGTTTCACTGACGCAGCAATTTGGCTGTTGGGTTCTGAGTTACAGAAAGCTGGTTTGGTTGAAACAAACCCTGGTTGGCTCAAACTTCTAAAAATCTTTTCAACAGATTAATTTTCTGCAAGAAGGCTACACCAGGACAGCCTGTGCAGGTCACAGAGACAGCAGCACTCCTTTGCCCAACCTGACTGGCCAGGGACAGCCTTGCCTTGGAGGACTGAGTTTCAAGGCCTTTTTATTGCTAAGATACAGAGCACATTTCAATATAAGGACTTCCCTTGCCCTTGCAGATTATCCTGTGAGGGATTCTGAGCTGAGCACCATTCTCCTTCACCCTGAGAGAGGGGGTTTGACCATGGCTGTGCAGCAGCACCTAGTTCACTGGCCCTTGTTGTTCCTGACTGGCTTTGGTCAAGCACCCCAGGCAGCATCCCAAGCCTGCATCAAACCTGATAAGGAAAATGCGATTTTAGAATCATAAGTTTGAGTTTTTATTAAATTTACCAGGCAACATAAATTGATCATGAGGCCCCACATATAGCCTGGCTGGACCACAGGAGGCTGGCTTAAAACACAGTCCAGCTGAAACAATAAAGGCCAGGTGCAGGTTAGAACAAATAGCTTGAGACAGGGGGATAACAGATAAAAAATTAGCTAGGTTTAGCATTTTAACTATGTAAAGACTATGTAGTTTAACAGTAGCTTAGAGATGGGGAACCTTCTGAGTTTTCTTAGATTTTCAGAAGACGAACTGTTCAGAAAATAAGAGACTGTGGTGACCTAACATCAATCCGTGACTTCTAAAGAAGAACTAAACCAGATGGGAAAGAAGATATGACTTTAGAAAGTCACCTGGACCTGACAGTTCGTGGAAAAACACTGAGATCTTTTAAGAAGATTCTGAGGATTGCCTAATGTTATATTAAGTATATATATATAGTTGTCAATTGTTAGTTGTCTCTGCCACTCACTGAGGTGATGGTCTAACTCTGAGTTGTTAACAAAGCAAAACCTAGTGTTACGCATTGGCTGGTGAAATTCTTTTAACAAACTATTAATCTGCCTTCTCAGAAATGTTATCTGATCATGCAAATCTCTCCACCTCTGCAGTCACCCCCCCCACCCCAAGCCATGCCTGGAATTAATCCACAACTTGTTTGGGCTGTGGCTGAACCTCAGGGCTGACAGCATCTCCAGACTCTTGCAACTGGATCTTTTGAACAGTTTCTTCTGTGCCTGCATAGACTACCCGATCCCTTGATTTTAAGAGATAGAAACTGTCAGAGAAAAGCATGATGTGTTGATGACTGACATGCAGGATCAGGCCCCAAGCCCAAGCTGGCAAAATGGACTTTTTAAGTACTGAAAGCTTCTCTGCTTATCAAGCCAAAAAAAAAAAAAAAAAAAGCATTAAATGTTTAAATACTCAAGAGCTTCTCTCTCTTCTTCCAAATACATCAGTCAATGCCACTACTCTGTGATAAATACTCTCCAGGGACAGATCAAATTGTGGCCCCAAATATTTCTAAAAATGAAGTGACAAAGAGAAGGACAATAATGCCAGCAACAAAGAAATTGATCTTGAGATTTGGTGTAGAGGTTATTTAAGCATGTCGTATTGGCCAGAGAAGACACTGCCAACCCTAACCAGGAAAGATGGTAAAAAATCAGGGATAACTAAACAAGGATAGCTTTCACATAATGGAGCCTTATTTCTTCACAGATTTGCACTACCCAGCAGCATCACTACAAGGACTGCCACTATGATGCAAACATTCAGCTAATACCTGCTCACATCTGGAGGGAGAGGCAAACCTGAAGTGGTCCAAGAAGTGAAGCCACTTGCCTGGTATCATAATCTGAGAGTGAACGTGGAGCACTGAGATGTGTACAACAAAAATATTCATTAGCAGAGGGATGCTCCATCACTGCACAAATTCCCAGAGATACACGGGGATGTGAGGCTTAAATTGATTAAACTGATGTACAATACAGTCATCAAAGGTAGTAGTTCAAATGGCAGCAAAGCAAAAGCCTACAGGGTAGCTTGGAAACCAGGAAAAAAAAATCAAGGAGAGTTCCACCCTTGCAGCAATCAGAAAAAGATCTGGCCCAGGCAAATGAGGCTGAGACCAAAGGCAAGATGACAAGAACATGGTCCTTGTCTGACTGGGCAAGAATCAAAAATCAGAGGCAAGAGACTGATGTGAAGCCCAGCTAAACTGAACGACTAAGAAGCCAATGAGGTTGCAGTTAATGAGTGGCAAAGGTTGGGTACTGGGTACAAGTAACATCACCTCCTCCCTCCTACCTGCCCAGCGAGTCAGTCCAAGCGTGCAAAAAAACCACACAGAGGACAAAGGAGTTAAAGGTAGCTCATAAAGAACAGGAAATAAAAACATTCTCATCAATTGTGGAAGCACTGGAAAGAAGCATTTGGAAGAGGTATCAAAAAGTCAGTTCAATATACTTATGTGTGTATGCATACATGCAGGCTGAATGCAACCTGTAGTTATTCATCTCTGCTTGACCTTTTACCAAGAACCCATCCAAGTACAAGAACTAGTCTGACATTAGTCAACAGGTGGCAAAGGAACTGGGGGATGCTGTTAGCATGGTAGCCCAGTAGAAGTGTTGAACATGACTCTCGGAGAGAGTGACACAGGAGAATTGTGGCACAATCCCACAGTCAAACCCTGCTCCATTCAAGGGGACATTCCCCAGACTGCGAGGAGTTGGCTGGAGGGGCTCAAGCACCAGCAGGAGAAGGCAGACAGCCTTTTCCAAACATTCTGTTTCCAGATCATCATGTGCCTTTTGATGGTCTGGATGCTCCAATAAGGTAACAGCTATAGGGATGGCACCACAACCCTCGACTGATTATTTCGTGATTTCATGCTCTTTACTGAAGGCACGGTGGCATTCTCCATCCTAATTTTTCTAAGAACATAATGCTATCATTTGGTACACTGTAAGGGTTTGAGGCAATCCTAGAAGGAAGTTATACAAATTAATTAAACAAAAGGGGAATTGAAATTGCAGTTTTGCACTTCCTCTATTGAGTGAGACTGTCAGGCTCACGCCAAAACCACGAAAGACACCTGTCAATAAAACCCAGACGTGATCTTCTCTATTCTTCTAATGCAACAGCCATTTTGCCTGATGGTCTTACTTGATTTTTTGACTGTTCCTATGCTGCTAAATCAATTAGTGTCTATACTACTCATTTCATTTCGCCATCAAATCAAAGGAAGCTTTTACTTCGCTCTATTATTATCTTTCTTAAGCTATTGGAATGCATGAATTTCAACAGCACTTTAGAAAGATGGTGATGTTAAGTTTTCCCCAGCAGTTAAAATTCTCGCTTCACTATTTACAGTATTTTGTATTTCTTTGTAAATCAGTTAATATATTATCAGTTACTACCATAAAGACAGGCAATTATATGTATTTGCAAACAGGTTTTCTGTTCAGGTACACATAGGACTCTGTGGGTGCCTTTACATTCATGTCAAGATCCACCAGATCAGATGTGTCAGCAGGCTTTGTTTGATAGGCATCCTTTGTACTTATTGTATGAAACAAACTGATGTTTTCAGCACAAACCTGGGACATCCCTCTATACTTTTCCATAGCGTGACAGAGGCTCTGTCATATCCAACAGGAGTTAAATATTTTGCATGCAGTGTTCATTTCTTTCTGGGATGCTTGGCCATGAGGTACGGCTGTGTCACCACAACGATGAATTACAAGTGCCAGCACTTCACTTGCAGTCTGGTGTTATGTACACAGTCACCTTTTAGCAAACTGCTGAAGACTGAGAAAGCTTGACTCACCCTTTTTTTCCCTTCCCTTAACATATTCAAAGACTCTAAAATATGCGTCAGTACCACAGATTGTGTAACACTTTACATTTGGCATTGCCATTGACTAGGAGAAAAACACAAGGTTACTAATGAAGCATTAATGGACCCACTCAGAAAATACAAAATACCACCATTAGCTGCATTACAATACTAGAACATTATTTTTCTTTTACTTACAAAGCTAGTTTATCTCCAAGCACTTATGTTTTAGTCCCAACACAACTTTTTAAGTTAATTTACAAAGCAAAAACATTGACAGAATGGAAGAAGAAGAATACTTTTGGAAAGAAGAGAAAGCGAATGTAAAAAAATATTTAATTGTTCCTTTCTAACAGCAACAAAATTTAAAAATATATTACCTGCCTTGTGCAACAAGAATAAGTGAGACAGCTGAGAAACTACAGGATGGCGTTTAAAGGTGAGCTGTCTTTGATGCTTGGATGTTCGTCCCCGAAATTGATGAATGAAAGT
The DNA here is from genome assembly GCA_033556795.1 of Tapera naevia. Classification (NCBI taxonomy): domain Eukaryota; kingdom Metazoa; phylum Chordata; class Aves; order Cuculiformes; family Neomorphidae; genus Tapera; species Tapera naevia. The sequence goes on along the minus strand of JAUMJJ010000079.1, from coordinate 828,916 downwards.
CACATCGTTCTTTTATACCAGTAAAGCTAGATCATACTCCTCGCCCACATCTAAGCCATAGGATCAACTGTACATTTTATCTAATGACTGAACATTACTTTATGTAATTAACAGCCCACCATGTTGATCTTATCTTTGACTTGACTTTCATAAAGATTGTTTTTTTTCTTATGTAATGAAAGAAAGGTCAGTTCGCGAGCACCAACTCAATGCTGCATGACTTTCTGGAGGAGCTCAAATATCATGCATCCATTCAGTTGCTGCAGTTTTCAGTGAACAGAATCTCGTTTTAAAAAAGGAAGAGTCACTAAGGTTTGCTAATGCTTCTTATTAACTTATTAACTAAAAAAAACCCACAAAACACGTCTACAGCAACAGCATTGTTTTAGCAAAGAATAACAAAATAAAGAACAGCAGGGATCTACACAAACATTTAAAAGAATAATCTCCATTTGAATTTAATGTCCAGCGACTGAATGCATGGATAAATACAGAAGGATTACCTTTTTAAAGACAAGATTCCTGGCAAGAACTCGTCTTGTTTTCAGAGCAAAGCTAATGCAATGGAGGCACTTCTGTAAACTGCAGATTTTTAAGGCTCAGGGACTTTTAAGTCCTCATTTCCAAGTGACAGAGTCTGTTTTGACCCTGGCTAAATAATGTGAGTCCTACTCTGTCTTCTGGCACTGAGGCCAAACAGCACAGTGGGGCTCGCATCCACACAACTCTTTCCTTCCCTTTCCCAAAGGGGAGGCACACATCCAAACCCTACTAGGAACAGCCCTTGGCAATGCAGATAGCCCTTTTCAGTGCTCAAGACCACTCCTGCAACCCTATTGTGTTTTCACATCCTGGAGACTTGAGGAATATTCACTTCACATGTCAGAAATTCACTTCAGAAGTTAACTGCCTAAACCTGAGTTACTCCTCTAGAGTGCCTTTACAGTCAACAGAGAGGAAAAGACCTAAACACATATTTCGAGACAAGACTAAGTCGCTTTTCCAGTGTGCTGTTTTTCACCACTGAGGGCCCAAGGTAACTAGCTTGGACTGCTCATTGTCCTACCCTTAGAGATTTACAGATACTTTATAGCTCTAAGAAACTCTCCAAAGTCTTAAAATTACTTTTTACATATCCACTTTTTGTCACTCACTGTTGAAGATGTTCCTGTTAAAATGAGGCTTTGATTTGCAATTCAATCTCTTCCAAAATTTTTAGTGTACAAATGGATGTGGTGAATTGCACCTGTCCAGATTTTTGCCTTTCAGCTTCTTTGTCCCTTGCCTTGACTCTCTTTTCAATAACAGCAGCACCCCTGGATTCTGTTGGCCATTTCAGACACATTTATCGCAACCTTATCACCTCTACCTTCACTAACGTCCTCATCTATTTCAAGGTGTCAGACAATTTTTTCTCTTCCATTTGTTCAGCTGATTACTATAACAAAGTTAAACTCAAAACAACTGTCCCTAGCCTACACTTGTCTTGAAATTGGCTCCTGTTTCAAAACTGAAGATGGATTTCTGCACCTGGAAGCTTGTCTGGTTTTCATCCAACAATATGAGCTGGTTCAATAAAAGATAAATTAAAAAAAAAGTCCCTCTCCCTACAATCTTGCTTCATTTAATAACAAAAGCATAAGGTTGAAATTTGAAAGCTACTGGTAAACATAGTTTACTGAAAAATATCCTCCTGGAAGACAGAAGCTTAATATTTCTTGTCATGAAAAGCAAAATGGATGAAAATTATCGAAATTTATAGGTTGCCTCTGACTTGGCTGTGTCCTGCCCATTTCATATTCACCTCAGCTTTTGCTACTTTGTAAAAAACAGAAAACTATCTTCATTATCAAGAAAATAAGGAATGATTGTATTGCACATTCATATTTGGCACTTATTTACCTATGTATTGGGGCATATCATCAGCTAGTAAAAAGGAAATGCAATATAAAACAGTACTTTCATTTGAAGGACTCAAGCATAGAGACATTGTTACTCCCACAGTGTAAAAGAAAAACAAAAATGTCCACAGCCTGGTACACCTTTCCTATCAGAATGTATTAGGAATAAATCTTGTGAAGTCAATGGAATTACACTGGAATAAAAGATAGTTTAAAAAAAGCTCCTATTTTTATTAAGAGGATTTCTTACTTTAGCCGCTCCAAATCTCCAACTAAAAATACTTGGTCAAATCTGACTTAATGTGTGACTGAATGAGAAATGAGAGAATGTGGCTCACTCTTTTAGAAGGGGGGAGGGAAAAAACCTAGTTTATTAAACAGAGTACTCTTAAATCACTTAGCAACACTCCCACAGTGTTTTTGCTACAGTCTGGTATTATGACTTTATGATCTATGTAAGTATACGGATAAAAAGATAGGTAAATACATATGCAAAACTGGACTACTGAATATGATTTTCCAAGATCAGTATTTTATTTCCTATTGTAGGAGCAGAAAAAGCCATTTTGAGGTGGAAAAAGGCAACAAACTGCTAAAATTTTAAAGTTTCTTTGAGGCCACTATGTTTCTTAATTGGACTGGGACTTTATTAAGGAACACAAGTAAAACTAAATATAGCACTTATTCAGACTGAAATCAGTGTGAGCTTAGCACTTAAATATTATGAAGTTTTAGAACTTTTGGGCTGAGTCCCTACAGCTCCTTCTTTTGCTTTCTCTGGAAAGGAGGGTTCATGTCTCTTCCTTGCTCTGCCAGATACTGTCTCAGGGTATCTGTCCTACTTCCCTACTTAGCAATATCTGCTTATCTACAGACTGCTTCCTGATGCTGCCTCTCCCTCGCTAGAGGAAAGCTTTTCTACTTTACAACTCAGCACTGACAGTGCTGGGCGTCCCCCAGCACTGCCAGTAAAGGAATGGGAAAGGGTTCCCTTGCTTCTGAAAATAAACCCTTCTATTCAAAAATAACTCTACTCAATCAAGGCACACATCTCCCAAGTGTGGTCACAGATTGGCAGTATTAAAAAGAATCTACGTAGTTTTACTCAGGGTGATACAAGGTTTGCTATACTTTAACCCAGCAGAAAAGAAAGTACATAGTACACCTACTTTTTATTTTAAACATTGCTGAATCCTTCCTGCCTTCTTTCTTGGTTTTCCTATTCTTTGTAGATGCAAATGAGAAGAAACAACCTTTAAAAGGGAGTTCTGATAGCATTCTTGGCTTGGATGGACAAGCAGGTTAAGTTCTGGAGATTTTTCTTTTTTTAGTAATAATTAAATCACATTCCAGAACTTCCTCCAAATGCAGCCAAAATCCAACCTTCATCATTCACACACACTCAGAAAACAGCGGCCTCCTGCCTGAGAATGGAATGGCTCATCAATTGCCAGAAACTCCTCTTTTCTTCTCCCTTGCAATCTTTGTATACCTCCTCGGCTTCTTTGACCAGCCCTGCCCTACAAGCTGACACAGCACCCACAGGTCCAAGCCTGCACCAGACCCTGCACCAGAAGGCATCCTGAAGCACTGGTACTATCATCTCTTGCATTTTGGGTGTCAGCTCCTCATTTCTCATGTTGTCTTCCAAGCACCCCCAGGAGGAGAGATGCTCCAACATACCACAAGCCACTCTGCACTGACACAGGCAAATTATCAAAGCTGCTGAAGAGAGATAACAATGAAACATCCCACTAGCATGAGTGAAAGCATAACATGGAGAGGAAAACTTGCTGGGGATTCAAGGAAAAAAAGAAGTAACTTGAGTGCTAAACAAAAAGATATGTAGGTATTTCAATATTTCACTGTCTTCCTACTCCTTTCCAGTTCGCTTAGAACTTTTTCAATTGCCACCCAGAGACAATAACACCAGTTATGTAGATAGATCTACACTTAATCAGGGCTCCCCAAAACAACAAAGAATACAGATACACACCAGTTTGAACTCATGAGCTCCTGTGTGCCAAAATACTTCATACTGTATTATGCAGAGAGTGAAAGTCAAGTTTTCTGTTATTTTACAGCTGTTTTCAACTGATTATCTAAAATTATCCCTCACAGCCATACTTTTTGGCCTCATCCTCCTTCACTTAAAAACAACAGGAGTTCTGCCATTATTTCAAATTACGCTGGATCAGGACTTTTAAGAATTGCTGTTAGAGTTCCCAAGCTTCAGCCAAACATCGATTATTCTGAGATATTAAGGCTTTCAGTACTTACTGCACATAAATAATTGACTGCAAAGCCTCTCCTATTCTAAAACCATAGTGTAAAGAGGCTTCACTGATACATATCTTTTTTTTGGTTTTTAAAGAGATTAATATCCCAGACAGTGGCACTTCAGAAATCTGTGCAATAATTATTTCACCAAAGATAAATAGAAAATGTGTCTCAAGAAGAATGGTAAGCTTATAAGGAATACATATACTTTTCCCCCATTTTTTTTACCACTACTTATCAAGGTCAAAATGTATAATTGTAGCATTTTGTTAGGAAACTTGTGGTACAAACAGGATGATGGCTTCTGTTTAGCCCTGGTTTCATGCTTCTTTTTGTAATAGGTTTATTGAAATGCAATTCCTTTGAGCAAAATTAGTATAGATAACATTACAACAGTCACAGCATTGTGGAACAGCAAACAAAATGTCATTAACGTATAGCTTTGACCTCAAGGACTTTAAAGCTTGTATTTTGTTATTTTGCTCTACTGTTAATTAATAAAAGTAACTACACCTCATATAATGACTAACCCAGCTCACAAGGTCAGGAAGGACTATTCCTGTTATAGTGTTGCTCAATTGAAGCAACCAGGTTTGTTAGATCCTGACATTAAGTGCTTATTTTCAGACAGAGATAAAACCCTAGACTAGATAGACCACTGATTGTATCCGTGATTATATTCCTGCACCATAAAGGTAGCCCATCCAAGATAAATAATGCTGCTTTATTTTAACTCATTTAATTATTTAGCTTTTTTCACAAGAAAATACAAAAATTAGCACATGAATGGACCATTTCATGTCAAGTTTAGATCTGATAAATATCCATACAAAAGTGAAATCTATACTTCCAGTGCAGCTAAAACAAAGAAACTTTATCAATAATTCAGGATGTCTCATTTATACAACTAGCAATTTCAGAAACTCTCATTATCTAATAAAGAAATAATTGTTCACACAATTAGCTATCATCTCTCTCTAGCCCCAATCTGAACCCTTTCATACGGTTACTGTATCACCTATTCTATTAGTAGCAATTTCTATCATGAATTGCTTTCACATTTCATGGAATTGTACTTCTTGCTTTTTGCAAATGAAAGCAGAAAAAATGCTTAAGTTCATCAAATTCTAATCAAATCGTGGCAAGCAAGAAGTAGCCTACAGTGCTGACTGATATTAAAAAAAACGCACTGACATAGAAACATAGCTGGAAAATGGAATCTGAAGAAAACAGCTTATCTCTATCACATTACCAAGAGGCTTTTTACCAGGTTGCTGCTACCCTCTCGACTGTCAGTGCACAGAGAAACCTGGCTGCCAGATCATTCGGCTCAATAACTCATTCACCACACTTACAATCCATATCGCAGCAGCACCTATGAAACCCACACCAAAACCAAGCTGTCGTTGGCTTGCACAGTATAGCTTGAGATGGCAGCAGACTGGTCTCAATGATCCACAGTACCTCATTATGTTCCTGTGCACAAAAGCCATGAAGACATATGGTCCCATGCCCCAGAGAACTCACCAAATCCTTCTGGGTCTGGAGGAGTAAAGCCATTCCCCAAAAGTCCTTCTGTTCTACCCAACTGGGTATTTTTCTGAAGACATTAGATTTCAAACTGATGTTCTAGGCTTCACCAAAATTTCCAGATGAGGCTCTAGGTCTAACTAGTGCAGCAGGTCAATTCCCACAATCGCAGAGGTCTCTTCTGATCAGCACATCTGAATGATCCTTCAGACACCTGCTCCTCCGGAGGAACTGTGAATAGCACATGCTTCATATTTGCCAGAGAGTGTCAGAGCAACGAGAAGGGAATTATACACGGTATTTGGTTATCAGTATGACCCAGAGCATGGAAAATGGTCTACTGCATTATGATTAACATAGCATTGGAAAGTCAAGCAGGCCAATATTGCCCACCTCCATACAGTTACCTTTCAGAAATAAAATGGGCTTACATGTACACAATAACACCTCAATATAGATCTTACGGTGCTTTGAAAGCTAGATATTGAGAATTGACTTCCCATGTCATTGAAATTTAGTTGCTCTCAAGAGGGCAGAACGGTGGTGCTCAACATTACACAGTTGTCCTCAGAGGGTCAGCAATGAATAATAGCAATGTCTCTAATTTAAGATAAATGCATATCTAAATAGACTGTAAAGGTCTAAGCTGTAACTCTGCAAGAAGGGAGAGGGTAGGGAAAGAGGTCCAAAACCCAGCAAAAATGTAAAAGATGCCATTTTATATTATTCTATGGTCCTGGCTATTTCTTAAGCTAAGTTTAGACTACAAAATAAGAGAGCTGAGAAAAAGACTAAATAAAATATCCTAGTTCAAATAGTTTAGATAGTGCATGCGTTCCCTTTCCAGATATGAGAAACACAGTGGAAAATTATTCAAGGGACTGCTCCCTGCTTCAGCACTCAGAAATTATTTTGTTCATACAAACTTCCGTGTGCGCTTCCATAACAAGCTGTCAGGAAGCACAGGTTGTTGATATTTCACCCTTTCACAAGTGCACAGAAAAAGAAAATATACCACAGTGGGATTCAGTTCTCCCAAATTTAGCTATCTGCAGTGCAGATGGTGAATGTCCAGTTTGGTTGCTCTGGCTACTTTTATAGCCAATGGGAAGATACAGGCATTTTCAGGGTGTGGGTGAAATGACTGAAACCTTACAATTACTTGTTTCTCTCCACTGGCTACAGACAGAGTCAAGAAAACTGGCTTAGATAATCACATTTTTCAGTGTCTGCACTTACCAGATGAATCCAAACCAAAGTATCTTGAGTTTTATGGCTAATACAGAAGGAATACATACCATGGACAATCTGAAGACCACACTGTTTCCCAAGTTCTCCTTAACTTCCTACAGGCCATCCAGGAAGCTAAGAAGAGGAGGAAGGTGAGAACTGATCTTATCTATTACTTGCTTCCTATATTCTTTCCCTTTGTCTGTGCTTATCTGTCATCTCTCGTCCTATTTAGCTTGAAAATTCTCTGAAGCAAAGGCAATCCTTTTATTCAAACTATTTTCATCCATGACTAGGACTTCTAGACAGTAGAACTACTAAGCTTGCTTGATACTGGGAAGGGAATGTACCACATCATTCTAAAGGATGGTGCTGCAAGTGCAGCTGCTGTGATGACAGTAAGCAGGCTTTTGGAAGAATAATCACCTTCTGTGGTGGTGCGATTCATACCCCCTCCTGCTAGTCTGTACAGACAAATCTAAGCTATTTAGCACAACCTCTGATGCACTTGGAAGAACACCTTCTCTCTCCTGACCATCAAGTCACCCCCCACCAGCTCAATACAAGGATCGTGGCCCAAGTGAGATGATCTGCTATAACTGGTAGAAATTGCCAGTTCTATGATGTCTTCCTAGTGCCACCAAAGTGAACATTAAAACATCAAAATCAATATTCAAACATCTGACAGAAGTCAATGATCTTGAAACCGTATAAACAAGCGATCACACTGAAGACCATTTAAGCTTTTAAGGATCGCAGCGGGCTGGGACTAATAATGGCCCCATGAGTTGGGACACCTCTCAGATGTAGTGTGTGATCTCATCTGCAAACACAGCAAATGAAAAGGCCTTAGGTGAAGTCATCTCCCCTGGAGAGCCAGCCATCGCCTGTTGGGAATGCTGGTGCATTGAATGTGAGCATTGTCACTCATCTCAAGGAATCTTTCAGACTTCTTGAGATTTGGCTATTGCCTGTCATGGAACGCTGCTGCATTGTATAGGAGTATTCTCACTAACCTTATGAGGGGATTTCTGAGGCCAGCCTCTCAATCTATCCCTTTTCTATCTATTGATGTGCTTAAATTCATATATATGTCTTTGCAATTGTGATTACCCATACTTCTCTTATGCTTAAATATTGATATATCTTTGTGTACACATGCATCTCTGTATCTCCGTGTTGGCATACATGCTTATTACATCGTCTAGCAAACAGGAGTGACTTGTCATTTTTGAAACTAATTAAGTCGCTGATTAATTTGATTATAACACACATATTATTATAATTACTTTGTTAATCAATTGATAATTAAGTGTTAACAGGAATTTTGCAATCTTACCTTAATAAATTGTAAATTGCTGTTAAACCAGAGTTTGGTAAATTCCTATCCATGACGCCTTTACAGAGCTATTCCCAGGTAGAGATGAATACACAGAGACCTAGAGCCCAATAAAGAAGCCCACAGACTAACACAAATCCTTTTAGCAGTACTTGTTTGGATTTCACAGAAGTATGTATTGAGGTCCTTCACCTTTTAGCATCTTTGATACAGTCTGATAGTCAGAGACTAGTGAAAAACTATGCTGGTAAATGTAACACAGGTTCCTGCAAGCAAACCTTCGGCTTAAGAGTGCACTACACACTGCTCCAAGAAGGTAGTCTGAGCCTTTGTCTAGCAAGCTAATAAAAACATTTCAGTGCCACCATTCATTAACTGCCTGTATTTTTTTCCTGGGAAATACCATTAGAGATTTTTGGCAATTTTTTAACATTTAAATGTTAAATATCTAAATGTCAGATGGGAAATTCAGAGAGAGCAGAACTTTACTATTTCTATTGACTAGTACAAAATACTACCAAGTAAAGCATTATTAGGTAACAAATGTTAATATTTGGTATGCCTTACAAAGCTTAAACATGCATTTTTTTTTTTTTTATTTTAAGCAGAGCTTTATTGCAGCACCGAAGCAGGCAAAGCACACTGGCCAATGAAAACAGATTTGCTGCTGTTTGATATGCTGCATAACATGGCAATACAACTGATCCATTACAGCAAATCAGATCACAAGTTTGCCATTGATTTGTTGGTTTAAAGGGTCATGTGTGTGAAATCAGTTCACTCTGACAGGGAAAAGTAAAGCTGGGTGCCAATATCTTTGTATTTTTTTCCTGGCTGTCTGCTTTAGCTCTTCCACCGATGTTGCTTTAATATGCAGTGAAACAGAGGAAGCAATGTCCTTGGGAAATTTTTTATCCCCAATATCTATAGCAGTGTGCTTTAAAAAGCTGTATTAAGCAAATCATGAATTAAGACTTACAAACGTATGATCAGAAGTCCTTACAGCACAACTTACAGAACTATTCTGTACAAACAAGTAGTGAGCAATGGGTTCAATTTCCTGGGGTATACAAGACAGTTCTCTGTGCTTGCCTTCCATTTATGTTAGAGTTACTCACCCTGCTGTGTGACCATTGCTGGGTCACAAGATATCTAAGTAGTGGTCTAGAAAATGTTTGCAAAAAGAAGTTTAAATCCTATGCACAAGCTTCCCCTCCCACTCAGTGAAATTCTACATAAAGTATTGCAATTAGTACCATCTACAAATGAGGAATGAGCAAGCACTAACCACAGAGAAAGTGATTCATCAGTCTAGAAAATTAAAGTCTAACAAAATAAAACTGAATGCAGATGAAAAAGTGGGGAAATGAGAGACAAGGAGGCATGGATATGAACTGATACTTTTATGATTTACCATAGATGCTATGTATCTTTGAGGGTATGGCTACACATGCAAAACTTACTTGAATGAGACTGAGATTTGTCTGATCAAAGGCAGGCAATTGCAATACCATATAGATGAGTTGACTGACCAGATTCCCTCAGAATCAACAGAGAAAAAAGGTATTTTGAGATCTACTTCTGACAGCTACCTCAGGACAAGATAAACTGACCACTCTCCTTGGTTGTAAGGGGAACCTAGACAGCTAACTCAGATGTAGACATCTACAGCTGCATTGTGGTTTCTTTTATTTGGCCAGATAAAGCTCACAGCAAGAGTCAAAAGACCAAAACCTCACTTTTTAGCAGCCTGCCTAAATTTACTCTATCTATTCTCTATTTCAATCACCACGGATTGTCTCAGAGCATCACTATAGATACTGAGGTTCTGAAAGCACGTTACAAAAGACCAAGGAGAGTATCAAGGAAGGATACAGAAGCAATCTGCAGGCACTGAATGGTGCCAGGACATCCACTGGCATGGTATCACCCTGTACAAATATACCAGCTCACTCCCAAAAGAAGCAGAGACACAGCAACACACTGCCACATCTGAATTACCAAGCTCAGCTGAGAAGCAAGACTTGTCACCAGAGTCACAGAGATATTCTGGTGCCACTGTACTACTCTCATGCCTGGGACCAGCACAGCTTAGGTGCCTCTGCACATGCTTCCCTTCTTGGCACTCAGCTCCCTCAATCAACCATCCACGGCAAAAGACAAGACTTGGTGCTTAAGACTGGACTGGCACACACCCTTAGTTTAACACCTCAGCATGCAATCCGCTCACACCCAGTGGTGACTATGCTCACTTCTGCTCTTCTTCCCCACAAACACACTCTCTCCTTCTATCCTGGTACGCGGAGAGAGAGAGAGAGAATTTCCAATAGCAAGTAGACATTCAAATACAATTTAGACCATAGGATCACATCAGGTCCCTGACTGAGCAGTCTGTGGTTGTTTGCAGAGCGGCAACTGGTGTGAAGTCTCATTAACTCTGGTAATGTAGAAGTCCCAGTGATTTCAGAAGCATTTAATGATGTACTTACACGTTGGCTGAGCAGGGTGTACATAAGCGCACATGCTTTTCTGATTGCAACATTTTTTTTGACACTAAGCACACACACTGCAGAATGGTATTAGGATTGCCAAGTACAAGCTTAGAGAACCCAGCCCTTGATCCTGTGATACTAAGAAAAAAAAAAAAAGTTAGAGGTGTTTAAATTAGTGGGCAGTTACAAAATTCACCAAGAATGTTCAGAGAACTACCTGAAGTAATGTTTGAATCGTTGATGATCATTTTCAATAAGTAACAGCAAGCAAGGAAAGTTTTAACTCTAGAAAAGTGTAAATGCAATGTTCTTTTTAAAAAAGAGAGGCTAGAGGACTTAAAGCTTTTTATACTTGCCAACCTGACTTTTATCTCTTGAAATGGAACAAATTATTAAATAAAGAATTTGTAAATACCTGGAAGATGATGATAATTATTAAAAAGCAGTTGAAAATGGTTTGTCATGAAAAGAATTGTATCAATCAATGATAATCTCCTTCTCTGACAGAATAATTGCTCTAGCAAATTAGTGCAAATAGCAGGTATGGTGCACCTTGACAACAAGCTTTTGACTGCCCCACACAGCATTTTCCTAAGTAAGCCATGACAGTGTGCTCCAGAGGTAATTACCAAGCCAGTAGCAGCACAACATTTGAAAAACTGCAGTAATTAATGGTTTGCTCTCAATCTGAAAAGGTTTGTGCAGGTGAGAGCCACAGGACTTTGACCTGGGGTCAGTTTTATTCTCCACACCCATTAACAGTCTGGGCAATGGCACATAGGTGCACTGCCACAGTTCAGTGGTGACATCAGGTTGGCATAAGTGGCAAAGTGCTTTGAAGGACAGAAATAACACTAAAGATGGGCCTTAAAAATTGAAGAAGTACCCTAAAATCAACCAGACTAAATACAAATCAGATGACACTTTGGAAAGAGAAACTTAATGTGGGAAGGAAGTTAAATACACAATAGGAAATGTCTGCGTAGGTGGAAAACAATGTGGGAGATCACAAACTAAAGAGACAACAATGTAATAGATGACACAAAGAGTAATTATTCCACTTAACTGAGCTCTGGCAAAGACACAGCAAGCGTAGTACTGGGTTTGGCATTATTTACTGTCTCCAAGAAAGATAACGGCAGTTCACTGAAAGAGACATATAACAGGAAGGAGAGTTTAGGAAATACCAGTTGTGAAGAAAACTGAAGGAACAAAGTTTATGTGGCTTAGAAAAAGAGAAATAAACCGAGAAATGAAAAGATCAAGGTGGAACATTATAGCAGCACTCCAAAACGTAGAAAGCTGCCATAAAAGATTTGGTGGCCATTGTTCCACCATGACAACCAGAAGAAGGACAAAGATCAGAATTAGCAGCAGAGCCTTAAGTTGGGTATTATGAATCCATTCAAACAGTTAAGATTGTGATGCATTGAAAGAAGCTGTTTCAGAAGCTGTGAAATCTTCCCTCCAGAAGTCCTGATCTTACTTCTTACGAAATACTACATAGCAACTTTCTTTGTGTGATTACTAAAAATACTAAAGGTGTATGTGGTGATCAGTGAGTTTGAAAATGTTTGGTATCTGTAAACCAAAATTTACTCAACTTTTAATAATTCTACATCATTGCAACTCCACATTGCAATGATTCAAAGTTTCTGTAAGCATGGCTTGAAAGGCAACAGGATCAGACCTAAATTTTTCCTTACACAATGGTGCCTAAGTAATGGAATATGTGTTTTGGATCTTTTAATGTAACGTAATTTAACACAGTTTTTGTATTTTAAGAGTATGCATAAATCACTGCAAAAAAAGAACTGCTATCTCACTGTAAGAAGAGAGCTACGAAACTGTGTGTCCTAGACAAAGGAAATATTTTTTCAGTTCCTTTGCCTCAGGGGGGATTTAACTGAGCAAGTTAATGCATTCCACTAAGAATCTCCATCACTATAATACCGGTGGATTAATTGTAAGTAAAGCTAAAGCTGTGAGTGAGGAAAATTTGTGGCATAAGGAATGTTGATGAAAAGTGTGGGATTGCTATTGAAGATAAACACATAATTGGAAACGTATTTTATTTAAAAATTGGTATATTTTTTCAGCATTTTGTTATTCCCTTGAGTAACTCTCAGCTATAAGTACAGGGTTTTAATTTTATTCCAAGAAATCATTTTTGAATCAAGAATTCATTACATTTCCATCTTTTCACTGCAGTGGTTTCTTTCTCTGTGCAATGATTTTATCATCTGATTGCAATCAATATTGCTGTAACAGGCAGTACATGTAGCTCATCATCAGAAAATGGTAAGGGATTACAGAGCATTTATGCTACTCATGCTTAAAGTCCATCCCTCTACCTCCTCTTTCTTTCTTTTGCAGGCTGCAATTTTTTTCATTCTGTTGACACTGGTATCTGTATTACAGCAAAGGTTTCAGTATTAATTTGCCGAGAAAATCAATTAATTTTTTTTTAAATAAATATGTTGCTGTAAACATACTCTTGAGAAGCATTTTGATGTTTTATCACAGCACAAGAGCTGTGTGCCACTACGGAGTAATAAACAGATTATAAAATAGCCAACTCAAAAAGAGTCAGGAACGCAGAATGCAAATAACCATGAAAGCCAAAATCTTCTTTTAATTGACCTCACACCTACTAGCAAATTCTTCCTTCACCTCTTAGCAGGATATTCACAGTTGTTATTTTAAAAAAACTCTCTCTCGCCATCCTTCCCAAGTTGTTCACAAGAGCTACCCTATCCTGCTGGCCAACCTCTTTTATTCTCTACTCATGAAAAAGATCTGGTTCTTAGAAAATTTAAAGCAGAAAAAGTGTTTCTGTTGAATCCTCCTGATTTAAATGCCTATCTTGTCAAATGGGGAAGAGAATGAAGAAAAGCGTGCAATGATGGAAAACATACCCATCTCCAAGACAACTTTTCTTTCTTTTAATATTATTTTTACATTACAGATGAACTCAGATTCTGGCAACGAGAACAAAACTACTGAGGATTCAGGCAGTGTGTACTGGGAAGTGAACAAAGCAAAATGATGAACAGAAAAGACAACTGGTAAGGTGGAAAGACACCATTAATTACAGGAAATATTATTGTGGTTTGTATTACATTGAGTAAAATGAGAATGTAACCACCCCTCATTTTTAGCTCTGAAACTATTCTGTAATATTCCCTTTTGAGAAAACAGCTCAAGTCATGATCCAGGCTACATTTTCAAATGTGCTGTCCTCTCTCATCATTAATTTGTTGCCTCTGGAACAGAAAGATTCTCCATGCAACCTGTAAATGGATGCTGCAAACACTTTTTCCTTTCCTCCTCCCAGCTCATGCAGATGACAACCTACAGATCACACTCTGCACAGTTGTTTTTTCTCTTGCTGACAGGCAGTCAGACCACTGTGACTACTGAGTAATATACCAACCTACATCAGCAATTTTGAATACACGTGAAAATGGCCCCATCCTTGACAGAAGCCAGCAGTATCATTAAGAAAGATGTGACGATGAGACCAATTTTCTTCTGCCTTCTGGAGTTGATATTTCATTTGCAATCAGTTTTCATGATCAGATTCCCTTGCAAAAATCTACCATTTTACTGTTTTCATGAAGCTTCTTCTGTAATGTAGTGGAGGAACACAGAAGTGCCTTAGAAATAGTGCTATTTATTGTCTAACACAACACATATGTCTGTTTCAACATATTCAGCCATCAGTTACCACTAGTTTTTCTTCACACAGTAGCATCGTTTATCTTGAAAAGCTTTTCTCCTGATGCCTACTTTTAGTGTTTCTAGACTGAAATTACACCTCTTTTCACCTTTTGTTTCACTAAGCTAAATGAACTATTTTTATCTACCTTCACAAAACAGATTCTCCATTTTAGTGCTCATCCTTTTGAGTCCTTCTCAGTACCTCCTGCAGTGCGATCTCATCTTTTCTTAATAGCAGTGACCAGAATCGCACAAATTGTTTCAGATGAGAAATCTGACATGTCCTGTGATTTTAGTAACTTTTTTTGCAGATGGATCATATCTATGACTTGGTCATTGTCAAGTAATACAATGAGCACTTTCTACCCACTGTCACTTTCAACTAATGAGGTTCCTTCCCTAGCAGAATGTACTGCTATCGGTCTCCTTGCATGTTATGTTATTAAAATTAATCAATTCTATTATTTAGGTTCTCAAGGTCATCCAGTCTTGATCCCTCTTGTATTGAAAGTGCCTCACTATTTTGTGCCATCAGCACATTTCATTATTACAGCTCATATTTTTGTACCTATATTATTAATGGAAATCTATGGCCGAACAAAGATTTTCTGATGTTTCAGATAGCTATGCAATAGGTTCTTTGCTTTCATCTCAAATATGGAAACATTCATTCTCATATCTTCTTTCTCATTAGCCCCTGCTTTAATTTCCTTTGTAAGAAAATTCAGCTGGGCTTCTGACAATTCTCACTTTATTCTTATCCTTCTTAATATTTTTCAAGTAATCATTTTGTTCCATTCCTTTCAAGCTTTTGATTGTTTCAAATAACCTCTTTGAAGTGGCTATTTATCTAGCTGGGACTGACTGTCCCTTTTGTTTGAGATACGAATTCCAGATACTTTTTTTGCAGAGAAATTTGACAAATGGCAAGCCTTCTCCACATGCAAGTCCTCAACCACCTAGACACAGTTCTCATCACCAACTCATTTCCCTAATTTCTCAAAATTTGACCTTTGAAATTAAGAACCTCAGTTATCAACCTACTTTTGCTGCAAGTAGTACTCTTCCTAAACAATCTTATGAGAACTATTTCTCTCCAGACTTGAACACAAACATTTCTATCATGTCTTCATGCTCTAACAGAAACTCTTTGCTGCATCTCCCCAACACTGATACAAACCCTACTTTATTTTTCCTATCACTGTGTTTCTTTATGCAGATTCTAATCCTTCACCAATTCCCTTTGCCTCCCAGCACCATGAGTGCTTTAATATTTCTGTGTACCTGTCCTGATTCCTATTCTGTCATATCTTCTGTTATCCCTAAAAGATCTAGCTTTGTTGCCAGGGTTCCAGTGATACAGAAACATCACAGTTGTTTCCTGCTAACACAACGTTCTCCCTGGAGGAGTTAATGGTCCTCGTCCCAACTATCAGCTATACACAGTCTAAGAAATACCCTCATCTCTATTCTAATTCTTTCTCCTCGCTGTCTGTCCTAACCTCTGGTACTCCTCTTGCTATTCGCTTGATGTTCCTCTTTCAGCACTTTAAAACCAGTAGTGGGCCATCACATAACTTGTTTATTTTTTTTAAACCTATTTCATGCGCCCAATCAGTAAATAAACCCTACACAGGAGAGCTTAGATCATGAAGGCTCCTCTTTGTCTTACGCATTTCTAGACAGCCTCAGCAAAAACATACAACCAAAGTATCTGAAGAACCATAGAATACTCCTTCTCTTAGTGACAGTTTTATTTGAGACATGACAATCAAAGTGTGGAAGTAGGAAAACACCACACCATAGAACCACTGTCAGCCAAGGAAGTGGCAAGAGTAAAAAAGCAGGGAAGGGCGTACCTGAATCCCAAAGGAATGTTTGATGATGATGACTCTTTACTGCCACAAGTCCTTATCTTAAATCTTTGTTTCTAGCACACCCTAGTAATAAGCCTGTCAATTCCTCTTAGCAAGAAATTCCATCTTTGTGCTGGTGTAAAACGCCAGTCCTTCCCCTTCCAGTCATTATTCCCTGGACTGTTCTGGTTGGGTTTGGGATTCCCTCCCCCGCCCCCCTTTATGGGATCCATTGTCCTTCCCCATACACACATCTTCATCTTCTGCTTCTTTATTCTCAGTATTATCCAGTACAGCAAATGCCTTCCTTGACTGTATTTCCCCTGCAACCGTCAACCTCCTTTCTCTTGCATTCACATTCTTTCACTGTCAGACTGTCTATCTCACAAATCCACGAAGAAAACAGATATCTGAAAAGCCCACCTTCTCTGTACAATCTCTTTCTCTCCTGTCACTGTCAGGCACCAGCTCTTCTCTTCCACGAGCTACCACGGTGTAGCTTCTGTCAGGACTCAAAAACAGGATGAGTATCACAGCTTTGTATCTGGTCATGCCTAGCATTTCTTTTCCTCATCCTCAGTCCACCGCCACGCTTACTTCAGTAGCTGTCTTGTAGTCTCACTGTTGTAAAACAAGAAAAAAAAACTCCTCCCTTATTCACTGCTATTTGCGGTTGCTCCTTCTAACTAACGCCTTCTTTGGTCTTGTAAGTGAAAGCCTGGCAATTAGCTGCCTGTGAAGCGTGATGAAAGACAGGAATCCTCCCTTGCACAAGGGCCCTGGAGGCATAAGTGCAAGTCCTCTTCAGGGCAGGGCAGCGCAAGGACAGGCTCCTTTCTGGCTAATCCTGATGAGAACAAAACAACTCTACCATTCCAGAGTGGTAACCTTTTGCACGAGCAAGAAACTCTTGCTCCAGGTTTCTCCTTCCTTCCTGGCCTAGGCTCAATTCAGAAAACCCTCTGGGCAAGGAGGAAACAAGACAGCAAGCTAAAACAAGGACAGACTATGAATATGAATTTGGCTATGTGGTTTACCCTTAAGTGAAAATAATTACAAATAGTGCAATATAGGACTGAAAAAGTTATCCACATGAGAAACTGTTGTAGCTCCTGTAGATAAATTGAATGAGAAAGAACAAATAGGTCTCTGTGCAATTGTTTCTAGTATTTGGATCACTCATTAGAGCTGGTGTTATAGACAATTTGGTGGTGAGGAACACATGCAAATCAGTTGGATTTTTCTAATACCACATTAAGCCCTAAATGGCAAAGCTAAAAGTTTTCTCTTCTTCTGCTTGGGATAGAATGGGTTTCATGTACAGTAAAACTCAGAAACTTAAGAGGTTTCAGGCTTACAATAGGAAATGATATTTACTTGGTTACTTCTATGGGAAACTGAAACCTACCACCTTGGGTTTACTGCTATGACAGCAGTAAATGTGGTCAGTTTTGGATCAGATCCCCAGGCCCGTCTCCAGAATGTTGCATATTCAATACTGTCACTGTGAATATTCTGCAATCTTTTAAGAGCCTCTTTTCTTTCCAGCTCCGATTTAGCATTCATTCTATCACACGCCTCAGTTTTCAACAGTATACAAGATACAGGTAGCATCACTTCTCCTTTGTGAAAAGAGAATATAATCATCAAATTGGTCCAGCAGTCATACAAGGTAAGTTAGCGTGCGTCATATTAAACCTGGATCCAAGAAAGACTGACTGCCATACTGAGGAGTTTGCCACTAGCCTCTTCCACCCCACAAAATGTTACACGTGATTTAAATACCAGAGCATTCCTCGTTTTCCAGATGATGTGAAATGCCCAGCTTAACACAGTGCAACTTTTCTCACTGATGGCTAAGAGAAATCACCCAGTCCCAACACAGCGCTCTTGCTGCAGTAACACATTTCCTCCTCACATCGATGAACGCTGGCATTGCAAAGTGTGAATCCATCAACCTGTGTCAAGCTATGTAGCCTAGAAGACTACAAAACACGTATCCTGGCCAATTCAGTGCCCACCAGGTCCATCTTCTGCTCCCCAACAGATTCAGTGCCTGAGGCCAATCTCCTGCATTTCCAATACTTCTAGCAGGTGAAAGAGCCTCAGGCAGAGGCAGTGGAGACCAATGCCTATCACCAGAGCTTTCCACTCTGATGAGAACATCAGTGGTGTGCAAGAGGGACTTCAACCCAGCACCAGGACTGCGTGGGTAGTGAAGCCTCCCAGAATCTCCACATCTCAAGTGCTCCACTTGAAAAGCAAAGCTGTGCTTCTCACTTCCAATAATAACAAAAAATGGATGATGCAGATATGAAGAAGACAACTCCGTGGTATTCTCAAGCAGACACACTGTGTTGCTTCCTGCAGAGGAAGAAAGGGGAGGGGACAACATCCAACAAAACTCCTGCAGTGTTGACCATGATTGACCCAGCAGCAGCTGATGCCATGCAGCACTCTTGGGTGGGAGCAGCGAAGACATAATCCATTCAGGCCACTGGCAAGAGCACAGCATCACTCCATCCAGCAATGGTTGGCAAGGAGGCTGCAGCTCTGGAGCAACCAGGCTACACATCGAATCATAGAATGGTTTGGGTTAGAAGGGATCTTAAAGAGCATCCAGTTCCAAGACCCCTGCCATGGGCAGGGACACCTCCCACCAGACCAGGCTGCTCAATACCCCTTCCAACCTGGCCCTGAACACTTTCAGGGAGGGGGCATCCATAACTTTCTTGCACAATCTGTGCCAGTGCCTCACCATCCTCATTGTGAAAAATTTCTTCCAAATGCCTAATTGAAATCTTCCCCTTTCCATTCAAAGCCATTCCCCTTGTCCTATCACTACTTGCCCTTGTAAAAAAGTCCCTCCCCAGCTTTCCTGTAGCTTCTTCAGGTGCCGTAATGCTGCTATAAGGTCTCCCTGGAGCTTTCTCTTTTCCAGCCTGAACAATCTCACCTCTCTCACCTGTCCTCATAGCAGAGGGGCTCCAGCCCTCTGATCCATCTTTGTAGCCCTCCTCTGGCTCGGTTGCAGGAGTTCTATATCCTTCTTACACTGTGGATTCCAGAACTGGACACAACACTCCAGTGGGGATCTCATGAGAGTGGAGCAGAGGGGGAGAATCACCTCCCTTGACACTTGCTGGCCACGCTTCTTTTGATGCAGCCCAGGACACGGTTGGCCTTCTGGGCTGCGAGCGCATATTGCTGGCTGATGTCAAGCTTCTCATCAACCAGCACCCCCAAGTCCTTCTCTGTAGGGCTGCTCTCAAGCACATCATCCCCCATCCTGCATTGATACAGCGTGTTGCCCTGACCCAGGTGTAGGACCTTGCACTTGGCCTTGTTGAACCACATGAAATTCACACAGGCCCACTTCTGCAGCTTGTCCAGGTCCCTCTGGACGATCTCCCGTCCTTCTGGGGTGACAACTGTCCCACTCAGCTTGCTGCCATCTGCAAACTCGCTAAGGGTGCACTCGATCCCGCCCTCGGTGCTCGAGGGACTCCGGTCGAGACCGCCCCTCCAAGGCGCCCCCAAGAGGCCGCGCCGCCATTTGCCGCCAAAACCCGTCGGCGCACGGGTGGGGCGGGGCCGTCACGTGGCCGCGCGGCCGCCGGTCGCGTGGCGTCGTGTCACGTGACGCGCGCAGCCCCGCCCAGTCCCTGCGCCGCGGGGGGACGTTTAGCGCGCGCGCGCCCCCTCTCGCTCTCCTTCTCCGCCACCCCCCCCGGCACGTGACCCCTCCCTGGAACGTGGCATTGTGTAATCACGTGACCTGGCAACGGCTCGGAGTGGGGGGGCCGGGAGGCCGAGGAAGGGAGGTGGAGGGGGGCGGGGGGGGGGGGGCTGCGTACGCGACGGAGCGGGGTGCGAAGATGGCGGACGAGGAGGCCGAGCAGGAGAGCGGCAGCCGAGGCGGCGACCTCCTGGAGCTGCGGCGCCTGCGGGAGCGGCTGCTGGAGCTGGAGACGGGGCTGCGGGAGAGCCGCGAGCCGGCTGTGCAGGCGGCTACCGAGTACTGCAAGCAGCTCTGCCAGGTCAGGCCGCCCCTGCCCTGCGCTGCCTCCCCTCCCCCGCGGCTCTGTGTGTGCGTGTGTGAGCCCGGCGAGGGCAGCGCGGGGGGCCGGGCGGCACCGGCGCCGCCCCCGCCGCAGCGCGGGGCCCGGGGCGGCCGTTGGCGCGCGGGGCGGGGGGGAAGACGCGGAGCCGGTGCTGCGGACGCGGGAGGATGCGGGGGAGGGGGGGAGAGGTGGGATGCGGAGAGGAGGGGAGTGCGGACCCGGCACAGGGGACGGGAGGGGACGCGCGGAGAGCCGGTGCGGGGAGGGGGGGGGGGGCGTGAAGGGAGCTGGTGCGGGGAGGGGGGGGGGGGGCGTGAAGGGAGCTGGTGCGGGGATGGGGAAGGGGCGCGCGCGGAGTCAGTGCGTGCCGGGAGAGGGGCGCGCGCGGAGCCGGCGCTGCGGGCGGGGAGGGGGCAATGGGTGCGCTCCTCTCCCCACGTCCCCCCCAGCCCCGGGAGCCGCTCCGGGCCCCGGGCTCTGTAATTCCCTTCCCCCGCCTTCCCTTCCTCCCCGTTCCCGGCGGCCGCCCCGGTTCTCGCGCTCTCCAGGCCCCTTTGTTGTGCTGTGCGGCTCGGCTTATCGAAGGGCCCTTTGTTCCTGGCGGCGGCGGCCCCAGTGCCGTCCCCTTCCCCGTCCCCTTCTCCCCGCACCCCCTCTTCTCCTCCTTCCCCGGGAGACGGGGTCTCCGCTTCTCCGACGAGGAGGAGCTGCGAGTCCGTCCCGGTCCCCTCTGAGCCCGAGTACGCTCGCCTGTCCCTTCCCCTCTCCCGTGCCCTGGAGGGATAGCGGAGCCGCCCTAGGGAAGGGCGGGCTGGGAGCGCTGTGGTCTGGGCTCAGCGGGCGGCGGTGGTGGCAGGTCTCTAGGTCTGCGATGCTGCTGCCCTCCCTCTTCCCGCCCTGTCAGGGCAGCGCGGTCCCACCTCGGGAGAGGGCTGGAAGCACCATTGTGTGTCACTGTTCTGGCTGCTGTCAGGAAAAAGCCTGCTCCCGAGGGCTTGGGCTGCTCCTGAAGCAGAGGTGGCTGCAGGTGTTTCTTCTGAACCGGTGACCCTGCTGAGCGTTCCTTTCTAAACAAACTTTGTCGTGCTAGCTCTGCAGTTAAAACAAACCGCTCCATCTGAGTCACGGATGTGTCTGTACATTGCTGTGATTTCTGCTGGATGTGATTTCTCCTGGATATCCTTTCTCGACCCGTGTTAGATATGACTCTATGTAGAAAACAAATATTTTAGGCCACAGAATTTCACACTGAAACCACTGTTTCTGTAGCTGTACTGTGGGATTTAACAGTCTAGCTGCTAAAAGTGGTGGTGCTGGTTTACACATTATTGTTGTGCATTCATGGAACGTAGGCAAATTGTGAAAATGTGGGAAGAATAAGAGTGAATTCACGTGGTTGGTTTGAATTGTGTTTTATTTGTGATTTTCTGTCTGTTTTCTTGAAGAGTTGATTCTTGGTAGCAGCCATTGTAGCATGCTAATTTGCATGACTGTCACTTGCGAGTTAAACTAGGCTCCACTTTTTGCTAACCGGGGAGATTTGCTACTAAATATTTTAAGCGTATTCCTTTCTTGTATTTTATTTCATATGTACAGAACTTGTATTTCAGGTTCATTTTCTCTGGTCAAAACTGATCATATTGTATTAGTGCAGAATGTCTGTGCAAATGCCCAGAAACAAGACTGGTTTGAGTTGGTTCAGATCACTTGTGTTCTCAGTCTATTTAATTTTTGTGCCTGCTTTCTTAAGTATGTACTGGGAGGTGGAAGGCTGGCTTTTGTGGCTCCGGCTTGACTTCCAGCTTCTGAATGAACTGTTCATTGGACTCAAGTAGTCGGGTAGGTGGCAATGAAGACACCGTCCTTGACAGCAACTGAGAATATTTCTGGTGTCTAAAGCAGATTTATCACTCAGATTATGGTTGCATGTGCTTAGTGGGTGACTTTGGTAGTTCATTGATGAATGTTTAGCAAAAATTAATATTATTATTTTAAAGGCTGTTGCAAAAATCCATTGTAAGGCCCAAGTTCACTGATTTTCTTAAACATATACCTTTTGAAAACAAGTCTTGCTGAACAAAATAGTTGTGTACAAACTCACTTAGATACATTTTGTTTTGAAATGAGTTACTGTCCCTTCTATATCAATATTTGTAGGAAGATTGTATCTGGTTTTGCAGGCTGAAGACTGATGGGTAACACTGAGAGCTGAGACGTGCCATTTGATATTGAAAGATCCTGCTTTTCCAATTTTAAACTGAAGTCTAAACAGATGCTTAATTTATTAAATAGTGGTGTTCCTGGGCAGATTTTTTTATACTGATTTGAGTTTTTTTTTAATCTATTCACCTGTGCTGGTGGTGTCAAAATACTTATTCTGCCCGTTCTGGAGTTTTAATCCTTTATTGGAGCTAACTCAACTATGCACGATTCAGATAGTACACTTAGGTACTTGGCTTGCACTGCATGACAGAGGTTATAGAAAATTAATGTACTATTAAAAGCCATCTCAGAATTCTCTTTTAAATAACAGCTTAAAAGCATCTGTCATGATTTCTGTAGTGAAGTCTTTGAATATATGTGCATGAAAGAGCAACTTCATTGGTTATATATATACAAGACAGTCTTATTTGTATCTTAAGTCTGAAAGTACATTGCTGAATAAATATTTTATCCATTTAGCTCAGTATGATTTCACCTGTTTTTTTTTTTTTGCTTATTTTCTAGGCATGAAATAATTGCACAGAACTTGGAAAGTGTTATTTTAGTTTGCCAGATAGTGATTCTGGAGCCCAGCAACCACAAAACTTGTTGCCAGAAATCAGTTTTTTATATTTTTTTTAATTAATTCAGTAGTATGGCATTTGAGAAACAAGCATACTTCCTTTCATACTGAAGGAAGAAGTTAAAGAATGTTCAGTAGAGCATTGAAAGATCCTGAGGTTCAAAGGCGAGTAAGAGATTTAAGTGTTCTGCTTTCATTAAATACAGTGGAAGTTGTACGGCCAAATCCCTTATCTGGTTTTGAAAAATCTCAATTTGAACTCTTTCTATGTTTATAACCCAGCAGTGTAGAACTGTTACAAACACAGAGAAACAAGATCTCTTGTACCTTCACAGAAAACATTATAGAACCTCTTTATTCTCCTGTAAGCATAAAGTTGACTTTGATGTATTTTATACTGCAGCATTGCATTAGCTATAAACATTCTTGTGTTTTGCTGCTGATTGCACTGTGAAGTGATGCAATTATTCTTAAATTTTAAGGTGGTTATAGACTGCATCTTGATCCTGTACCATATCTGTGTGAATGGAGTTGTGTTCTCTATTGTCAGCATGCAACAGAGAGCATCATTTTTAATTGTTACTAAGTGAAATTCACACCCATGTGGATATATGTAAAATGACTTTTTAATTGTGATTCATACTTTTCTGTTGCAATTTGGTAATTAGCAGATCTGTGGCAGTTATGTTGTCACAAGCAATGTATGTGCAGACTTGGGACAGACAAAACAAGTGTCTTCAGCTGTAGTGCCTAAGAATTGAAAGTGTTAGTTTTGCAAGTATTTGGAGTAGTCCAAAGAAGGATTGCTGTTCTTGTCACCATGTGGTAGCTGGTTAGACTCTTTTCAAACTGTGCTCTTAAAGCTGATCTGTTGGTTGTATTCAGTTAGAGAAGAAAAAAATGTTTGGATTTTTTCCCAGAGAGCTAGGTGAATGTGATGCTGGTATTGGAGCTCCTCACGGTGTTCCCTTCCAGTTAATTGGTCGTTACCAAATGTAACCTTTGCTTTCTTAAATACTAAGTAGTGGGCTGGTAACAAATTTTCTTCTGTCCCTGGTCGGTTATGAAACGTTTGTGGTACCTCTACTTATCCTGGGTATTTTTCTGTAGTTGTTGTCTCAGCTTTGAGCTTATTAGTCTTCCTCCATTGTTATTTTTGACAGTATCACAGTATCACAAGGTTGGAAAGGACCCCTGAGATCATCAAGTCCAACCTATAACCTAACACTAACACCAACACTAACACCAACCATCATCTAAACCATGGCACTCAGTGCCTCATCCAGTCTCCCTTTAAACACCTCCAGGGTCGGCGACTCCACCACCTCCCTGGGCAGCCCATTCCAATGACCAATCACCCTTTCAGTGAAGAATTTTTTCCTCATATCAAGTCTAAACTTTCCCTGACGAAGCTTAAGTCCATGCCCTCTGGTTCTGCCACTGGTCACCTGAGAGAAGAGACCAACCCCTGCCCGACTACAACCTCCTTTTAGGTAGTTGTAGAGAGCAATGAGGTCTCCCCTGAGCCTCCTCTTCTCCAGACTAAACAGCCCCAATTCCCTCAGTCGCTCCTCATAGGGCTTGTGCTGCAGCCCCTTCACCATCTTCGTTGCCCTCCTCTGAACACATTCCAGTATCCTAACATCTTTCCCAAATTGGGGGGCCCAGAACTGGACACAGTATTCAAGGTGAGGCCTGACCAGTGCCGAGTACAGGGGGACGATAACTTCTCTGGTCCTGCTCACTACACTATTCCTGATGCAGGCCAGGATGCCATTGGCCTTCTTGGCCACCTGGGCACACTGCTGGCTCATGTTGAGCTTCCTGTCCACCAGCACTCCCAGGTCCTTTTCTGCCTGACTACTCTCCAGCCACTCTGTCCCCAGTCTGTAACTCTGCATGGGATTGTTGTGTCCAAAATGAAGTACCCGACATTTGGACTTATTAAACATCATCCCATTAGAATCGGCCCAGCTCTCCAGTCTGTCCAGGTCCCTCTGTAGGGCCATCCTACCCTCTAACAGATCAACCCTTCCTCCCAGCTTGGTATCATCTGCAAATTTGCTGATGATGGACTCAATCCCCTCATCCAAATTGTCAATAAAGATATTAAACAGGACGGGACCCAATACCGATCCCTGGGGGACACCACTGGTGACTGGCCGCCAACTGGATGAAACACCATTCACCATCACTCTTTGGGCTCGGCCATCCAGCCAATTCCTAACCCAGCACAAAGTGCTCCCATCTAGGCCACGGGCTGCCAGCTTCCCTAGGAGTCTACTGTGGGAGACAGTGTCAAAGGCCTTACTGAAGTCCAGGTATACCACATCCACAGCCTTCCTCTCATCCACCAGGCGAGTCACATGGTCGTAAAAGGAGATCAGGTTGGTCAGGCAGGACCTACCCCTCCTAAGTCCATGCTGGCTGTGCCTGATCTCTTGACCGTTCTGCAGGTGGCCGTTCTGCAGGTGGTGACGTTTTCATCTCTTTTCTGAACCTGCTTCTGAGTTTGCTTTTTTTTTTTCTTAATCTCCTGCTGTACTTCGGTACAAATTCTCCAAAGCTGTAAGGTGGTCAGAGTTGTTGGATTAAGGTACCAAGTTATTGATAAATAGTGACCTATTTTAAAAACCTGAGAAAATATTTGGCTTGTTGTGGTGTGGTCCTTCCTCAATAGTTTGCCTATACTTTTTGTCTCATCTGTTAGTTGCCTTGTCACGTTTGTCTGTTGCGAGAAAAATCCTGTGTTAACATACATTAACAGGCGTGCTTGGCTGTTAGTTTGGCACATTAATATCCTTGTAGTGTAGAGAGTTTACTCAATAGTAGCCTAGGATTTTCTTAACACTAGCAGCAGAAGTGTAATGCTGAAAGGAAAATTAGGGAAGAGGGGCACAAAGGTTTTTTGTGACTTCAAAACACCAGAACTTCTTTTAAGAAAAGCTTGTTTTTAACTGATAAGACTGCATAGAATTTGTTGCCTCTGTTTTAAACTGATTTTATCGTGTATTGAGGTACTAGTGAGGTATTTTATGGGCTTAAAGTCCTACCCTATTTTTTTTTCCTGTGTGCTGACACGCTATAGTAGGTCTTGGGGAATAGGTACTGCACTAGTCTGATTATAAGGTGTCCCTCCTAAAAGGAAGGAAGCAAGCAAATATAGCTCTACATAAAAAACTTTTTGTCTTACATACCTGTAATTAATATATAATAAAGTTATAAAATTTTCACTAGTCACTTGTTTCTATTGGAGGTTAATCTTATTTTCTTCTCTTATAACTCACTGGCATTGGCTTTCAGTTTTTACATCTCAGAATTCACAACTTTCTGGTGCTGTCACTCTTTTCAGTGTTATCACCTTTTGGTCTCTGTATTCTCAGCTTCCTCTTCAGACTAAGGTGACAAATAACATTCGGTTCTGTCCATAGAATTTGAACTAAAGCCTTTCTTAACTCTTGTATCTACAGCTTCTGTATTTATACAAACCCAGTCTGTGTTAATTGAATGACAAGTGTTTCAGTAGGCTGCTTTATTTTTCATGATCCCTGGCCAGGAGTCATTCTGTATGTAAAGACCTCAGCAGCCTTTGAAGGGCTTAGTTGCTACTTCACCAAGCTTTTCCGGTTGTAATGCCCTTCCTCCTGGTGCCTCTGTAAGATTGGTATTTGTTGGCAGTGAAAAATACCATTGGTAAAATGTCAGGTACCCTTTTAATACAAATAGAAAACATTTCCTATTCTTAGTACCACACCAGGTCTCTTACTGCAGACAACATTAATCAAGTGTGTAGGTAGACATCCACCCTTGATTTTGTTTGGCTCATCAGATAATAGTGATCTTTACATAATGTAGTCACAAACTGCTCGAAGGTGAATGTTGGCAAGGTTGCTGTTTTTTGAGCTTTCAGTTTAGTGATTTCCTGTGTAACTCTTAAAAGCTTCTATTTTGATATTCCAGTGTTTGCACGTTTGCCTCTACCACACTGTTTCTTCATAGTCTCACAGTTGATAGTTTTTCCTACATATGTTACCACAACTGCAAGATTTCTATCGTAAGTTCTGCTATTTTTCCATTTTTATTTTGTACTTGTGACCTCCAGATGTTCAGCTATTCAGGGACAGGTGTACAACTGCCAGAAATCACAAGAAATCTGCTAAACTACAGTACACCCCTCAGATTTTCAAGTGCATGAAGAAAAACAAGTGTCGTCACTCTGTCGTCTCATGCAGACTTTGAGCTGCCTTGGGCATCTTTGTGCTCATTCAGCACTGTAAGACCTGCCATGCCAAAGAGTCAACTTATTGACCTGGGAGCAGGGGTGGAGGGGTAATGATGGAAACTACACCCCCTGATTTTTTAAGTTAAAACTATGGAGAGTCAGGGAAATTATTTTACTTTCAGATGAATATGGTCTGTGCGTGTATCTGGACATGTTTAGAAAAAACGCCCTCACTGTTTAGGGTAAGTCTAACCCGTGAGTGTAATTGTTGTAGTCTTTGTCCTCAGTGTGGCATCAAACCTCAGCATCTTGCCAGCTTGGAGCTGATCTTCATTATAACTTCTGAACTCAGTACGATTAATACAAATTTTTCTGTATCGAATAAGTGGATGTTACTGAAATAGTGAATTTTTTTCTGCCTGTGTATCTCTCTGAAAGTGAGAAGCTCAATGATTTGCTCTTCTAATCATGCTAATATCTAAGCTTTCTGCCATGCTGTCAGTCCTTTTTTTTTGGTTGTGATAAATTTACTCCACTATGTTTGAGCATAAAATATACCAAGATGTGATACATGTGGATTTTTTTGGTTTTGAGAGATAGATGATGTGTTCATGTAGTAAGTTTAGTTCAGTGTGTGTATAGCACATCTTAACCAAGTGTGATGACCTATAAAAAATGTAGCTTTCTGTAGTTTATTTGAATTGTTTCCCAGTTATGTATTAGGTTACTTGGACAACCAGAACCAATGCAGTTGTAGATGTGTTTTCTTTAGAATCTGAATGTCAGAAAAAGCCAAAATGTTAATAACAGGTTTTTATTATTATTGTTGGCCAGATGAGGGGAATCTTAAACTCATTTTGATGGCAGTTTTGAGGTAAAGATCTGCTTTAATATGAATTGAGTCTTTTCATTTTTGTAAATTGTTGCCAGTGTAAGAAGGAATAATTTACATTCTTGATTCTGTAATAAATTGTTTCTTCTAGGTAGACAGTCAGGAAAGAACAATCATAGCATTGTGTTTTAGTTTTGAACTAGCTGGGATTGGCACTATTTTCGCCATGTGGAGCTGGAAGAGCTCTCAGTCAGCTATTCCGTGATTCCAAAGAAGGGTGAATACTGGTAAGCCATAGCTACAAATGCTTGTTTAACCTGTTCTCAGAAATTGCCATTGAGGAAGAGTCAAAGAAGACTCCCTGGATAATGCGTTTCAGTTCAATTATCTTTGCCTTCAAATGTTTTTTTTTTTTACCTTTACAGTCCAACTTGATGTCTGATATCTTGTTACATATTGAGAGTACTGTGATTTATTGTATCCCGTGTGGATATAGCAAGTAGCATATTCCTTCTCCGTTGGAAGCATCTTTTGGTTGTTCAAGGCTATTTTTAGTCTTTTGCCAGTTTTCACTTCTGTGAACAGTTTTTGTAGTCCTTGATTCTAAATTTTGCCTTCTCTTGCCCTCCTCGTTCTTTTTTTGCATTGTTACTCTGTCCTTGGAATCTATAGGATATTGAAGTACTTAACTGCAGTGAAGGTACCAGTCTAGTAAGAATTTGGTAAGAAGGTGATGATCCGTGTAAGACTTAAGACTTAAATACTTTTCTTGTAAAAGATAGAATTTATCCTTCTGAGTACAAATGGTACAGCAAAGGGGAGTTCTCAAAAGCCTAACGAATTAGGGTAGTTAAGAAGGAGACAACATGTAGATGGTGGGATTAACAAAGCTTCAGAATCTTTACAAAAGCTTGTCTTTCTATGTTAAGTGCTGCATATGATACTAAAATCAAGCATTCTGCTTTGTTGCTGTGGGAAAGAATAGAGCTTTCAGTTTGATAAATACGTTAATAGTTACCCTGATGCACAATTTTTGCTGAGTTAAAGTTATTTGATGCTTTTACTGAAGTTATTCACACCTCTAGTACTGTGTCAGTTTTGGGCCCCTCACTACAAGAAAGACATTGAGATGCAGGTATGTGTCCAGAGAAGAGCAATGAAGCTGGTGAAGGGGCTTGGAGAACAAGTCATATGAGGAGCAGCTGAAGGAGCTGGGGTTTGTTTAGCCTGAAGAAGAGGAGGCTGAGGGGAGACCTTATCCCTGTCTACAACTGCCTGAAAGGAGTTTGTAGCAAGGTGAGCGTTGGCCTCTTCTCCCAAGTGACAGGTGATAGGGCGAGAGGATATGGTGTCAAGTTGCACCAGGGGAGGTTCAGATCAGACACCAGGAAAACTTTCTTCACTGAAAGGGTAGTCAGGCACTGGAGCAGCTGCCCAGGGAGGTGGTTGAGTCTTCATCCCTGGAGGTGTTCAAAAGACGGGTAGATGAAGTGCTCAGGGATGTGGTTTAGTAGTGGACAGGTACGATTAGACTCAATCTCAAAGGTCTTTTCCAACCAGGCAATTCTATGATTCTACTCATGGAACCCCTCCTATTGACAAACTACTGTTTCTCTAAGAAAGGCTTTTAGCCAGAAGTTAATACTTATGGGGTGTGAAGTGTGGTAGCAGTTAGTTTTCCTCCATAATATCCTTGATTCTCATTGCTCATTCAAAGACCTAGAGGCCCTGAGAGGTGTTCTGCTTTACCCCCTACTTCAGGCGTTTAAAAAAACATAATCTGAGGACCTGTCTGTAGACTTCATTTTGCCTGTTATAGTTGGTTGTAACAATAGCTGCACAGCTATGCTACCATAATGAAACATACAAGGTACTTTCTGTATTGGCACATATATTCCTGCCTTTTATCTTTGCCTACAAATCCAAACTTTTTTTCCCCACTGTTGAATAATGTGTATCAGTAATGTCTCGATTACTTTCTACGATTATTGAAGATTTGCTGTTTAAAAAGCATGAAATGTTGAGTATGAGAAATATCTTACTGTGCAGGACTGTACCAAGAATATATACTTTTGTTTAATAATATGTTCAGTAAGGTCTCTCATTTTATCACAAAATCCACATTGTCTCTCTTTCTTGATGAGGAAGTTGGTATCTTGTTGAATGTTCAGTCCATTTTCTCTTAATTATTTTGTTGGAGAATGAATACCTCATGTATTTGGAGGGAAAGCAGCAAAAATGTATGCTCTTCAGAGAATCTTTGCGTCCATTGTGACTGAAGAACAGGGAATTTCATCTCACCTTTTCCATTTACTCTGCGGTTTATATTTCCTAGGATTTTTTTTTTTACTGTAGGCTTTATGCAGATGTACTTTATATTGTAGGTGGTTTCTACATAAGACTTCTCTAAATTAGGGATTGGACTGGAACTGTTGGGAGACAACGACATATTGTTTCTTCAGTGTGATGTATTACCTAAACTGATAACAGAAGCCAAAGAAACTATTTCAAATTCATGTATGTATGGAACATCTCTTCAAGAATCAGTGCTCCTGGCATTGATTTATATCTGTCAAAAATTTTTTGTTAGCATTGTTTTTAAAGGCCTCCGTGTAAATCTTTGAGCATTTACAGTGCAGTGTGTATCATTCTTTAGTTTTCACGAGGGAAATCGGCATGACATTCTTACGCCATCACCTTTTCTAGATGTACAACAACTTGCAAGTTTAAGTTCAAGTAACAAGTAGACAATAATACTTGAAACTCTCTTGAAATAGTATTCCCTGTTTTACTGGCTCTGTGCTTTTGCATATAAGAGCTTAAAGTCTTACATTTTAAGAAGCATGCAGGTGTTTTTTTTGAGGTATGGAATTTTTAATTGTTGTTCCAAATACGCATTGAAACAACTGCATACTATTATTTCTAGGGTCTTTCATCTCTAAGAATGGAGTGCACTGCTTTCATTTGGGAAGAGTTAATCTAATAACATCTAGTATTTGGCAGAACAAAGGCATTCAGAAAGGAGGTGTATGTAACATCAAAAAAACATTGGAGCTTTATAAAATTATTCTCTGAAAATAGGCCTGATCCAATAGGAAATGGACTTAACTTGCAAAAACGTGTGCTTGTAGTGTTTGGTAAGAATAGATTTATCAAATTTCTTCATCTTCTCTTCTGTAACTTGTACAGCCTTCAAGTATGTAATATTTCTGGTTTCGTGATTCCCTGTGTGAAACTAAAGTAAATTAATCTTCCATCAGAGAATCGGGAAAATCTCATGCTAACTAATGTAGTTCTTAGTTGATTTTGTTGATTATTCTGAGCTAGTCACACAATTCTAACATAGTCATCTTCTGCCAAAGCTCCATCTGGCTTCAGGTACTGACTCCTAGTGTTTATTCTCTCCTAACTGCTTTGCAGATGCATTTATTGCTTTGAGAAACTTAACACACTGGAGTAAAATTCTTTAGGATTTCTTTAGGATAAAGACCAGTCTTTATTTTGTAACTTTCTGTTGTCTTTGGAGTTAATCCTAGCAGTTATCTTAATAACTTTTAGTTGAGCTGATAGGGAATATGGTGTTGCTTTCTTAGTCTCCTGTGTATCGTTAAGAACAGAATTCAGTGGGACTCCATTTTTCTGTATGATGATGGACAGAATTTGTTCTGGTGAACAGATAAATCCTGTTTGGTATTTATGTATCTAATACACTGAATACTGATTTAATGAATCAGTAGTGTACCTCGAGTGATCAGGCATTAAAACAAATCGCGAGCAAGGAGTTCCTCAGTTTTGTGATTCCTACTTGCCTTGAGCTTGTGATAACACACTTAGAACAGAAGGAGCACAAGGATGAGGACAAGAAGAGATTATATGTTCAGAATCACAAAAGATATAATCTGACCTTCACTTTTACTTTAATCATTGGAGGGTAGCTCTTACAAAGAGAATAGCTGGGGTAAATGGTAACTTCTGATTAGGAATTCATAACAGTGGAACTTACATAGTGTTCTAGTTGAAACTGACATGGCAGTTGAATCCTGCTTTTGGATACCCAGCCAGACTTCTTGAACCACATCAGTGTGAATGGCAGGAGGGCAGAGTTCTGTTCAGGGTTGCTAATGTATTCAGTACAAATGTGTAGCCTTTGCTCCTCTCCTTCTCACACATGGACACAGCACCAGTACCCTAGAGATGGTATAAGGACACAACTGGTTGTTAGACTTCGTATGAATCAGGTAGACATTGCCTTGTTTTTTCACAGGAAATGTAGATCAGGTGGAAGCATCCTTTGGGATGCCAATTTGACCAAATAGACAAGCTTAAAATGGTAATTAAGTAACCTTTCTACTGAGCAAGAAGATTGTCAATTAAGTTTTCATCAGAATTAAAAAGGTTTGAAGTAGCAGTGGGAGAAGTTGCATTCAGCAGATAGGTGATACAAAAATGTAATGGAGATGAACTACAGAAATATTAGTAATGTCTCATTTCATTTGGCTGAGGAGCAGGTTCAAATCACCTATATCGTAAGAAATGCACATATTTTCAGATTAGACTTATTTTTGGCTGTCTTCCTATTTTTAATATGCCCATATGCCAGTCTGATAATTAAAAGAATAGGTAAATTAGATTTTCTAGCAGTGGAGAAAAGTTTACTCTGATGAACATCCCACCACATTCCTGAAATGCCTGTTCAGTAGCCAACTGATTAAGTATTTTTTTAACTAAACAGACTAAAATGTGAAGGTTGGGATGACAACATTGAATTGAGTTCTAAATGAAAACATGAATAGAGAGAATTGTAGCCTAGGACTATGACAAGTTAACTTCTTATGTAAGGGTGCAAGAGAGAAATCGGGTGCTACTGATGAGATGGGAAGGACTGTATTGAATGCAAATTGTTGTAAGATTAAAGGCAAGCCTAAAGAATGATTTCTACAACAGTATATGACAAAGCATAAGCTTATTGGAGTTATTTCCTGGTATTTAAAATAATTTACTTGTTTTAAACCAGTTTATGGATGTAAACAGAATCTGTTCATCGATTTCCTGGGTTTTTCTAGTTCTTTTCCAAAACTAGCTGGCTTGGAATTTTAACAACATAGTGACTCAAAAACAACATGAAGAATAGCATCAAGATAATATCTTTTTTGTTTTGCCGCTTTCAATTTAATAATTAGCAGTCAG
This sequence comes from Tapera naevia, assembly GCA_033556795.1. Lineage (NCBI taxonomy): Eukaryota > Metazoa > Chordata > Aves > Cuculiformes > Neomorphidae > Tapera > Tapera naevia. The sequence goes on along the minus strand of JAUMJJ010000079.1, from coordinate 795,475 downwards.
AGCTCAGGCAGTATGTTCAGCGTGCCCAGGTGGAAAACATACAAATTGCTTGTGCCTTTTAACTTACATTTGGAGAGAGAAAAGTCTATCAGTTAATAGGTTAAATGTTTGGTAATTAACTTCCCAAAGTCAGTCATCTTTCTTCCTTGCTGTGTTTTTTGTGACGCTTTTTTGGATATAATTACTACTGAGAGTTGTAGCAGAGCCCCACAAGCTTTTTTTTTCTTCAAACCTTCCTCCAGTGTAGACTCTGCTTTAGAAAGGTAAATGTATTTTTCAGTGGTATAAATCTGTCTTGGTTTTGTATCTGTAATTTGGGGGCAGTGGTACTACCCTGCTATCCAAACTTAGGTGCATTAGAAGACAAACCTGGATTTTGTTGTTGTTACTTAATCTGCTTACTGAGCAGAAATAGTTGGATAAGAGGCATGGTCAACTTTTTAAGTTTGTGTCCTGCAGACTCACGTTGCTAATGTCCTTACAAATTGGTTTGTAACAATAGTTAAAATCTTGAAAAAGTTAATCTTAAGGGTGAGTTTATTTGTTGTCAACAATCATTACTTGGATTCTTTCTGCAATTAGTCTTAACTCTTCTCTTCACCAGATATGCCACCATAGAGTGTGAGTTACAGGCGAGTAGTTCTAAAGAATTATCAAGATCATTAGCACCTTAAGTGGTGTAAATAACTGGAGTTCAAATGATGAATGCACTCTTACATTTTCAGAAATGCTGAAATCTGTTCAGTTATTGCATATTTGTGGTAACTAGAGCTGCGGTGAGGTTTTTTGAAAAAAGAAAAAATCCATAAAGGAAACTTACGTAGATGTGGTTATTTGGGGGCACTCTTTTTATGTCAGAGTCAAACAGTAGCCAATGATTTTTATTAATAATTTTCTGCCCTTCCTTGACTTTTGTGTTTTGTAATTTTCATAGGACAATATTCAAGAAACATTTTGCATAATCAACTACTGTATGTAGTGTTTATATACACATAAACTATTGTAGAGGTGCATGAATATGTGGGGAATGAACAAACTGAGAAAATGAACCATTGTTGAACAGTTGATCATACTGAATACAAAGTTATTCTAATCTAATAAATAAAAATTAATTAGAAGTTATTTTCAGTTCTTTAATAATTGTTTTTTCTGTGTGTGTTGCTCTGACCTTATTTTCTGTTATCTCTGAAAACTTTCAGGAGAAGATATTCCCTTCAGTAGTAACATACATGAGTTACTGCAAGATAAATGTATACAACTTGGTTTCTTGCTATATCTGTGCATCGCCTTTTTGCCTTCTTTTGAGGCTTGAGCATAAAAGTTAGACCTGTATCCTTATGTTTTTGTAGTTTTGCTGCAAGACAATTGTGTGGTTATAATTCAGTTTATTCTTTGTGTTCTGGTTTGATAGCATTTCAGATTTACATGGTGGTTCTGAGAACTTAGACAATTAAAAAAATGAAGAGGATGATGAGAGAATATTTTTTTTAAAAAAAATGAGGCTTGTAGATGAGTAGAATTTTTGCAACGCTGATCTGTAGGTTGTCTTCAAAACTGGTCTTGAAATTAGTGCCTGAAAGTATTTGAGCTACTGGGTCTTTTTGTTTAGGTAACACCTAAATATATTATTTCTTGATAAGTGATGGTAGTCTATACTAAAGTCTGCGTGCCTATGTGTCTGGGTGCTGAAGTTACCAACAATGATAATCAGTGCCATCGTGTAGCTGGCGCTTCATTCTGAGTACAGCATGGAGCATGGATACTTTTTTTTTTTATCCCCATGGAAGCAGAAACACTGTAATAGAGACAAGTGTATAAAATATACATGCTCTGACAATATAGCAAAACTACTTCTATTTTTCTGAATATCTCTCTTCTATAGATGAATAAGAAAGTGAATGGTTGAAAGAAACAGTTTTCAGATAATGTAAGGTATCTATTGACAGTATGTGCGAACCACAATAGTTGGGTGCCTGAACATTAACACTCTGGGTCAGGCAAGAAGTTCACTTTGAAAGGATTTTCTGATCATCCCTACTTAGCACACTTATTTTGCATTGTGGTGCGCCTTTGCAGTGTGGAAAATTGAATGCACTTTGAGTGAAACTAAGCTGCAAGCTGTGCTGCAGAAGCAATTGCAGGCAGTCTGCTTCAGCCAGTAGTAGGTGGTTAATGGAACCAGCTGAAAGGTAGTTCGAAACAAGATCTCTTGTGACGAATACACTGGAGTCTCAGGTCTCAGCACCAGCTTTTCTGCTTTGCGGATCCATTCCTTATGTACAGTGCATTGCACTGAAGTGTTGTAGTCCTTGTGATTTTTTTGTGGACCACAAATTGCAAACTTAAATTTTGGTTTTGAATTTTATCTCTGAATGAGTCTGTCTTGTCTTTGTGAGTATTTCTTGGACTTGTTGATTCAATACTCACTAGTCTTGACTTGACTTGGCTTTCAACGGCAGGATACAGAAGCTGATGGTGTTAGGATGGGGGTGTAAAGTGTAAAAGCAACTAGAGTTTTCTCTTTGAAGAAAAAAAGGAAACGGTGAAGAAGATTGGAACTGCAGCCTATCAATGGAGAACAAAAGTAGTAATGGGAAAAAAATTGTATCGCTCTGCACCATGCCTGCAGAAATTGTGAATGAAAACAATTGCTACATACAATCTTGTAGTAAGTGGCTTCAACCCTCTTCTGGGCACAAGTCAAGATCTCTCCTAGAATTAAAGCAACATCAGCTGACTCTTCAGCCAAAGGCATCTGGGCTTTCTAGAGCCTTACTGCTGGACAACCTAATTGTGAAAATTCATGGTACAAATAACACATCAACAAATTAAAATCTTGAAAGGTTTTAAGAACTAAAATTAAGTTTAAATTTGAGATTGGCATTCTTTGATCATAACCATGATTTAAATAGTACTTGTACACTAGAAAAGGTAATCAGATTTGGTTGTATCATCCTTAGTTTTGTGAATGCAATCTAATCTTCTGTGTCTGCTGAAGTTTTGCTGTTTGATTCTTCAATATGTTATATTATAATAAACATCTAAGAGCTAATGCTTTCACAGCACTTACCTACAAAATCAGGGTAACAGTGCTAAGTCTTGGTAAGCAAACATTGAATCAGTTAACTAGAGGTGCTTTTAATCTGTCTAATTTAACTGCTTCAGAAATGAATTAGAAGTATCAAGCTGTGTTGACTTGTAAAATGACCTTTCTGTGTACAGTTCTAAATAAATACAAACTGATTTTGTTAACTTATATTGATATGACCTGGTTATTTATTTTGGCATATCTGTGAGGGCAGAGGTATTTCATATGGTGCTGTTCTGTTTGATGCTTGTAGTGGGCAGATTTGAAATATCCATGCTTTTTCTATGTAAGCTTTGTTCTAGTCTAAAAATCAGTTTACCTGTAGAGCATCTCAGCTGAAAAAACCAAAATGGAAACAGGTCATTTATGTTTGAGGTGCTTTGTTGGAAGTAAGGGTGACAGTGAAATAAAGACGGATTATTATTATGGTGATAGGGAAAAATGCTTTGAGCAGAGGATTGTCGTACGACAGAGAAAAGGAATAGATAGAAATCTTTTATTTATTCCCCCCTTCCCCATGCTTTTTAAAATAGGCAAGAGGTGTGATGAGGTTCATACTGTGTGTAGACATACAGTTTAATCTTTTAAATGCTTTGACAGTCATCTGTCATAGTGTTTGTTTCTAATGCCTGTAGTGAAGTCTCATAGGAAATCCAAAGTAGACTTGGTTTAAATCATGCATTGTATTAATAAAATTTTCTTAACATGGAATACTAGTTCGAGAACTATTCAAGGTTTTACTTGAATATTCTGCTTCATTGACATCTTAGTTGGATAGTCTGTCCTTGTGCAATGGGGACATAAATCTTGGTTGCGTCCTAGCTGCTCCTTAGCTGCCTCTAACCTCCCTCCAATTAAAGTTCTTTTCATGGGAACCATAACTTTTTTTTTAAAGAAGTTGCAGCAGTTATCTAAAGACTCTTGCTTTTTATGTGGTTAAAGACTTGTTCTCCATCTTCTGGTAAAACGCTGAACAACAAGGAGGAGAGAAAGCAGATCACATGAAAAAAAAAAGGAGCTCTTCAGTTCTAGGAGCTGTACAGCATTGATGAGGATAATGGGTTTTCAACATCTGTAAAGATTGTTTTGGTGTTCCTTTAGGATGTAACTTTGCTGTGGGACTTCACAAAGAGATAATCTGGTACTGACATTGGTTCCAAAGCCTCTTGACTGCAGAGATGGCAAAACTGGGACATCAGTATCCCAACTACTTAATTAAAAAGACATGTTGCAAGGCTATTCTCAACCAGTTTATTTTCCTTATGGTACAGAAGAGAGGTATCATAGTTGGCATTCACTTAATTAAATTCTAATAGTCTGGAAATGCTTCCTGAACCAACTCTTTTTTTTTTTAGATACTGTGGAGTTTTGAGGACGTGACTGCCCAAAGCGTCATCTTTTGTTCATTAGTCATGCCTGTTAACATCCTAGCCATCTTCTAATTTACAGCAGATCCTTGAGACAGGGATGATTTCAGCATTGCAATCCAAGACTAATGCTCCATTTTGAAAGGAGAGAAATATTACTTGCAGGTTTGGTTTTATTTTACTAGTACAGTTCTGTGACTGACTTTTCATTTGATTCTGTAGTGATACAGGCACAGGGCTGGAGTTGCAAAGAAGAGTCAAGGCCAGAAGTCCAGCTTAGTTTGTAAACTATCATAAATTGCACCTTAGAAATAGACTGTTAGCAGCTTTCCAGGAATTTGAACAATGCTTTTTTCATCACATGCTTAATTTTTTCATGGTCACAGTAGCCAGTGAGATTATGCTTCAGGCTCACAGTTTTACTCTGAAAAACACAGCCCTCAAAGATGGTCTTCATTAGAATGAGATTAATGTCTGGTTCCAGCCCTCAAGTCAGCACATTAGCTCTGTTTCCTAGGGAAACAAAGTTTTTATTCCCCTGTAGTTAAGTCAGAAGACATTATCAGCATTACAACTGGATACCTAGCTTCATGATCGAGAATACAGATCTTCATTTTACTCATGTCTCACCACTTAGGATTTAGGGGCTTTGCTGTGAACTAAGGTGTCTTGCAATTTGTAGCACCTGGTTACTTTCAAGTACCTGTACTTCATTGCTGTTTAGGGGCTTGTCACCTCTGCATGCAAGCTGAGAAATTCCTTCTTGCCTGTCCTAAAAAGAATAGAGAACATTTCATCCTGTTACCTTTCTTCCTGGAAGGCAATGTCTTATACAGTAGGCATTCAGCATTTTGTGACTCCTTTGATAACGACTTATTTTTCACCGTATTGTTCTGTCCCTGATAATGAGGAATTGGTTTATATAGAATAGCTTTATTTTCATATCACAGTTTGAAATAGTCTAACCCACTGTGAAATAAATATAAACAAAAGCTATCTCAGATATAACTGGTGGAAACTTTTCAATTTTGAGGATACAGTTGAGTCTGTGCATGTTCCAGTTCTGATGAACAATACCTCTTGCAGTACCGTGGACACTCCAGGAACTTTACTAGTTTAACAAATATTTCCTGGTGCTCTTTACTCCCCTGGGAAAGGAAAGCTAATAGCAGTTTCTAATGTTGTATTTTCTTTTGAGTAAAATGTTAAATGTAAGCAATTAGTTGCAACTCATGACTGCCATACCTAAAACATCAATGATGTGAAGCATATACATGGAAAATACTTTTCCAGGGAGAAGCAGATAGGTTCTAGTTTTGGAAGTGAAAACTGATTTAAGATTAGAGATCCTTGGAGTTATTATTGGAGGTGGTGTCTTTAATCTTAATAATTGAGCTATTTTTGTAACTGAATAGTAGACAAGTCCTTTATTGGAGAAGGAATTCAGAGAGAAATGATCGAGGCCTACTAGTCAGGCTTTTAAATCTTTGCATTCAGCTAGTGATTATCTGCAAGGTGTGGAGATAAATGAAAAAGGCAACAAAGTGAAATACTGATTTATGAAGGGGGAAAAAATATTTTTTTACATGAGATTTACTCTATCTCACTTCTCTGAGCATCAGTAAAATTGCTTTTGAAGTGTCGAAAGCAGAAGGGTGGCAGTTCAAGAATGAGAAAATGCATAGGGTACTGGATATTAAGATACCATTACCAACATTTCCATTTTAATTTTAGTTGAAATTTTGGTAGGAGTCTTATGGCTTACTTTCAGGACCACATTTCAATTCTGTAGTACAGAAGAGTGGGTTATGCTGTTTATATGAAATTGAGAGGCATCATCTGCTCTGTTTTCTTCACAGGTCGGTATGGCTGCATTGACAGTGTTCTCCGCCTTCGGCAGCAATCAGTTAGCATAAGACGATCCTCAATAGGCATGATAAGCATTTTCATATCCTTACACCTGTGGTGTCTGGCTTTGCCTAGTTCACCTGGCTCATTGTTGCATGCTTTAGTAACTTGTATGTTGATAAGTAGGAGATATCTTAGATTATTATTGTGCTTACCTTCTTAAAATAATTGTGTATATCTGAAAGGTAGTTCTTGCTCATCTGAAGTATTACACAAGAAGTCAGAGGAAGTGAGAGTCAAAATAATTGCAAGTAGATAGAATCATGGATCTTTTAAAGGTCAGAATATTGAGGTTACCACTCTCTTTTCCCAGTGTTAATTAGCTGTCCACAGGCAGTGTGTTTCATGACCTGAAGGAAATAAATATGTACAACCTTGTATTTCCCCAGTTTGCATGAAAAAAACCTGCAGAGATGATGGATAGCACTTGAACAGTACTTACATGAAGGAACCAGTATGTGTTACTGCAAATTTTACTCCCTTTCACTTCTGTTGTATATTTTCAAAAGGCAATGTCTGGCAATGGATCAGAGTTTATAACAAGATCTAATGTAGAAGGCAGTTGTTTGCTAAGAGCATGTATATAAATCATCAATTTGCATAGCTCACTCTCCTTGTCTTATCGTCAGATAATAGTAGTGCCATGGTGATTTATTTCTTCAAATAAAAAAAGCACCTGTCTTCAGGATACTAACTGACCATTTACTTTTTTCTGTGATGTGTGTGTATCTGTTATTCCAAGCTAAAAAAAGAGAATTGTCTGTTTTCTCAGTGTCTGAAAAGCTACATAGGATTTTGAAAAGAAGCATCTCTTCATGTACTTTTTAGAAAAGGAAAAATAAAGGGTTTAGCAGTTAATATTTTTGAACTAACTCTTTGGCAAGAATGATTATGTGAGATTTTTCTCATAGCAGTCTAAACTTGAAGTCATAAATCGATGAACTTTAGACAAATACAAAAAGGAATCACAGCTATATCTCTTACCATGCTATTTGATTTATCTTCCCTAGGTTATAATCTTCTAGAGAGAAAAAAAAAACAGATCAATTTTATGTATTGTCTCACTAAATCAAGAATAATGAAAATTTATCAGAACCATTTGAATGTATCAGTGTTTGTACAAGGTTGATTTGAAAACTGAGAAATAAAGGTACAGGCAGTACAAAACCAGAGAAAGGACCTGTTCAGAGCAAGGGGAGTAGCTGTTTGGGGCTTACATCTAGTCCTTGCTTTGCAAATGATGCCCCAGTGAGTTGCTGTGGGTAGGGTGGAGTTTCTGCAAGAAAAAAAGCAACTGACACTTGTCTTCACCTGAGCTGGTTATTAACATATTGAAGTTGCTGAAGAATAGTGAAAGTAGAGAAATTAACTCAGAAGACAATTAAGAAAACCAAGAGGAGAATTTTAGTTCTATGAATGGTGAAATTCTTGGTAGTTTACTAGTCCAATTCATAAATTATTAATTGAATGTATGTGAAACGTCAGTACTTAAATTTCATACTGGTTGAGAGGAAATTCCAATTACTCCTTTCAAAAAGTGCATTAAACAAAGTAAATCCGAGTTGTGTGTTTTGCGAATATTAGCATGTAAGAGGTAAAATTAGAGAACATAGAAGCAATGCGCATGTCCTACAAGGCAGTTGTCATGAAAGTCACTGCTTGTAGTAGTGGTGTTCAAAGAACAAATTGGTTATAAATCTGCTCATGTTGTCCTATTGATTTCATAGAATTGTGGAAACATAGGATCATTAAGGTTGGAAAAGACCTCTAAGATCGTCAAGTCCAACTTTGAGCCCGACACCACCATGCCTTCTAAATCATGCCTTGAAGTGTCAAGTCTACACGTTTTTTGAACACCTTCAGGGATGGTAGCTCCACTATTTGCCTGGGCAGCCTGTTCCAGTGTTTCACCAGTCTTTCAGTAAAGAGATTTTTTTTCTAATAGCCAATCTAAACCTCCTCTGGTGCAACTTGAGGCCATTTCAGCTTGTCCTGTCGGTTGTTACTTGGGAGAAGAGACCAACACTCACCTCACTACAGTCTCCTTTCAGGTAGTTGTAAAGAACAATAAGGGCTCCACTCAGCCTCTTCTTCTCTAGACTTAAACAGCACCACTTCCCTCTCCTGCTCCTCATAGGACTTGTGCTCCAGACCCTTCACCAGCTTTGTTACCCTTCTCTGGACACACTCCAGCAGCTCAATATTCTTCTGAGGGACCCCAAACTGAACACCAGTCCCGAGTACCAGGGTATGATCACTTCCCTAGTGTTGCTGGCCACAGTATTTCTGATACAAACCAGGATGTTCTTGGCCTTCTTGGCCACCTGGGTGCACTGCTGGCTCATGTTCAGCTGACTGTCAATCATCCCCAGGTTGTTTTCCACTGGGCAGCTTTCCAGCCACTCTTCCCCAAGCCTGTAGCATTGCATGGGGTTGTTGTGACCAAAGTGCTGTACTCTGCACTTGGCCTTATTAACTCTCATACAGTTGGCCTCAGCCTATCGATCCAGCCCATCCAGACCCCTCAGCAGAGCCTTCCTGCTCTTAAGCAGACCAACATTCCCACCAATTTGGTGTCATCGGCAAACTTATAGAGGGTGCACTTGATCCCCTTGGTCCAGATCATTGATAAAGATATTAAAGCAAGACTGACCCCAACACTGAGCCATAGTGAATACTGCTTGTGACCAGTCACCAACTAGATTTAACTGCATTCACCACCAACTCTTTGGGTTTGACCATCCAGCCAGTTTTTTTACCCAGGGAAGAGTAGACTTGTCTAAGCCAGAAGCTGCCAGCTTCTGTAGGAGAATGCTATGGGAAACTAAGTCAAGGGCTTTACTGAACTCAAGGTATATAACGTCCACAGATTTTCTCTCATCCACTAGGCAGGTCACCTGGTCATAGAAGGAAGTTGGCTTGTTCAAGCAGAATGTACCTTTAATGAACCCATGCTGACTAGGCCTGATCCCCTGTTTGTCCTTCATGTGCCTAGTGAGCATGCTCAAGATGAACAACTCCATAATCTTTTCTGGTGTCAAGGTCAGGCTGACAGGCCTGTAGTTCCTTCCAGTCCTTCTTGTAGATGGGCATCACATTGGCAAGCCTCCTGTGTTAACCACGATAGGATGTGGCTCCACCAATCTACCTCCCTCTCACAATCCCTGATATTCCTTAAGCTTTCCACTCTCTCCTTCAGCCACCAGGCTGAGCAGATCATTCACCTGCTCACACCAAAACCAGCCATTGTCTCTGCTGCCCTCCAGAAGTGGTTACAGGCTCAGGCACTCCCTGCAGCCAGAGATCTGGTCAGCAGTATGTATGTATGAGAGCTCCATCTGGATCACCACATTCCTTCTGGTGATGACCTTTGGGTGAGTGGAAACCATAGCTCGGTCCTATTCTGGGAGAGTTGAGTTACCTTCTGGAGCCAGGAAGGGGCTGTGCCCTACCCGCATGCCCTGCCTGCGCAAACTGCTGCGCCAGCTGCTGCACCATGCCCTGTTTGCCTGTCCCCGTTGCCACTCTCCCGGGGCTGGCTCTTCTATGTGAGGAAGTTGGCCGCTGTCCCTCCTGTCCCCGCCCTCACTGAATCACAGCCTCCACTTGTTCATCATGAGCCTGCCCTTTCCTGCTCAGAGGGGCCGATGGAGAACCTTCTCTCTCCCCATGCTTTTGCTTTTGTTGCCTCGGTTTTGCTGCTTTAAGAAGAAGAGTCTGTGGTGCAATTGCTCTGCTCCTTTGCCTCGGTGGCTTCACTGAAGTGGTGGTTCACTGGGTTTTAAACTGAGCCCCTTCATGCTTTGGTTTAAGAGTCTTAAGACAGCAATTTCCTGAAAAGAAATAGTTCTGCTTTCTTTGCTTAGTGCTGGCAGAGCGTTTATGTGTACATAGTGAACATATTTGGGGAGCTGACTGGAATTAAAACTTGGGGTTTACTGATTAAGGATTAGCTCTGGTCATGGATTTTCTCAAGGTCCTAATAGCCCTTACTTCATAAATGTTAGTTGAGAGATAAAGAACAAACATTGGGAAAATGTCTGTGAAGTAAGCACAGAATCACAACTTGAAACTTTCTGTAGTGTCAGTAATGCTGAAAAAAAAGGGAAGAAAAAGTGCACTGTTTATGGGAGCTTGATTTAGACTTTTTTATTGATGAAGGTGTAATTCAGTATTTTGGACTACTGTAACCCATAGGAGTAGTGTAAGCTGTTTGCCTTATTGGATACACCATGTAAAAACATTTTAAATTTACTTTCAGTCCTAGTTCTTTAAAGCATTAAAAACTTGCACTGCAGAGAGAAACTGAAAAAGCTGTTCTTTCTTGATTTCATAGAATCATAGAATCTTCCAGTTGGAGACGATCTTTGAGATCATTGAGTCCAGGTGAACCTGATTTGACTGAAGCAGCTACAGTGTCAGGCTTATTAGGGCGTATAGCATCTTTCTGCATCTTCCTCTATGTTATGATACCAAACTCAGGATCCACTGAGCAATTTCCATTTGCTCATGATCCATCTAATTAATGATACAGGCTGGGAATGGCTCTGATCAGTAGAGCATACCTGCACTATTCACAGGGGAGAATCTTAAGCCAAGAAAAGGTTCATAAATCGTGCATATTTGATACTGGAGATATGCTTCACTGATTTTCTTATGTTATCCTCTTTCTTGACTGTAGCCTTCACTTCCTTTTGAAGTTTCTATTGACACTAGCAGAATTGTAGGAATTCTTTGCCAGCTTTGAATAACATTTGCCTGTTTTCTCAAATCAGACCTTTGACAGTTCCTGTAAAAGTAGCTACTCTTTAGGATCAATTCGGTTATTGGCAGGTACTGGAGAAATGAGTAGCGGGTTTGTGCCAACTGAAGGAGAGCCCTTCCTTTGTGGTAATGTGTTCCACGTGGACATGAAGGGGCAGAGTAATCTCTGAGAAGTGCTGTCGCTCCTGCATCTGGCTATTCACGTGGAGGTCAGTTGTCACTGCAGAAGTTGACTTCATGGAGGGAGTTCTTGCAGCCACTCTTTGTACATAGCTCCTCTCCAAGCATTGACTATATCATGCTTGTTGCTTGGATTCTTCTTCTGTGAGGAAGGGCTTGAGGAAAGTCCCTGAAATAGAGGTTTTGCTAGTTACTGGAGTGGTTGAGAGATGCAGCTTACCTATGTGACCACTGTCTGTCACCTTCTCTGCCTCTTAGTCCTTTGGGCTTAGCATGGAATGGGCAGTCCTGGAAACATTCTAACATATTTAAATAAGCTTGCCCTTGCCCAGATACCTACAGGGGTAAGAATCTGATCTTGAGAGCTGAAGAAACATGTAGATGTGGACTGTACATGTGAAAGTCCAGTTAGTAGTAAATAATGCCTTTCTTTAACGTGAAACGTATTTTAACACATCTTTGGTATTGTAGGGGTAATTTTGGCAAAGAAGGTTGCTCAGTGTAACTTCAGAGTAGAAAAGCACCCACCAGTGAGTGCATTGCTACTGCAACATTCACATAAGTGTTCTGATAAAGATTGAAAAGGATGAAATGTATTGTCTGGATATTTCCCATGGCTAAATATTTTCCGCAGTTTAAATCACAAATATATTACTTAAATCAGTTTGTGCCAAAAAAATCAGTAATTCTAATTTTTTTGAGCATCCTTGACTGTGTAAACTTCTGCTTCAATAAAATGCCTGTTTCAGTCTCACAGAGGAGCAAAACTTTGCTGTGGTGTTCTGAATAGAGTACTTGGCTTGATTCACAAGCATGTTCTAGCTAGGGAGATAAATAACTTAATGAGGCCCGGGGCTGGGGGTAAAATTCTTTCTTTTTATGGTTCTAAGTGGAGCACAACAATGATTCATTAGGCAAAGCAGAATGAATTTAATTTTCTTTGTACAGTGGCAGTGCTGTGTAGTCTAGGGACCTGACTATTCTGATAAATAACTTGAAGGGCATGGTGGGCTTAAGTGCTTAGTATAGTTCATGTAGTGGCTTGGAAGTGGCTGATCTATATATGTGAGATGAAAATAGCACTATATAATGTCGAAATTAGTATCACTGTGTTATAGTGCAAATTCCTCCTCTTGCTTTAGACAGTTTGTTTACATCTGTACATGCTGCTTTTAAAGTACAGCATTGGCAGTAACAGTTCACAAGCATACCACATATTTGTTGTTAGGTGGTGGGTTCTGAGAATTTGCCCATGTGTTTACTATAACTAGTATTATTTTGGTTTAAGTTAACTACTAATAAAACCTCATATTTTCCTTAGTAATCTGGACATGGATTGGTGTAGTTTTGGTTAGGCTTTCATAGGTTCTGCAAGAGCTTTTGTAGTTCTTCTCCAGTCCAATTTTATGGTATTAATGACTACATGGTATTTCTGTAAAGTTCTTAATTATCTGGGAGAATTCCAGCTGAGTTCCATCATAATGGACCTACGTTCTACAATATCCTCACTTGTACAGATCAGATGGTAAGTCTAGCTGGAGGTTTTTTAGCCTGCTTACCTACTTATAAAGTCTTCTGATCTAGTTGTCCCGGGTCTCCATGGTCACTTGTCATGGCTTGCTTTGTGAATCAGTATCTCTCTACTGAGGCTGTTGGTTTCTTCTTCAGATTCCAGGTGCTGCTGTCACGGTATCACAGTATCACAGTATCATAAGGTTGGAAAGGACCTCCGAGTTCATCGAGTCCAACCTATAACCCAACACTAACATCATCTAAACCATGGCACTCAGTGCCTCATCCAATCTCCTCTTAAACACTTCCAGGATCGGTGACTCCACCACCTCCCTGGGCAGCGCATTCCAATGGCCAATCACCCTTTCAATGAAGAACTTTTTCCTAACATCAGGTCTTTGCAAGAGCTGGTGCAAATCATCTTAATGATTCTTTAGTTACAGTTTTCCAATGACCAATCGCTTAGTTACATCTCCCTGCTTCCTTCTCCTTCCTCGCTCCTCCCTTCTTGCCACTTCCGCTTAACTTAACACTTTGATACTTCAGGGATGTGTTGTCCTGTCTTGGTAGCTGACTTTGAAATGTCCTTCAGTTGCCAAAGCTTTCATTTATCTTGTTGCTTGCTGTGGTCTTCTGAAGAGGACACTAGTAAAGGCAGGCCGCATTCAAAATGAGATTTACATCAAGTCTTTAACAGGTAAACCTCATGTTTCTAGTATTAAAGAGGATGCATTACTTTGTGTATCAACTTTGTAAGAGTAACCCTTATCTTACTGGCAGAAGCCATTTGGCAGATTCATGATGGCCAGGCCAGCTCTAGCAAGTTTGGACAATCAGCTCGATAAAACTGAATGGTAGTTATGCTACCTGTAAGCTGCCTTGATCTGATACATTAGCTACCACTTGGCTTTTTTATTTGGGTTTTTTATGTTCTTTTTTAAAAAAAAATAGTTTAAAAGGAGAAGTACGTTGCTTCAAATTAATAAAATAAGGAAAGTAATTCATGTTGACAATGTTAGATTTAACTTTCCATCTCTGATTATGAAGTTAACTCCCTGTTTGAGCTAGGTAGCATTCCAAGGTAATGTAAAGAATTTTTCCAGCATATTTTAAGAACCCCTGTGAACAGTAACCTACTCTGAATGTTTAATTACCATCTCTGTCCCTCTTTTATTCAATGTCACCAGCAACTTCTTTTCACTTTTCGCTTTTAGATGGAGAACTGTTTGTCTTAAGGAAGTTTAAAATTGGTTAAGCTGTAATATAACAAAAAGCAGTTGTGTATTATTTTTTCCAGTGCAAAAATACAAGTCGTACTTGAGCACTTAAAAGAAGGGAAAGTGTGTTTTTTGTTTTAATTTTTCTATAGTACTCTACTGTGAAAAGTGCTACATTGATTGCTCTGTTGTATTCTTGACAAGTAACGACACTAGATTAAGGAGAGAAGGTTTTTTCTGCAAGTCTGTGACATTCACGCTTCTAATGTGAATATTTCTATCAGCTGGACAGGGACAAGGAGTAGTTGCCTGTTAGATCCAAAGCACTGTTTCTCGATGAAAAGAGCGAAAGATGTGAGGTTGTACTGGTTTACAGACAAGTCATGTATGATAAAGCAATAAATGAAATCATAGTACATCTGTTTATGTGAATATTTGGGCAGAGGGAGACTTTTTAGTGGAGTTTCTTTCAAGATGCTTTGAAGCTGACTACTTTATTCTAAGCTGATTGTTTTAGTGCGTTGGTCAAAATTGCTGAATGGTACCAAAATAGATGTTTGCTGATATTATTAGCTTGTTTATGCAGTCTTCCTTTGTTGCTTCTTTCATGTGTCTTTTCAGGTTTACTTTTCCTTGATTTCTTTGCCTTGATCTGTGGTGGGTTTTTGCTGCTGTTAGGAGAACATCATATTGGGTGTTACTGTAAAACCGACAATATTCCATTTAGGTCAGGGTTCCAGTTGGGAGCACTAGATGCTGCAGAAGCATCTTGTGCTGCTTCAGGAAGGTAGAGTGTGTAACTTCTTTTAATGTGACTGTGTGTTAAGACCACCTTTAAAACCAAAATAGGTTTTTAATGGAACAGTTTGCCAAAAGCTTTTTCTTACCTGTTATATCCTTCATTGGGATACCTTCGGTCTGTGTTTTGGTTGTGCTATAACCTGGTGATAAGGTATTGTGACTGCAAATCACCAGATTAAACAGTTTTCTATTTCAGTTTAATATAGTTGATGTTTCTTATGTAGAGGGTTTGTTTTGGACACTACCAAAAATGAGAATTTAAGAATGCTCTAATAATACTACTAGCTAACTCAGTACAGATCCAGTATAGACAGGGCAATGCTGAACTTAGCTAGAGTTAGTAGAGTTGAAGACAGGAATAAACCTAGTTTTCTTTCATCTTGTCTTTCAATGTGACTGATTTTCCTTTTGGGAAGAATTAGTGTTCAGTTTTCTTGCTTTCAAATACATAAAGCCAGAGACAACTTGCCTGAAATCTGGTTTTGTCATTTGAGTTGCTTTATATCCCAGACATCACAAGTTCATTAAGGTCGTTACTTTTGCATATTAAAAATTAAACAAAATTCTAGTATTGGCATGTTAGAATGAGTTGAGAACCACTTTGCTCTCTTTTTTGTTTAGGTAAGTGGGGGTTCTCTAACAGAAGAACTTTATTGTCCAGAGGACTCTGATTTTCTTTACGAAAACAAGCCTTGTCTGAATTGAACTAATATTGTCAAAATTATTTTAGTTGGAGCTGACATTAATAAAAAGGGGAACTGTAACTTTTGCTCAATGGCCTTGAGAGCATGAGCTTTGTAAAATGCTTTCAGACTGACAAACCTGGTTTCCTTCTGTGATGAAATAGCTGGTTCTGCAGATGAGGGGACAGCAGCAGATGTGTTTCTGCCCGACATGAGCAAGGTCTTGGACCCTTGTCTCTCATAGTATCCTTACAAACAAATCCATGAAGTAGTCTGCTTAGCCAGGCAGTATAATAAGATGGCCAAACTGGGGGTCTCAAAGACTTGTGCTTAGCAGTACGAAGTCCAGGTGGCAGCTGGCTACTTGTGGCATCCTACCAAGGCTTGACGCTGGAGCAAATACTCTTAACTTCTGTATTAGTGAACTGGATGAGGGTACAAGGTATATCGTCAGCACCTGGGCAGATGGTACAGACTTGGTGAGAGCAATTGGTACGTGGGGAGGTCAGGGAGGCTGTTCAGAGGGACCTCAGCAGCACTCGGGAATGGACTGATGTGGCTGATGGGCTAAGGGGAACCCAAAGCCCTGTGTTTAGGAGGGACTAGCCTGCGGACACCAGCTCAGCCAGCACTGCCCATTTGGCAGCTGCGCCCTTATCTGTGCTCGCAGGAGCGTGTCCAGCAGGCTGAGAGAGATAATCCTGTACTGAGAACCCGTGGGGCTGCACCTGGGTACTGGCGGGGAGGAATCCCAGTCTGCAGTAGTCAGACTCAGAAAACAGGCCGCCCACAGAGTCTGTGGAGTCTGTCCTACAGGATACTCAGAGCTCCATTGGACATGACTCCAAATGACTTATTCTGATAGCTTTGAGCTGCGTGCTAGACAACCAGGATTGTCATCTGTTACTCTGAGCTTTCTGCCTGTTATGCCCCGCCCCTGGGAAGCAACCAGCAAAACTGATGATCTTGGTATGACAGACTGCAACCTGCTGTAGTGTAGGAATTAGCTTGCAGTTCATTAAGATGGCCCAGGCTTGAGAGCAGAGATCCAAGGGGAACATGGTTTGCATGTTTACAAGAGAACCTTACTAGCTCCTCCTGCTCAATGTGTGTCTGAATCTGAGTTCCTCATCCCTGACTGAAATGAACTTTTGTACTTTTGGGCATGGTAGTTATTTTGTCACTTTCATACGAGTTTTATTTCTAAACCATTGTTTGAAGGTATTCATGTGTAAAAAGTAAGAAAACTATTTTTTGACTAATGAGTTTGGGGTTTATGTACGCTGTCTATAAAATGCATAGTTCATATTCCTTCCAGGACCATTTAAAAAGTGATATCCTCAATATATCTGTATTGGCAAGGCAGCAGGAATGAAGAAATGTAAAACTGTTCCTGGAAGTGGACAGGTTAAAATAAAGGCTAATGCTTTCAAATTTACTTGTTTTAGAAGCTGATGTGTGAAGTAAATGTCTAAAAAGTGACTTTTCAGTCCCTTAAATATGAATTTATGAAAAAAAAAGTGTGTTGTGTTCTCAGATACACTCTTCATTCAGGCTTTTGTATTTGGAAAATATGAATGTAAACTGAATTTTATGGTGATACCTTAGGGGAGAAGTGCCAGTCATAACATTTTTAAATTATAAGAGCATGATTTTTGTATGGAATTTAAGTTCCAGTTGTTGATGAAACGATAAATTTTAATGAGAAGAGGTGTGTTTTGAGAAGGTGTAATTCGTATTAAGGAAATAGAAGTGGTCATTAAGAAGGGTGGTCTACTAGTGAGGAATGTAAAACTGAAAAGTTAGATTTATTCTTGAATTTTGGCATTGTTTGTTCATCTTCCTAAACAGACGTTGCTGGAATATGCAGAAAAGTGGAAAAATTCAGAAGACCCTCTGCCCCTCCTAGAGGTGTATACAGTGGCTATCCGAAGTTATGTTAAAGCACGACCTTATCTTACCTCTGAGTGTGAAAATGTAGCCTTTGTGCTTGAACGTTTAGCACTGTGAGTATGTTTTCAGTTGTTAAAAAAAACTCTATAGTATTAACTTTTCACTGCCTTAATGCTTTCCCAACGCAGTTCACATAGGTTGGAAAGCACCTTCCTTCCTCGTGGTGAATGACATATGTGAGAGAGAATGTCTTTAGTTGTTGGAAATGGAGCAGTTTTGAGAAGGACTCTTCTGATACTGGACAAACTAACATCCCTGGCTTGAAACACTTTGTTACTGTTGATTTGCATGCAGTCTGAAAGTGCATCTGTTTATGCACAGTGTTACAGGGTTGAATTTCAATGACAAACCATTTTTTATTTTTATTATTAGTGGTTAATAGAGAATTTGCATTTACAGATTCTGTGAGAGTGTCCATGACCACTTTTTCTTTATATGTGCAAACGAAACAGGGTTTTATGGCTTTGGCATTTCAAACAAATAACTGTTTGGATACTGGAATTAAGAATTGTCGAAAATACATTTTAAAATTTGCGTCAAATAATATTCCTATTTGCCTTCCAGAAGCTGTATTGAACTTCTACTGTGTCTGCCTCTTGATTTACCTGAAAATAAATGGGAGGAGTTTCAGGCTTTTGTGCAGGTGAGTTTGATTCATGAAATGATGACTTAATAGCTTTGAAGAGTCATTTGGAAACCTAGGGATGTTAAGTGTGGAGTGTGTCTGAAGACTTGTTTCTTGGTAGATGATAAAGATCAAGGTCTTCAGCTGGAAATCCTATGTACTCTGCAGTAATTGCTGTCAGTCATATCCTTTGTCATAGTTCATATAGCAGCTGTAAAGAAATGTTTTCAGATATTTGAAAGAAAGCTCATGTCAAGATATTTGTTAACACTGTTAAAAATAAAATAGTATCATATAAGTAATTCTTTTCTATTTATGGCTGTACATTTGAGACTTATTATGAATGAAGGATCTGTCGATACTGCAGGATTGCTAGATGTCCTACAGGGTATTGGGTGGTTAAGGATTTAAACATCTGCTTTAAAGCAATGTTGAAACAAGTTCAGCTCCTCAGTTTTTTTCAGAAATATGTAGTGGGAGGTCTTGCCTATAGTTAAAAATAAACGTGGGGGTTAGTGAGAAGGAAGGAGTAATTGTGAAAAGGAGGAGATACAGTTACATCAGGATTCTCAGCCTAAGTATAACATAGGAAGATACAAGGCTGATTTTTTGAGTGAATTTTGACTAGCATCTCCTGATTTAAATAAATTCTAAAGTTTGGTGCCAGAAGCTCTCACCGCCTTCAGAGCAGGTGGAAACAGAAAAGTGAAGAGAGAGAGATGAGCCCTTTGTTTTTTTTTAAGGACCAGTGTTAGTTGTGCAGAGCTACTTAAGCCACAGATGTTTGCAGGTATTTAGTTTGCTCCCAAGCATACATCTGCTTCCAGAGTTTATCCTGGTATCTAACAGCAGTAGAAACTATTTTAATTGATTTTAAGACTCCAGCCTACCTTAATCATATTTGCATGAAACCATGTGTTGAGTTCTTACAGATCAAAAAATAATTTTCAGTGTCTCCAGTGCATAAAAATTGAGCTGCTGAAGATCCTGAAGAGAGTAAGAGTTAAAGCAGCTGTTGCCAGACCCATCCTTTTTTAAAGTGGAGGCCTCTTTCAAATTTAGTTTCAGAAATTTAAGAAGTAGCCATGTTAATAAATCTGGAGGCAAGTTTGAGGCACTCAGTCATCTCGGTTTCTCAGCCTAAATCTTAGGTGACAGAGGCAGAAGTAAAACTTGTAAAAGCTGAATATTAGGATTGTTTTGTTATACGTTTAACTCATCTGGTAATGGGTATTTTTGATATAAGAGATAAAGCAGTATAGAAGATACATATTCTTAATATATTTTTTAACAGTACTCTTTTGTAAAATATATTCTTTAGGTGGCTCATAAAAATTTGGTGGAACATGGCAGCCGGGAACTGCATATTTTAACTATACTTACACAAGAGAAGGGAGTGTGGAAGAACCCGGTGTTGTGTGGTATTCTTTGCCAGGAACAGTTGGATCCAGTTAAAGGTAAAATTTAAAATGATGATTAGGATAAAATATGACTTATTTTTATAATACATTGTAATATTATAATGATATATGGAAGTCTTCTGTTGAATATGAATAGTTTATGTGCTAATTTATATGCCATCTAGATAAATATACTTATAGCATTGTCTGAATTATCAAATTAGTATGTTCCTAGGAGTGTACAAAGATTTTAATGTTGGTATTTTGCATTAGACATAATCATACCTGGAGATCTATTGCCATTTTCTTTAGAAGATATGTGAAGGGAGATTACATACAGGCTATTTTATGATGGAGTAAGTTCAGTACTTGTATACAAAATTATTCAACATCAAACAAAGAAACAAAACCCTCTTTTTCTTGAGAATGGCATTTACTCAATTATGAAGCATAAAGTGGGTCATTACCAAAGATTCATTTAGACCAGAGTTCTGAGAACAGCAGTGGCATAAGAAAGAGTATGTGATCAGCAGAGGTTTAGAATGATATTTTACTGATGTGTTATTTCCATTGTTAATGATTTACAGTTCAGAAGTGATATCCTTGTGTTACTAAGTCTTAGCTGTTTTCTTTGATTCTTTGCCTAACTGGTTTTAGAATCTGTATGAATGGTCGCACCTGAGCGTCTGTGGCAATTACACAGTTCTCATGTCAAGTAAAGTGGTTCCTCTTACTGCCTACCTGCTTTTAGCTTGATGCCTGATTATTTCAGGTGATATTTTCTATTTATTAAAAATTAAACATTCTCACACCTTCTAATGAATGGATCATAAGACATGGTTTGTTAGACTTCTGTCGTAACCCATCTTCTCTCTTCTGTAGTATCTGTTCCATAACGTCTTCTAGCTTTACTGTCCCATTCCTCATATTGGGGACCAAAGGTTTATTCAGCAGTCGAGATGAAGGTTTTCTGCTTCGTTCTGCATTCCTTTTGTAATATTTCCTAATGTAAGACTTGCTTCCTGACTGTGGATTGAATTGTTTTCTTAAAACTGTCTGGTTTAGTCTTGATTTCTTTCTTAAGGAGCAATACCTGTTTCAGTGTTAGGATTTTCCCCTACCACACAAGTTATTTTTCTGTATGTACAATTAGGATTCCATTTTTTCCCGGTGAAAGTTACTGTGGGTTTTTTTATCAACATTTTAATTTCGTCTGGTTTGCCACGTTATGGAGTGCAGTCTTCTTCAGTCTTTTATGGTTGACAAGGTTTTATTACTCTGCTTTTATCAGCGTATTCTGTCACCTTGTTCTGTACCCTCGTTTTTCCAAATATTTATGTAAGTGCTGGACAGCAGAGGTCATGGTACAGATCCTCAGGGAAACCACTGAGAGGTTTGGGGGTTTTCTTTTTTTTCTTTTAACAGATAATTTATCCATTTAAGAATCTTCTGTTAACTACCAAGATAGGTTGATATTTTTAGGGGATTTGAGGTGTTTCTTTTAATGCCTTTATGATTGTTACCTTCATGACTTCCTCAGATAAGTCCAGTAAACATATAATGTGATCTATTATTTTTTACAAAAGTTGTGCTTACTCCTTTCATAAGATTTGCATTTTGCCGCTCCCTTTAATAATTTACTATGCTTCTAATACAGATTTTGGATTGGTATGCAATTCTCAGACTCCCGTAGAGTACACTTTCACCAGCTTCGTATGAACCACTTTGTAGTCCTCTTAATCATAAAGTGCTTCTAAGAGAGAGATTTAATTAATATTTTACTTGCCTTATATTTGAGGGTTTTTAAGAACCTCCCTCATGAATCTGTTTTTGATGACTGTTCTTTTTATCAGTGTTTTCCTGCAAAGTTTTAATGGACATGTCAAGATTTCTTTTACTCCTGAATGTTCTTTAGTCAAGGATGCTTCTGCCTTGGACTTGACTGACTTACAGTCTGTGACAAGATGTCATACTGCATGTCCATGTTTTTGTAACTCAGTTGGCAAGCTGTTCTCTAGCTATTGTCATCCTTAGCAATACTGCATTGTTATGTGTCATCTTCTTGCTAATTTGAAGGATATTTTGGTAGTACCAGAACTCCATTGCCCATTGTAGTCTGTAATCCTGCACTCCCACTGGCTACCACTTACCCGCTTTCAGTGGACAACTCGCTCTCAGCAGTGTTGAGCCTCAACTGCAGTATGACAGTCTTCAGAACATTTGTAAACTTTACTTACAGGATTTTGTTCTTGTTCAAAATGTTGCTTTTACATTTGCTGTTTCAGAAGTTCCCAAGTCAGCTTGTTACACTGAGATGTGTTATCATTTGGCAGATGTGATCAGCTCAGTCTTTTGAGTAATGGCTAGTGTAAACATTTATCTGTATTGGTGAACATTTAGCTGTTGTAGGTGACACAACTAGTTGAGACTGGAGGTGGTTTTTGTAATGTCATCCCCTTAAGCTTTTATTGCCTGTGTTTGTTTCAGTTGTTTTTTTCATATTTGTTTTATTTTATTTCAGTGTTGATAGTGTCAATGATGACATATTCAGAATCTTTGACATAATGAGATATCTGCTGAATTTTAGGTCAGTGATTATATGTTCTTGAAGACCTCTGTTGTTGACTCCTGACGGTCCAGTTTGCCTCTTTGCAACTCCTGTAGGAAGCACAACTCAGATACAGCTTTGTGTGTGTGCATATGTAAAGTCTTTTCAGACTGGAAATATTCTCCGACCACTTGGTTTACCACCTGCTTGAGTGAGAAACGTTGGCCTTGGCCTGGATTTTTACTCCATCTCTGACCGTTAATATTAGGAAACCTCGCCTGTGTTACTAGAGTCTATGCAGTAGATGTCACCAAATAGAAGAATCTTCTCTTAGGAACCATTGTAAATGCTGATATCCCACTTGAGTTGTTTCTGAAAAGATTTATCTCTCTTCCCCTGCAGGTGGAACATCAGCATTGCCATTTGGGGTTGTGCTTATTCCCACAACGCTAATCTGTTCTGTATGGAGGCCTAGCCTGGAAGTGGGAATTGGGATGCCTGATGAGCAGAGGAATATTTTTTTTTCTTATTCTTGACTAGTGACTCCAAAGAGAATTTATTTGCAGAAACTGAATTTCAGCAGGGTCTTCTAATGTCATTTGTGGGCCCCTTAGGCGGACATCTGGAGCTGACAGCACTATACATGGCTACAATCCGAGAGATTTCCTGAGAAACTCCTTTTGAGTTTCCTGAATCTGTTTGGTATTGTGTCATGAACCAATCTACATACATTTGAAAAATGCCCAGGCCATCTTCCAGTCCCTCAGAGCAGTTCAGTGCTGAAAAAAGAGATCCTTCCTCCAGTTCTGCATATCTTATTGTTCCTTGATTCTGTCCATTGCCTCTGTCCTTACCCAACATGACCCACAACAATTACACGACTAGATCTTCAACTTCTTGATTCAAATTCTGGTTCCTCAACAGTGTTATTTCTTAAAAGTGTGTTCCTGAGCTGTTAACTACTTGTTTTTTTCATGTGAATGTTTTTCTTTTTCCACCTAAACCTAGTGGCATGGTTTAAACGACAAGTAGATGTTGGTGTTGGGTCATAGGTTGGACTAGATGATCTCAAAGGTCTTTTCCGACCTTGTGATACTGTGATACTAAACCTATCTTTTCTGTCTTTAAAGAATGTCTTTCAGATTTTGAGTATTGTCTGTGTAGCATCATGGACACTTTAGACTTCAGAGATCATCTGAGGTTACATGATCCCATCAGTTCATAAGGATAGCAAAGTACCAATCTTCTCAAATAGTATTTCAGTGGTCCCTTATGAGCATGTTGGTCATATTCTTTGCTGTGGAGCACCACTCAGCCAGTTTTCATTTAGTCTCAGAACCACAGCAGAAAGAAATTTGGAAAGAGATCTAGACATGAAAATAAAAAATCCACATCATTAAATTCAAGACGGTAGTATTAGTTGTGATCACCAGCTAGTATGAATGTAAATGGTTCACCTGCTTTAGCAGTCGGCAGCTGTTTTCATACTGCTATCAAATGTTGCTTTGTATTTGCACGTTGACTGGACCTGCCACTACTTAAGGTTTCAGCTACTTGGCTGCTTCTTTTCTTGAGATTGCCTATGATGAACAAGAAGTGCTTGTATTTGGAGAGAGGATTTTTCCATGTTTCTGTGCTTCATTGATTGGTTACGGAAGGAAGCCTTAGTAAGACAGTTCTAATTTTTCCTGTGATAGTGGATCTTTTGTCTTTTTGGCCGCCTCCTGAATTACCAGGTAGCTGAATTTTAAATCAAAACTGATTTTAATCTTGAATAGAAGCTGATTTGAACTCATGGCAACCAGAATTTGTTTCTTGAAATTGTGTGGCTAATCTGGTTGGCCTTATTTCTTAGTGTACCAAAGACTGAAAGCTGAAGTAAGCCTAAGTATTTTGGCCTGTGCAATGGTAAAACTCTACTCCTGCACTTTCACTTCCGTTTTCTGTCAGCAAGGCTGCTGCTCTTCGGCATGAATCTGTTTTTCCATCGTTAAGGATGTAATGATGGTGAAATCCTTCAAATCTGTCATTGGTATCTCTTCAGCTGGCACTGAGGGTGAGTCGAAAAACTGTCTAGAGGAAAAGGAACTGAGTTAACCCTACAATAAGCCAGGCTGCTGCTGCATTTTTTATCTGATTCTGATTATCCTTAGAGATTTAAACCTGGATGTCAGGAATTAAGTTCTTGAATTTTTCATAACTTTAAATGCAGTAGGGAGACTCCTGGAATATGTCTCACTGAAAAGATGTTTGAGGATACAACCGTCACTATTCAGAGATTATAAAGATGAATAACAGGTAGGTTAGGATTTAGACAGCCAGCATGGAACTATTTTCAGTAATAAGAGCATCCACTGTCAGAAGCCAAATGATACCAGCAGCCTCACTTTTAAAGAAATACTGGGTATGTGCAAAGCAGCCACTTGGAACTTCTTTTACCCTTTCACCAGACAATATGCCATCATAGAAGTGTCCAGGATTGGTGCTGCATTGAGCAGAATTGTACTGAGATGTTGTTTCCATGAATGATTCTGGATCCAGGAACACATGAAAGTGTTGAGTACAGTTCAGAGTTGTGCAGAGTGTGAATGCACATGTGAAATAACAACTGAGGGTGGCTAAAAAAGGTTACCAACGAGTAGCTGAGATTCTTTGAGATAGATAGTCCATGTGAGATAGATAGTCCGTGTGTACATTGATCTTCTGCCTTCATCCTCCTTGGCCAGAATGAGGTTGAGAAGAAATAACTGTCTGTAGCAGATTAATCTGTACCTACCCAAGAGCTGATGAAGGGTTGAGTTAATAGGATTATGAGTGCTTTGGTAAGGCAAAAATTCTTTGCTTTGTGCTCTACAGTATCCTCCAGTCAGCCAAAATGTGACACATATGCAGTCTGGCTGCCATAGAGAACTTACTGCTGCATTACTGTAATCGTTGCTTGTTCATGCTCTTGTGTGTCACTAATGTAGGGATTATCTCTTCTCTTTATTTAACATCATGTATGGTATAAGCTTACCTGTAAGAGAAGTTCATAGTAGTTCTTGCAGTCTTGACATGGCATCACGTGGATAATATGGCCTGAGACTTCACCTATGGAGGCAATAACAGGGAAATAACAAAGGAATAACGGGGAAGCTGTGTCTAAACGATTGGAATCCAGTATCGCCAGGTTTATTTGCCAGAGTTAGTATATCATAGTACCATCTGTCAGATGTCATGTAGTTGTCTTTTATTTCCTCATGTTAGTTCTCTAATTTTATATGAGTTCTGCATATATCTTACACAGACATTTTAAGGAATAGTGGAACATTGCTGAAAGATGTCATTTAATAATTCTTCGAAGAATCATGCTATTGGTAAACTAACATTCTCATTAAATACTTCAGATTTTGTGTTCATAGAGGTTAACTAACTCATGCTGAAAAAGCACTTGTGCCTCGAAGCATTCTCATGAAGTTATATTTGTTATGGTAAACTGACAGTTTTTCTACAATAACTTTTGAAATAGACATCACACTATAAAATATATTTATAAAATTTTACAAAATAACCCAAACAAATCTTATCCTGAAAGCTTTTCCCTACAATAGACTCATTCATGTGTTTTTTTCTTAGAATGTCGTACATAGTTTTGTTATGAAATAAATACAGTTAAAACTTGTGTTTCGAATGAGCTTTCAAATGTTAACTGTAATGGTTATAATCACTTGGATTAGAATAAAGGCTTAAGAGCTAATATGTAGCTTTAACCCCAAGGTCTTCCTGTATCTTATTGAGAAGATAACAGAAAATGTTTTTATGCTTATGCAAGGAAGGCTGTCTGAAGCAGTAAACACTAAAGGAAGGGGATTACTGAGGACTACCAGATAGAACGCGTCTCTAAAATATTAAATAGAGTAATTATAATAATAAATCAAAGTGAAACGTCTTGGGTTACCAATATAGCTTAAAGTCTAAGGTCTTCCTGTATCTTGTTACAGAAATAAGGTAGAATATTCCAGGCAGACTAGATGGGAGTAAATGCTGTGGGTGAAAGGATTACTGGGACCTGATAGGAGGAAGAGCAAGGCCAAACCTATTGAATGTCGTTAATTGCTGGGTCATTTGTGGATTGACAAGAGTATGTCATTGATAATGTTGTTAAAGGAACATTTATTCTGCTGCTTAAAAAGCACATGTCCTTTAATAAAAGCAAAAATAGTTACCATCTACCAATTGTCTGTCAGTGTGCTCTAGTTTTCCTTTCTTCCTGCATGAATAAAAATCTGGTCGTATCTTCATCCACATGGAGAGAGTGGAGAAAGAGCTCCTATTTGACTGAATGTTCTTACACATTAGTGAGCCATGGCTAGTGCACAAGGATCCTGAACAAATAACTAAGTTGGTTGAAATGATAATTCAACCATAAATCTGAAAATACATGAAACATAACAATGGAATCCATCAGGCCTGATTTCTGCAAAAGGCAGTATTTTCTGCCCTAAAATTCTGTGCACTAAAATTATTAAAAAAAAAACGAACAGTTGACCTAATTTCAGTTGCAAGATGGAGTTTTAGTAATATACTGTATAAGTAGCTAAAAGAAGGAGAAATCATGAGATAAAATGAAAGACAGTCACGAATCAAAAACTAAATAGGATGGAAGGAAGCAAAGAGTAATATGAGGTGATCTTTTTTCCTTTCGGTAAACCTGATGTTTGGTATACTGATACGCCAAATACTCGAAAGGTAATTAATTTTGCACGTGTTGAAATTACTTAATTATTTCATCAAGACCAAACACAACTGTGAAAATCAAGAAAATATAAATTAGGTGAATGAGCAACGTGATTCAAGTGAAACTTGAGGCAAGTAAATTAAGAGGAACATAACAAGTATTTCTACTGAGATGTGTCAGAAGGTGAGCACTGCAAACGCCCAGAAGGTTTCAGGAAGGCGTGGTGAAAGTACTCCAGGCCTGGAAAAAAAATCTCATTTAGGAAAGTTCAAGATTTTACCCTAACACTGAAAGAGATTGTCAGTCTGTTGTGTTTCACAAAAGAGTGGAAACAAAAACCAGTAGAAAATTCTGTTTTTAAAAGATGAGAGAATGTGTCATGAAATTAAGATGTGGATAATTGAAAACCAAAAAGATTTTTCATGCAGTGTGTAACTAGCTTGTGGAAACACTTGGCACAGGGAGGGGTTGATGGCAAAAGGTTTAAACAAAATCATTGTCTGTGTGTCTTATCTAGTTTTAATAACTGACTTCACATATTTTTCAGAGGCAATACTAAACCTCCTGCTTCAAAGCTGAAGCAATTTTGATCTTGAAGATCTGCAGGAGACCTGAGATGTCTGTGTAGGAACATTAACCTGTGCTCCCCTGTTTTGTAGGATTCTTGCGCTGAAGCGCCTAGAGTTGGGTTGTTAGACAGTGGAGTTTTAACTGGTAGCAGCATACCTAAAAAAATGCAGTTGAATAAAACGCAGCCATTCCCTGTGTCTCTGACTTTTAAACTGTACACAGTCAGATGTATACAAAATAAGCCTCTTTTTGTTGGAAACTTAATTTGAAAAACTTTTAAAGGAGTTTGACTGCATTCTATGGATGCCTAATACGAAATATTTTATTACCAGTAGAAAGGACTTCAGATACTTCTATGCCTCTCATGTTTATCCTTTCATAGCAAGATCTTTAAAAAGCAACTGTTAGCAAAGGCGTAGAAGAAACGTATAAAGAAAGATGTGAGAGTAGTGGTTTTGTGTTATTTGTCTTTTTGTAGAACTACAATCAAATGGTATCTAAATATATTCATAATTATATGCTTTCTAAATCTGTTTTATGTGCAGCTATTTTGCCAAGAAATCATAATGAATTTAAACCTGCAAGTAGATAAAAGGTCTGTAGCAGGGAATCCTTATAATAAACAAGTACTTTTCTCAAAGACACTTTTTCTGATCTTTGCTTCTGTCCTGTTTTTTGCTTTCATACCTTTTGTACCATTTTTGATTTGTATGAACTTTAGGGTTTAACCATGAATGAGTAATTGCCTTCTGTTAGCTCTGTAACCTGCTATGAAACGTGTATGTAATAATTTGGCTTGTTTTTCTTTAAAGTGAATGAATTTTTAGTGTTTGAAGGCCCCGTCCTGCTGGATATGCGTATTAAGCACCTAATGAAAACAAAGCAATTAACGCAAGCTACTGCCCTGGCAAAGCTGTGCTCTGACCATCCAGAAATCAGTGCAAAAGGCAATTTCAAGCAAACCTACCTGGTCTGTCTTTGTTCAGGATCACCAAATGAAAAGCTAATGGAAGAAGTAAGTAAAAAATGAAGAACATTTTTAGACTTATTTCTTAAGTTATAATAAAGTCACTAATCATAGGCTGGTTTTCTGTAGAAGAGGTTTTCTTTTAAAACATTACCTAAAATATTTTTGATATTTTGTTTTTTTTCATTTAAATCACTTTTAAACTGACTAGTAATGACTCAAAATACTTGTGGAAGTGTGCTATTAGGTCACTAGTAGGCATTTTCTGGCCCTGCCACTCCTTTGTTTCATTTTGCTTGAAGTATTTTTGAAGCTCGGCCTCAGATCTTGTTAGTAAGATGAAGATAATGGTTTTCCCACTTTTACTATTTTAAGCATAGCTTTTTGTGGAGTACCTGGTGCGTAGAATGGGGCCCTTTAGATGCTACTTTCAGTTCACAGACAATAAACGTAACCTTTTTTGACCCAAATGCCCCGATGAAATTGAAGGTGAAATCAGATATTTGATCTGGTTTGAAATATAAACTCCTTCTTATTTAAAAGCAAAAGTCAAAGAAGAGATGACAGCTTTGCTCTTCTGCATTCGTTCAGGTGACATCTTCATTTCTCAGCCCACCCCAAAATTTTATCTGAGCTTTTTTCCTTCTTAGAGGAAGACTAACTGCAATTGTCACTTTTCTTGGCTGTCTGCAACTCTCTGCTGTCTTTTTGTCTCTGTCATCTTTTTGTGTTAATAGTATTAAGCATATTGAAATAGATCGTAAAGGGATGAAAATTATGCAGTGATTAGAGTTGGAAATGTTTCCTTCCCTAGATATAGACTGTATTCCAAGATGACAGCTTCTCACTGGCATGTTCTTCCAGTGCTCAGAAGGGCTGGATCAGTCTTGCTTTGCCTGCTGTAGGCCCGGCCAGAAGAGGCTCAGGAGGAGCTGTGGCAGGGCTGTACACTTTCATGTTTTTTTTTGCAAAAGACTCTCAGTGAAACTTGGGAGTTTGTGATCCTGCAGTCATGCTTCCTTCATAACTCAGCCCCACTGCACTCTCAAAGCAGAACGAGCTTGGTCAGTGAATGAAGTATGAATCCTGTGGACAAAAGGAATGGCATACTTTTGTTTCTTAGGATACCATAATGTACAGATAAGTTCAAACTGGGTTATCACAGAAAACCTAGTTTAGATATTTCCAAACCTTGGATTGCTTGGGTTGCTTAACTTTGCAGCTTCAGCTGCAGCATGGTTTGCAGTATTTCTAACCATTCAGGAAAGTTCGTATATTACCAAGA
The DNA here is from genome assembly GCA_033556795.1 of Tapera naevia. NCBI lineage: Eukaryota > Metazoa > Chordata > Aves > Cuculiformes > Neomorphidae > Tapera > Tapera naevia. Next base: position 765,890 of record JAUMJJ010000079.1, on the reverse strand, counting down.
GAAGGCAGATATGCCGTTAACATGTCAAAGTGAGGTTCTGAACTGAGGAATACAGTTGTTTTGTAGTGTGAGAACAGGAAGAAAATGGGAAAAAAAGAAGTAAACTGGAAAGAAGTACAACTCACTCTTTAGTGGTATGGAAAGTTATATATCTGTTCAGAGTAGGCAAAAAATCAGCATTTGAGCTCATTTTCGTATTTGATTAGTCCAAGCAAACTGTTAGTTTGCTTCAATAATGTGAAGAATTCAAGTCTGCAGTATGTGAAATGGTAGGCTGACAGGCTTGATGTCTGGACCTGTACAGATCTTTGCTGGAAGCTGGGTCCCTTAAGGCTCTGAGAGGCTGGAAAAAACATTTCAGAAGAAAATCCCTTTATGTTGAGTTCAGTTTCCCATATTCCTCGCTAAGCTTTTAGCTGATGTCCCTGTCTGAGACGAGGTGGTGAGCAAAGCAGACCTTCAGTCTAAATTGGTAATTTTATAGTTATATTAATCCATCCTCTCTGAGGTCTTAAGAAATGGAGTTTTCTTTAGAAGATGTCTTTGAGGTTATTAAACCTCTCAGTGAAGTTTTATTACTATATTTATGAAGTGTCAATTCAGAGGGGAAAAAAAGCGTTGTTGTTGTCTTCAAAACTGTAGTTTGGTTGATGGACCAATGGCTGGATACTGCAGTGCCGCAACCAAGCTGTGCTGCCACCTTATACGAAGTACCAAACTAGCTGGGTGTTCGGGTGGGTGCTTCTGTTTCTTCTTTTGGGTGGTCTTGTGATTTCTTGAGAGGCTTCCGACAGTGTTACCACAATGGTCAAGTTATTCTTAAACTGCCAGTGTCAGAGAACAAATATAGCATGTCGTGCGAGATGTGCTAATTGATGGAATCAAACCAGTCTACTGAGAATCAATTTAGACAGTGGTTGTTATAATAAGTGCACTGATTCAGTACTGATGCAACTGTCTGCTATTACTGGGTGACTGTGGTTTTTTCCTTTGTTTTGCTACAAAACTAAGTGCTTCCAGCATTGCTTGAACAAACAGGTTACGTTGAATAGACTGTAATGTTCTTCTGGAAGAGCAGTCACTTGACCTGCTTCTTACTATACAGCTTCACTTTTTATCTTTGATTTTTTTTATAAATACTGGAACATTAATGTTAAACTTTGATTTCATTAATCCCTCAGCTATTGTATTAAAGCAATAGAAACATCAGTAACTAGTAAACTGAGTTAGAATTTCAGATACTAATCTTTTTGAGTTAGGATGCAGTTTAAAGTTATAAATCTGCATATTACAATTATCATAGGTAAATAACATATATGAATAATTACTATTATACTTTAGGTGACTGACACAGTAGGTACAAATAAGTCTTATGTCTGAGAAAAAAAAGGTTATTTGCTTTAATAAAACAGTTTTTCTGGTGTCATAATCAGTTTTGACACTGTCTAGAAATCCAGTGGTTTGCTTTCAAGCTTATCTTTATCTGATAGAGTTAAATATTCACTAAGTTCTAAATTACCATCTTTTTTAAAGGACCAAGTAACTGTATGTCTGAAAATGAAACCACTTTCTTAGTCTTGGTCTTGTTTTCTTTATTCCCTTCTAGATTGCAGAAGTAGATTGCAAAGATGCTCTAGAAATGATCTGTAACTTAGAATCTGATGGAGATGAAAAAAGTGCTCTAATTTTATGTGCAGCATTTTTATCCCGCCAGCTGCAGCAAGGAGAAATGTACTGTGCTTGGTGAGTTTGAATATTTTTTTCTGTCTAGTGCAACAAAAATTAGTTTGGTGAAGATAGAGCTGATACATAAGCCATGAGTTAACTTTCTTTAGCTGGTAACATCTCTGAACTAAACAGGAAGGATAATAAGCTCTTGGAAGGCTAAAAAAGAAAAGGGAAAAAAATTACAAGATGAGCGTCCATTATGGGAATTTGAAAGCTCTCTGTGTGATGAGGCATTTACAGATACCAGTAGCTGGTTAGTAGTTTTTCTTCACAATAATCTTATTCTGTAGAAATAAAGAATTTAATATCTGCAGGCAGGTAGTCAGTATTATGTCAACATTCAGTGCATAAGTACCATTCCCATTTGTCCTTATTTCATAACGCAGTATTTCTTTCTCTAACAAACTTCTAGAAAAGAAGGAACTCTTTACTGCTATAATGAAAATAATAAGCAAGATTAAAATACTTATTGTTGCTTGCTTTCTTTACTGTGGGAACAAATAACTGGTCTGTGGCAGATATTTGAGCTGTTGGGGTCTGAATTTCCAACTGCTGGCAGTATAGTTTTACTTCAAAACCTGTTCAGTTCATGAAGAATTTGCTTTGTACAATTCCTTTTTATGTGGAGCAGCAGGAGAACATCTGCTAATGCAGGATTTTGCTTTAACAGATTCTGCTAAAGTTTTGGGGATTACACCATTCCACAAAGTTCTAAATACTCTTGGCTATTTGCACCTATGGAGGAATGAACTAGTGAGTTAATGCAGATACAGTCATACTCTTTGTTTTTTGGGGCCTAATTTCTCACTTAATCACAGTTAAATTCAGCTCTTAAAAAAGAGCAGCTCAAGAAAAATGTGTCTACCACAGAGAAAATCCATCCTCCTATAGCTATTAGTAATTACTAAGAATTCAGAAGTGTAAAATTCCAGTCTGTGGAGTGAAGAGTTAACTATTTTGCAAGACTTTTTTCAGGACTACCTCATGAGTTTGTAAATTACATAGCATAAACTGTGGTAATACTCGGTTTATTCTCATCTGTCCTTCTGGAATTTTTGAATAATTTTGAAAATTAGATACGAATAGTGTGGGTGTGTTTATAAAAACTTATCCCTGTAAAATAAGATGTGAATAAATTCAGACTTTTTCCCTTCTTGAAGGCCTTCGTTCTCAAACCTTACATTTCTTGTGATGACAGTAGTGGTTGCATTGCTGGACCTGAAATACTGTTTTCTTGTTCTAGGGAACTGACTCTTTTCTGGAGTAAACTGCAGCAAAGGGTAGAGCCTTCTATTCAAGTGTATCTAGAGAGGTGTCGTCAACTTTCTGTGTTAACTAAGACTGTTTATCACATTTTCTTCCTGATTAAAGTAATTAATTCAGAGGTAAGTATACTCCTGAAAGAATATTTTTGACACTTTTAATGGAACTGTAATCAGGAAAATAACTGAAAGCTGTGTAGGCATCCTGTCTCTTTCTGTGGCATCGGCTTTGGGGCAATCCTAATTGGTTTTGGGAAAGGCTGTAGCAACTTCCTTCTGCAGGTAAACTGTAAGTTGATTAATTTTGAATTATTAAAGCTTCTTTGTTCCTTTTGAAAAAAAAAATGGGGATAAGCGGAAGAGCTGGATGCCACAGCTGAGATGGAGGAAAACCTGAAGGTGAGGGTATAGCTTCTACTGTTGTCCATGTCCTCTAAATGAGGTATTTTCTGTTTGCAGGTCCTAACATTCCTCTTCATCATTTTCTGTATTTCAGACATTATGGGAAATGGAGAGGAAATGCTCATGAGGAGAGGAAGTGAAGGCTGTATGTTAAAACATAAGAAAATTACAGAAAGTTTAAAAAGAAAAAAAGCACAAAAAAATCCCTTTTGAGTTGCCACTTAAGAATGAAGAATGCAGTTTGTTTTGATAAATTAAATACTTGTCTTTTGTGGACTTCGATCCAATATTGTATTAAAAATACTTTTCATTTATCTCAGCTAACCTTCTCATCTAATTTTCCTAGTTTCCTCTCATTAGTCATTGTACTATTTAATGGTTATAGCTAAACTGAGCTCTTCCGAAAGCTTTTAATTGGGAGATTTCCATAAATCAGTATAATAATTATAAGAATAAAAATTCCTTTTCTTTTTACACTGTTCTGGAATGGCTCATCATGAGCTTTTAATTCTAAAAGTTTGTTTTTTCCAAAGATCTGAACTAAACTGGATTTAGAGAGGGGAAGAAAAGTAATTTTCACAGAATCTTGGGATAGTAAGAGCTCTGTCTGCTCCATGCCATTACTGATTTTTCTCTAGTGAGCTGCTGAGGATCATTTCATTGATGGCAGAAATTGGAGATCACATGGGTACTAAATTTGTGCATTCATAAATTCACTGGACTTTATTCTCACTTATACCATACCTAATCTGTGCATTCTTGGCAGCATAAAGGGACTGTAAAGTGTACATAAATGTGATTTATGTTGCCTAAGGGTATGAATGAGAAAAGGCCATATGACCTTCGGAAAACTTAAATGATGGAACATTTAACTATACTGTTTACTTCCAGTTGGAATGAAACCATGTGTTCAGTTGACTTTGAAGTGGCATAATCTTTAAAAGTAAACCTTTATACCTTAAGTAATTTCCAAATTATAGATATTTTTGAAGATCATGTGCTTCTTTTACTTCACCTGTAGCAGTTTTTATCATCTGAATTACACCACCTATTAATGCTTCCATAGAAGCTCTTCTCAAGTAAATGTGACACAACTGGCAGGCTTTATTTCATGGAAGGGGCTTGATATTGCTCTAATAGAAGCTAAGACCTCTTACATACAGTCCTAAAAGTCCTCAAAATAGAAGATACAATAAATTTGTGTTTTAGTTGTTTGTAATCTTTCACTTTCTTTTAGTAGCATGAAATCAAATTATGCAACTTCAGGAACAGCATCTAAAGATAAACACTGTGTTTCTTAAAGTAAAATATATTATTATAAACTCTAGGGGCATTTTTTCTGATGCTTAGGGTTGAATCATGTTATCTTTTATTTACAAATATAGAAAGGGTTGGGATAAACTGACGTACTAAAATTAGTCTTGCTTTACAGATTGATGGTGCTGGACTTGCAACCTGCATTGAACTCTGTGTGAAAGCACTGCGCTTGGAATCCAGTGAAAATACAGACGTGAAGATCTCTATTTGCAAGACTATCTCCTGCTTGCTTCCAGATGATTTGGAGGTTAAACGTGCTTGTCAACTGAGTGAATTTCTTCTTGAACCCACTGTGGATGCATATTATGCTGTTGAAATGCTGTATAATCAGCCTGACCAGAAGTACGATGAAGAGAATCTTCCAATACCAAATTCTTTACGCTGTGAGCTCTTACTTGTGTTGAAAACTCAGTGGCCTTTTGATCCAGAATTCTGGGACTGGAAAACTCTCAAGCGTCAGTGTCTAGCACTTATGGGAGAGGAGGCGTCCATTGTATCATCAATAGATGAACTAAATGATAGTGAAGTTTATGAGAAGGTTGAGGATTGCCCAGATGAGACTAAAGAGACTTCTGTGAATGGGCTTGCTGGCACTTTTGATGAAGCTGCGAGTCTTCTTAAGGATATCAGCGACGAAAAGCAGAAAAAGAGAGAAATTAAAAAACTCAGAGAGAGGGGCTTCATATCAGCTAGATTTAGGAACTGGCAAGCTTATATGCAGTATTGTGTGTTATGCGACAAAGAATTCCTAGGTCATAGAATAGTTAGGCATGCACAAAAACATTATAAAGATGGAATTTACAGTTGCCCTATTTGTGCCCAAAATTTTAATTCTAAAGAAAACTTTGTTCCCCATGTCACTTTGCATGTTAAAAAGTCTAGCAAAGAGAGATTGGCTGCTATGAAACCACTGAGGAGACTGGGAAGACCTCCTAAAATAGCAACTGCCAATGAGAATCAGAAAACTGATTCTGTATCCAAACAGGAGCAGCGACCCATTAAGAAGAACAGTCTCTATTCAACAGACTTTATTGTGTTTAATGATAACGACGGTTCAGATGATGAAAACGATGATAAAGATAAACCTTACATACCAGAGATCGTGCCAGTTCAAAAGCCACTCCCTGTTAATGAATTCACCTGCCCTGTAACGTTTTGTAAAAAAGGCTTTAAATATTTTAAAAATCTAATAGCACATGCAAAGGGGCATAAAGATAATGAAGAAGCTAAACGTTTTCTTGAAATGCAAAGCAAAAAAGTGATTTGCCAGTACTGTAGACGACATTTCGTAAGTGTTACACACCTGAATGATCATTTACAAATGCACTGTGGCAGCAAGCCTTACATCTGCATACAGATGAAGTGTAAGGCTGGTTTTAACAGCTACGCTGAGCTACTGACACATAGGAAAGAGCATCAGGTCTTCAGAGCAAAGTGTATGTTTCCTAAATGTGGCAGAGTGTTTTCCGAAGCCTATTTACTCTATGATCACGAAGCACAACACTATAATACCTATACCTGCAAAGTCACAGGCTGCGGAAAGGTATACCGTTCTCAGAATGAACTGGAAAAGCACGTTGAGGATCACAGCAAGCAGCCTGAAAATGTACAGCAACCTGAAAACCAGACTGATCAGCCTGATCTCAGTCAACCTTCTAAAGCTAATGAAAACATTGATGGAGTTGCTGTTAAAGAGGAATTGGCATCTCCTGCAGCTGACAACCAAAGTCGTTTTACTGAAGGAGAAGACGTTGTCTGGAATCACATCAAAGCAGAACCAGTAGGGAATGAAAGTGTAAACATATCAGAGCATATACTGCGGCAAAGCGATTCCTTGCCTAATGCTGGTTCAGAGCAGTCTCCTGCAGGTTCAGTGAAGACAGAAGCAGCAATTCCAGCAAGCAGCATTAAGATGTCTGTTGTTAACCAGAAGATCCGAGATAACTTTCTAAAAAGAGGTAAATTGGCTGCTACTGCCAGTAAAGTAGATACCACTAAACCTGTAGCCCAGCCGTTGTGCTCATCAGTTGACTCATGTCTTCCTGCTTTCCAAGAGAGAAAGGAAGACGACTGTCTCAGTCAGACTCAGAATATTCAAAATATTTCTATGACCTCAGACACACTAAAACCAGAAGACCTTGAATCAAAATCCTTAGAAAGACAAGTAAGTATTGTAACGCCATTCAGTGTGCAGAATCAGGCAGGATATCGAAACAGTGTACCCATTTCCAAACTTGAAATTGAAGACAGTATTAAAGCTGCAGCTAATCTATATAACCTGCCTTTAAAGACTTTAGAAAGTATTACACTTATTCCTTCACAGCCTAACGTAAATAACTCTTTAGTTCCAGCTATGTCACCAGCAGCCCCAATTCAGAAATTTAGTTGCCAGGTTGAAGGGTGTACTCGAACGTACAACTCCTCTCAGAGCATTGGCAAACATATGAAGGCAGCACACCCTGACCAATATGCTGCTTTTAAAATGCAGCGTAAAAATAAGAAACCACGAAAATCCAGCATTCTGCAAAACGTGCCAAACGATGGGAAGATTGTATATCTTATGCCATCACAAGTGGGCAATCCCAGTGGTGCTGCTTTTACTGCACAGAACAAACCTAGTGTGAATCCCACCTGTTCCAGCCAAGTGCAACATGTCTCAAGTACACTTTTTCCAACTCAGCTAGAAAATCTGGCCAATCCTATATTGCCAATAGTGGAAAGTGTCACAAATCCAAGTTTGTCTACTCGTATAAAAAGTGAGCCTGAGAGTGTTTTATGTTCACAAATGGAAAATTTGTCTGGTGCAACCTTACCTTCCCAGTTGGATGATCTGGCAAAAAAAGTTATGCCTCTGAATATTGACGGCAATTCAGATCCTTTTCTTCCTTTGCCTGTAGAAAACGGTCCAATGTCTCTCTTTCCTTCATCAGCAGAGAATCCTCCAAGTTCAGTTTTCTCACAACTGGAAAATAACACAAATAACTTTTCATCACAGCTAGAAGGAAACACTAGTTCTGCTTTCCCAAAAGAAGAAACTGTTGATCAACTATTTCCCTCACAACTGAGTAATGAAAATAATTTCAATGAAACTAGTTCTCAACATCCAGCTTCAGAAAAGGTGAAAAAAGATCGTGGCCAGGGCCCAAATGGGAAAGAAAGGAAGCCAAAACATAACAAGCGGGCAAAGTGGCCAGCAATAATTAGGGATGGCAAATTCATTTGTAGCAGGTGTTTCAGAGTTTTCACTAATCCTAGATCTCTTGGTGGTCACTTATCGAAGAGGTCTTATTGTAAGCCTCTTGAAGGATCAGAAATTTCTCCAGAAGTTTTGCAGGCTAATGGACAGTCTTTACTTGCCAGTATGATTCTTTCCTCAAATTCATTAAACTTGCAGCAACCCCAGGAATCGGCCTTCAATCCAGAAGCCTGTTTTAAAGATCCATCATTCCTCCAGTTACTTGCAGCTGAAAATCGTTCTGCAGCCTTACTGCAGACTGTGTTTCCACGGGTCAATGTGACTAACTTTAATACTGGTGGGAATGATGAAGGAAATCAAATTATGAAACAAGCCTTGGAAACTGCAGGCATCCAGAGTACCTTTGATAACACAGAAATACTTCCACACATAGTTACAACAAGTTGCGTCACTGGTACAACTCCAATAAATGCAACTGTTCTCCCCAACTCAACTGCATCCCCTCTGCTGCAGGCAGTCTGTAACCCCAGTTCCCTACTAACAGACCAAAACAGGACCCTCAATGCCAAAATTCCTCCAATAAATGAATGCAAGAACTTGCCTGTTTTTGCAACAGAGGACTTAATGCTAAAGACTGTGGAAAATGGCTTATGTCCTAGCTCATTTTCTAATACTGTTGCAGCAGTGCAAAACTTTGCAGGGAACAGTTCACGAGTTTCAGTTATAAGTACTCCCAATAATTCCGAATCAAGCAGCTTGAATAAGAAAGGAACCAGTGCCTCAAAGAGGAAGAGAAAAGCAGCTACGCCCTTACTTGCGCCTAATACATCACAGAAAGTAGCAGTAAATAATACAGCAATGGTGGGACTTCTAACCAAAAGCACTGAAGGAAACTTACAAATACAGGGAGAAAGTTTTCAGTCCAACTTGCTGGCAAATTGTGGCTCTCAAGCGGTGGTGGAAAATCTAACTCAGAAGCTCAGTAATGTTGACAATCAGTTATTTGTGGCCAATCTCAAAGAGAACTTCAAAACGGCTTTTGAGGGTCATACAACTTTACCCCCTTTAACAGTAAAAACTGAAAATGGGGATTCCCAAATGGTGACTGTAAATTCTTGTGTGCAGGCAAATTCGGAGGAACAGCTATCAGAACACAGTGTTATGCAGAACCTGGAAAAAACCCTAGAAATAATTAAAACTGCGATGAATTCTCAAATGCTTGAGGTGAAAACTGAAATTCAGGATACTGTTGCAGCTGCAGGACAGAACTCACAAGTAAATAATGCACAGCCTTCTTCAGGAAATTCTGCACATAGCTTACAAATACCCACTTCTGCACAGTTTGCCGTGCATGCAGGAAATGTCACCACTGCAAAGAGTAGCTCTGCTCAGTCTGAGGCATCTCAAAAGGATGATACTCAAATATTGGAGATTTTGGAGTGTTTGCAAAAACTGAAACTAGAAGATGATCCACGCATTCAGGTCTCCGAAACTGTTTCCCAGTGTCCTCCAGCAGGTTCGCTAGCACCAACGGTTCCTCTTGTATCAACTGAAAATAAACCCCAAATCCAGATATCTTTAGAGGCAAGTAACATTCAGTTTAGTGATAAAGTTAATAAACCTTTTGTATGTCAGGATCCAGGCTGCAGTTACAGTGCTATGACAAAAGACGCATTGTTTAAACACTATGGCAAGGTTCATCAGTACAGTGCAGAAATGATCCTAGAAATCAAGAAACATCAACTGAAGTATGCCCCATTCAAATGTGTTGTAGCTACCTGTCCAAAAACTTTCACAAGGAACTCTAATCTCCGAGCACACTGTCAGCTTGTACATCATTTTACGACAGAGGAGATGGTAAAACTAAAAATTAAAAGGCCATATGGCAGAAAATCTCAAAATGAAACTGTGAACACGGCTCCGCCATCTGTTGAAATAAAACCTTTGCAGACACTAATAACAGAAAACAAAACTGCAACTCCATTGGTCAAAGAGACTCAGACAAAAGAAGTCGTACAGCCTTTAATAGTCTTGGAAAAACTTCTACCAGAAAATAATATTCCTGATAGACTGGAACAACCTCCCCAGGTGGTTTCTGTTCCTCTGGAGCAGCTTAGTGCAGCCTCTTTTGGTAGTACACAGACACAACCCAAAGTGTGCAAGGTTAGGAGATACAAAAAGGAAAAAGAGGAGAGAAAACGTAGGAAGCCTGTAGCAAAACCTCTGGAGTTTCCCACTAGATACAGCCCTTATAGACCGTACCGGTGTGTCCACCAGGGCTGCTTTGCAGCTTTCACAATACAACAAAACCTAATCCTTCATTACCAAGCTGTGCATAAATCAGACCTCCCTGCCTTCTCTGCCGAATTGGAGGAGGAGAATGATCCAGGTAAAGAGGAACGCAATGAGGTGGAAACCAAACCTGTTGTCAGAGAGTTCAGGTGTGAGGTGAATGACTGCTCTCGCATCTTCCAGGAAGTTACCAGCTTGATACAACATTATATGAAGCTTCACAACATGACCCCAGAGCAAATTGGAAACATGAAATCAGCTCCAGAGGTGGGAAGGTTTTCTTGTGATCAGTCTCAATGTAAGTCTTCGTTTACAGCGTATCGTAACTACATTGTGCATCTTGAGGGAGATCACGGTATCAAGATAAGACCAAACAAAGTAGAAGATGATGGTGTGTTCAAGTGTGACTGTGAAGGCTGTGACCGTATTTATGCTACTAGGTCTAACCTCTTGAGGCATATTTTTAACAAACATAATGACAGGCACAAAGATCATCTAATAAGACCCAGGAGGCTGACACCAGGTCAGGAAAACATTTCAAGCAAAGCAAATCAGGAGAAACCATTGAAGTCCAAACAGAGAGGACTGAAAAACAGATCAGGAGGAGAAGGTAACAAGGTGTCAGCAAAAACAAAACAAAAGAAGAACGTGAACTTGGAAAACAAAAACTCAAAAGGAATGCAAGCTCAAGAAAATAAGGCTTATTCACTGAAACGCGGCAAGCACGTGTATTCAATAAAGGCTAGAAACGATGCCTTATCGGAATGTACGAGCAGGTTCATAACTCAGTATCCATGTATGATAAAAGGATGTTCTTCCGTAGTTACAAGCGAAAGTAACATAATAAGACATTATAAATGTCACAAGCTGTCCAAAGCATTTACTTCCCAACACAGAAATCTTCTTATTGTATCTAAGGATTGCTCTGTCTCACAAGTAAAGGAAGCCCCTTGTGAGCAAGAAGAGACTGATAAAAAAAGTGATGTGAAAGAGCCTGAACCAACTTTGATAGCAAGCAATAATGACTCAAATACATCTACGTTACCGCAAAAGGAAACTGAAAAAAGTGAGAAGGATGAAGTAGATGAACTGACAGAACTATTCATTACTAAACTGATTAATGAGGACTGTTCAGGTGCTGAAAACCAAGCAAAAATCTCTTCCAGTGTAAATAGTGACTTGCAGGAGACCAGCTCCAGCTCCTCAGAAAAGCAAAAATCAAACAACTTAAAGAGAGCAAACAAAGAAAAAAATGTGTCTCAGAATAAGAGGAAGCGAGCTGAAAAAAACGAGGAGGTACAGCCCGTTGACATGAGTAGCGTGCACAGGGAGGAAGAGACTGCTGTCGCCATTCAAACGACCGAAGAGCAACCTGCAGCTTTTGACTGGAGCTCATTTAAGCCAATGGGTTTTGAAGCATCGTTCCTCAAGTTCCTTGAAGAGTCTGCTGTGAAGCAGAAGAAGAACACCGAAAGAGACTACCATAGCAGCGGAACCAAAAAAGGATCCCATTTGAACTCACGAAAATCCAACGAAAAGACCTCTGTAGCAGGTAGTAATGTCACTGGGTCATGTTCTGAGACTGAAACCCGTGTACCATTTGCCAACCCATCACAGCTCCTGTGTGGTGATAATGTAAAGATAGTTTTAGACAAGACTCTTAAAGACTGCACTGAGTGTGTGTTAAAGCAACTTCAGGAAATGAAACCTACCATCAGCTTGAGAAAACTTGAAGGACGTTGGGAGGATAATCCAGAGGTCACAGCTGCAAAAGTAATTGTTATGAGTCCCAAGGAAAGGGAGTCAAAACACTGAAAACCTAATGTTTTTAACTATTGACCTGTGATTAAAGTTTATTTTGAATGGAAGCCATCAAGCATGATGTGGAGCTCTTTTATTTTGAAGTGGTTTGATCTAGCAAAAAACATGACATGAGTCATGTAAATTTCTTAGTTGTTTTTATCCCTATGGGACTTGAAGAACAGAGTAATTGCTTCAGTTCTGTAAATACTCGATCAAAACCTCAACTTTCTATCAGATTGTCCTTTCCATGAACTAAATCTTTGTGAGTTGTCTGTGATTGGTATCTTTCACCAGGTCACTGCTCATGTACCCTTTATTTGTAGATACGTTTTTTTTTGTATATATTTATTATTGTAAATCATTTGCTGTCACCAGCAGTCTGTAAGTCTAAACTATTAAATGACACATTTATATTCAGAATTTTAATTTGTAACTAAGTTAGGAAGTTTTTAAAACTCTACTCATTTTAAATTAAGAACTTTTGAACTAAAACTAGCTATGTCTGCCATATCCAGTTTATTTTGCATAAAGCTTTTATTTACAGGAGAGGAGCTGGGTAAGATCACATTTCATAGGTTAAACATACTGACACACTCTCATTCTTGTAAATTTTAACATCCAGTATCTATGGATGATGCTCATATGTAGTTAACTCATAAATACAATAGTTTTCTTATAGCTACATTTTTCATTGCTTTTAATCGGATACAAAGCATTTATGATTCCATAATAAAAATGGACATGTGAATAAAAATAGTTTGCTACATTGGAGATTTAAAAACAATATTTGGTATTAAAGAATCCGTTGTGAATGTGATAGAAAATTAGTAGTGTGGAGCAGTGTATATATTTGAGGTGGTGATTTGTGAAGTAGCCCAGTATTGCCTTAAATAAAATCACGTTTCATTTGTTTTATACATGTGATCTTATAAAGGTTATTTTTGTTTCTGTAACTTAGATTGGTGTATAGTTTTAATTTTTGTTAAAAAAAAGGAAACAAAAAATCTTCAGAAACCGTTTTTGTAAATAGTGGGTTTATAAAACAGATGTTTTATTTTGATAATACCAATTTGGTATCTATCTATAAAATACGTGAGTCCTTATGCCATACCATTAAAAACTGAATAAACAAGGCACTTTCTGAAAGGGAAGTGAGATTGTGATCTTACAGATAAACTTGGTGGTTGTGCTCTATTGGTGGCATAGGCTCCCTCTGCTCTTCTGCCTCTTGCTGACTGTACCTGGCAGCGTTTTCGCCACCTCTCTTTTCCACACTGGAATGACCCTCAGAAGCAGTGCCGCTGGTTATGACCGGGATTGGAGCAGTTTCTCTGTACGCTGCTAACTGAACTGACAGGTATCCAGTTTGTTGAGTAACCAAAAGCGTGAATGTGTTGGTGGGAGCTGTCAGTACCCAGGAACCTACAATGTTGGTTTTCGTGCGTGATTATGCTTAACTTGGATGGGACAAGCCAGCTGGATTGTGTGGTACCAAAAAATTTTCTTGGATTATTCCCATTACTGGATGTTAACCTACCTTCGGGAATATAAAATAATCTTTTTCTTGGGAGAAATTAGCTTCAATTTTTTCTATAAACTTGTCTTGCCGTGTAAAGCTTTGCATTAAATGCTACACTTGATTGCTCTTAAGCTGTTCACCTGGAAACTTTTGACAGTTTACTTGAATATCAAGGCAGAGGGCGCATTCCTACAGCCAAATGAAGTGACTTCTAAGAGTAAGGATTATGCATGAAAAAGTGGAAAGGCAACAGCATTTCTTCTTGGGCATAGCCCTTGTGTGCTACATTGCATACCTTCTGAGAAAGCCCATGCTTCCATTTGGTCGGAGCGCTTTCACATCTCTTGCTTTTGATCCCTCTGGAGTAACTAAACCTATAAATCTGCCAAGTTAGTAAATCAAAGGTGCTGTCTGAAAGTGATAAACGCAAGGATTTGTTTTGTTTTTTAAGTCTAGGAGAGATCATTATAATCATTAAAAGCTCCTGATGCCGTGTTCTACCTACCAGAGGCCACGCTGTCTCCCTGTGAGGAGTGCTGTTGGTTGCCAGATTCCAGAGGGAATCTTCTGCAAGGGAGAAGAGAGCAGGGAATCTGTTGAGAGGATTCACAAAGCTCAACTGAAATCTCTTGGGTTTAGATGTGCCCGACTGCTGCAGGCACTGTTGACAGATCTCACAACTGTTAATTTTTAGAAGAATTTTGCATTTTGTAAGTTAAATAGTTTCAACGTTGATGTTCTCTACGATAGATACTGCATCCATTGCAGATTTTAGACTGAGAATAGCACACAACTATTTAGCTACACAGTGCTTTACCAGACTTCTTTTCTTAAGAAAAAAGGAAGAAAACCTCTGATGTCATAAATACCCAAGACATGGGTTGGATCCAGACCAGAAGTTTAGGGTCTGAATTTCTGAGAACCAAGTTTTTAATATTGTCTCATTCTTATCCCAGTTAATCCAGTTAATGTGGGTGCTGTACCAATACAGTCAGTGCCATCCGTGGCACAGTCCCTTTTAGCTGGGCGCTGGCAGCCTGTCCGATACGTAAGCACTGCAGTATTTACTTTTCCTTTAAAAAAAGAGAAAAAGTATTTTAAACTTAAAGCAGGGGACTGAAGGCAGGATCCCTCTTGGTCTTGTCCCCTTTCTTTCTCCTTCCTCCTCTGTGTCTCTGTCTTCCAGAAATGTCACTGTGAGCAAAGACACTTTTCTTTCAAACTCCTTGTCACTATCATGTGCTGACTAAAGCAGCAGCAGTTGTTGCTGATGGGGAAGCAACCAAATCAAGGAGTCTGGATGTAGCGTGCAGACTGTTCTGTGACTTCAAACCAGCTCTCCTGTGGTTAACTGTGTTTATAAAAAAAATATTGTCTGAGCCCTAATTCGGTGTAACTAAGAGTAGTGGGTTTGCCCTCATGATTTGGGGCAGATGCTCTCAGCAGGATGGGAGGGCACTGTTGGTCCCAGAGTGTCTTGCTGGGATGGCCTGTCTGTGGCTGTTGGATAGCGAGGGAGCAAGGCTTGTATCTGAAAGGAGTCGTTGGTTCAGGTGAGGAAAAGCAGTTGGCTGTATTCTTGCAATTAGTTTCTGTGCCAAAGAAGTGGGTGGTTGGGGCTCCTGCCTGTGTGGGCAGGGACACTCTACCCTGAGGTTTAGGCCCCCTCTATAACTTCTCAAACCTCGTATGTCACAAGGCAAGGAGATTACTTGGGTTTTAAACAAAAAGAGGATCTATGTAAGACTTGGATCTTTTAGTGTTTGCAGAAATGTTTTGAAATATGGATGAGGTACATATTTTTGTATGAATGTGCATGGGGTGATCATGTTATTTCTTCATTACGGTATGGGCTCAGATCAGCTTCCTACAGATTGCTGTGTGCTTGAGGAGCCTGTACTTTGACACTGTAAAGAGAAAAAGCACTTGAATTGAAATTCCTTTAATTTTGTCTGTTTGAGTGACTTGGAAGTTAAATACACACACAAAAAATAACCCTTAAACCTTTAGTTTAGGAACTGAGCCTATGGACTCATTTGAACCAAAAACATAAGAGCAAATGACTTCAGGGATGGATGGATGAGTGAAAATTAAACTGGAGCACAAAGGAGTATAAAGGCAGGGAAAGGGCTGGGAAGGGTGGAAGCCCGTAGAAGAAATAAATGCTGGTAAAGAGCAAGGGTTCAGAAGGTAGATGAGGTTTTTCTGTACTCTCAGGTTAAGTACAATGTGACAGCTGCTTTGTGTGATGCTCCTTTCCTTTTCATTAGTGGCTCTATCAAACTCACTAATTTTGCAGCACATGATGTAAAAGCCGCTTAGCGGTTTTCTACGAGTGTGTCAGGGGCCACGCAGAGGTGGTCCATAATAATTTTTCAGAATATTTCTCATGTAAGGTATTGCTTTGTCACAACTGAAGTATCCTCCAAGACTTGAAACTGATTGACTTTGGAATTTATTTATCATTTCATGGCTGTAGGAGATGATAGAATTAGAAATAAAACCTTGAATATACATTCCAAAGAATTAAAAGTTCTTGTTTCACAGGAAAATTTGTGGTCTAAGTGGGACACTGACCAGCCACAGAGCTTTAAGGGGTTCTCTAAAACACTCAAGCCCTGTCTTAATATACTTTATTAGAGAGCAGCTAATGCACAAATTTAATCAGAAACCTGTGTTGGCTAAACTGTGTTTGCTTCTCTTTGTTTCCTCTCCAATAAACTTTGCTTTTAAAAAAAAATATACTTTTTCATTAATGTGCCGTCTTAAAATCTGTCCTCAATAAATGAAACACAGCGATTTGGGAAGCATTTTTTATTTTGATAGTGTTGCTTCGTCCGAACACCCCCCACACACACACACCCACACACACCCACACACACCTCCACACACACAGTCACCTGATGCATTAGGGTACCAAAGGGCCAAGATATTTTGGGAGTTTATTCTCAGTTACTCAAACTGTGGTGGTCACAGGTACCCAGGGCTGATGGGCAATGGTTTTGCTTCATGCACTTCTTGGTGGGTTTTGTCCAGTAACTGCGAAAGAGTTTCTAACAACTGCATTTCTGTTGTGAGCAGATTCCTGTGAATGTAGAGATTTAACAGAAAATGTTCTGAATTGTGTAAAGGGTGGTGTCTCAATATACACACTGATCCGGCGTCACTTGAGGTATCAAACTTTAACTGGCTGCAAGCTGACAAACAGGAATCCAAGGGACTCCTGTTGCTGTGAAGTTCAGCAGCAGCAAATGTATTTTCACCTTTTATAAACGCAGGTTTATTTTAGCAAAGAAAAAAAAAAGCTTGAAAATCACAGACAAAAGCACAGAGTTTTTTCATGAGTTCTTAATTCTGTAACTGCTAGCCCAGTACTCATGAAAATAATGCTTTGCAAACAGAGCTGGATTTTTTTGTAGTAAAAAAATAGTTGAAATGCATTTGCTACTGTTTCCGTCTCTCTATCCTGGCATAAACGATAAAATCACTTCAGCATTGCAGCAGCTCTGCTTATTGCAGGTGGTGTTTTTCTCTAAAGGGTATATTTTGATCAGGCCAGTTCTGATGTATGTACAAAGGTCTTTCTTCCCAGCAACAAATGGATAAAACTACCCTGAAACAAGTCATTTTTGACACTAATTTCTGTCGTCTCAGAATACACGTCTTAGCTAATTTCTGTCCTTCTTCTGTTAGCCCAAACAACGTACATAAAAAAGAGCAGAGGTGTGTGGTGTTTAAGAGATATTCACAAATTTAGGGGGAGGGAATAGTGATTCTTTTTTACTTTGTTTCTACTGGAGGCTTTTCATATTTCTGGATTTCACATGTTCTTCTTATGGCAGAGAAATCAAAGGGCTCAGATACCTCCAGAAGGAAGTGCTGCACAAATAGCTAAATAACCAGGTCTGTCTTTATCACCGTGGGACAGACTAGGCATGTCTGTCTCCTCTTAAGTCTCTTCTTTGTTCAAGACGTTTTACAGCAGTCCCATGCCATGGGCTTGTGACCATCCAGCTCACTTCAAGACACTGGCAGCCACTGTGTGCCAGCACTTTCTGATTGCTATTTCTAGTTACCATATCCTCCCACCTACCAAATGCTGTTCAGGATCTTAATCAATTCCAAGTTCTTCCAGCTCTGCATATTAAAAGCCTCTTTTTGCTTGTACCAAAGCAATTGTTTCAGCACGATTTATTATAAGCATCTGTGTTTATTATAAACTTCATGGAATTTTCAGACTTCCACACATCTTGTTTCAACATGAAAAGATGTAGATGGTTCTATGTATGAGGTACATAACATAACATGACTGAATTTATCCACTTGAGTAAGGGGGAACTAACAGAGAAAAACTATTTCCTATGTAACTACCCTTTCAGTTCTGTAAAGCACTGATGAAAAAGCAAATTGTCAAATACAGCTTGGGTAATGGGAAGGTGGTCTTTAGCCATCTTTCAAGCCAACAGGGAACTTTTTTCACCTTTGTCTTGTATATTCAGAGGCAAGGATGGGGGCTGTTGTGGGACTGTCCTGGAGCTGCTGGTCTGTTGTAACTGACGATTTCTAATTTGTGGCAATCACTCTTTGAGCCTTGATGTTTCTTGATGTGCCTCTTCAGATAACATTTCAGAGAATATTTGAAAATGAGATAACTCAGTTCACTTAGATTTAATACAATGCACAGGCATGAAGTTGCCACCAGAAAACAGAGAAAAATCATCTTCTCTGTGGGTTTGGAAATATAGCAGTCTACGGTATTGGGACATGGTCTTACGTCACATTTCACAAGACGTGGAACTTTGAATCCATTGTACAATTTGTAAAACAGAACAAGAAAAACTATTTCAAATCCTGTTTTTAAAATAAGGCTGATAAGGTAAGTGCACAGCAATCCGCCATCTCTCTCTCCTGGACTTCTGTAAAGTTTCTGGTTGTGGAGTTTCTCTCTCTTTTCTCGGTAAGCAACATGAAAAACAACCAAGAGGGAAGGGGCAGAGACCACGATTAATTGCAAAGCCCAAAGTCTGACGTGGGAGACAGGGAAAAAGTGGTCAAAGCAGACATTTTCACACCCAGGCTGCTGGATGTTGCATTCAAATTCATCATGTTCATATTTCCAGATGTTTTCTGCAGCCACACTGTAAACCAGCAAGCGGAATATGAACACAACTGCTACCCAGATTCTTCCAATTCCTGTTGAATATTTATTCACGCCACTCAGCAGATCACGTAGGAATCCCCAGCTCATTTTTCTCTTCAAGGAAAGATGGAAATTCTTTATTGAAGAAAACAAAGATTGGAGAGATGATTTCTCTTGGGTGAAGAAAAATGAGATATTCATTCAAAGTGAAATATAACCAGTAGCTGAAGCAATTCAAAATGATGAAACATTCAAAAAAGAAAGACACAACAACAAAAAAACTCTTAGTTCTGATAATTTGTACCTGTTAAAACAGATTTTGTCAATTAGGCTGAAGCCTGATCGTTCTGCAGACTGTCCTCTGCAAGGAAGTGTGCCTGTTCTTCCCGAGAATCTCCCAAGTGTCCAGTGGAGCACTCTCTGGAAAGTTCAGGCTGGCACTCTACCACCAAAGTGCACTCAGCTCAGCCCTGCCAGTTGCACAAATAATAAGCACAGTAAAATCAAATTTCACTTTTAAATTTATGTATAGTGGCCCCACGTCCCGTAATGAGTTGACTACCAAAATGCGAATGGTTTTCTTTTTGTCTGTGGTCTAACTTCTCAGTAAACTTGTGCAATATTTTAAATCTCGTCCTGCTTCATTGTATTTTATTTGTTGCATTTCTGATTATTTAAGAAATGCATTAAACTTCACTGCATTTTTTTATTATTATTATTTTACAGTTTCTTTTCCACACAAGCCTTTTCCTGTCCTAACTCTGGAACATTTCTGTTGGAAGAGCTGCCTTAAGAGCTGTTGGCAGCCAGACTTTCCACAAAGTCAAAAGACCACCTGAGATATCCACCAAGAGCATAGAGTGACCTTCCCACCTGACCCCACCTCCAAGGTCTGCACAGATCTTCAAGGTTACCAAGTCCTTTGTTTTGTAAGAGTAAAAAGTAGATGTTTGTCCAGGACACAGAATGCCTGGGAAATATGAAAAGGGAAATCTGAGAATTTTCCAGATGTGATCTTTTAATGTCCTCATCCCCTCTACTGCTCCTGCAAGCTCTGCCTAGCAGGAGAGAAAATGTGGCCCCTCTGTGGCTGCAGCGTCACACGCAGATTGCGGTGCCAGTGCCGTAGCTGTGCTGAGCACTGATGTATGAGCGAGCTCATTGACTGGCAGGTTTGAGTACGAGTAGTAACAAGGCCATAGCACCACAAAGCTCAACATAGACGGAAAGCTCAGTACTACTTTTTCTGTCCCTTGATTCTGCAGCCCAGCGTGACCTCTGCCGATAGCCAGACTTCTGCTGGAAAACAAAGTTGTTCGCCTATCTGGTATTCCTGGTTTGTTACCGTTAGAGCTGGTGACTTACCCAAGGAGTAAGACAGTGACAGGAAATTAATGTATTGCTGGTTTATGCCAGGAAGGATGTTGACAAAAGATGTTCTCACAAAGAATAGTTACCGAGCTGATCCTTTATGTTGCAGGTAGCAAAGAATAACAGGAGAATATCAGTTGGCTTATATCCAATCAGACACATGCCTATATTTTTTTAAATATCTTTGGCAGGGTGGTGACTGTCATGAAAAGAGTAATTTCTGTCTTCCACCTCCGCAATCAGAGCTCAAGCAGAAGTTTAAACTTGGCCTGTATCAAATACAGCATGGCCAGCAGGACCGGGGAAGTGATTGTGCCCCTGTACTCAGCACTGGTGAGGCCACACCTCGAGTACTGTGTTCACTTTTGTACAAGACTGTGTTTCCTCAGTACAAGAAGGACACTGAGGTGCTGGAGCGTGTCCAGAGAAGGGCAATGAAGCTGACGAAGAGGCTGGAGCACAAGTCTTATGAGGACTAGCTGAGGCAACTGGGGTTCTTCAGCGTGCAGAAAAGGAGGCTGAGGGGAGACCTTATCACTGTCTACAACTCCCTGAAAGGAGGTTGTAGTGAGGTGGGTGTTGGTCTCTTCTCCCAGAAGACAGGTGACAGGACAAGAGGAAATGGCCTCAACCAGGGGAGGTTCAGATTAGACATCAGGAAAAATTTCTTCACTGAAAGGGTTTTCAGGCACTGGCACAGCTGCCCAGGGAGGTGGTTAAGTCACCATCCCTGGAAGTGTTTAAAAGACAGGCAGAAGAAGTCTTCAAGGATATGGTTTAATAGTGGACAGGTACAGCTGATCTTGATGATCTCAAAGGTCTTTTCCAACCAAGAGATTCTATGATTCTATGCCAAGGACAGCACAGGCACAGACTGATGAGCGGTCAAGTTAGCTGAGGCTGGAGAAGACAAAGGCATTGTATCAGCTGTATGAAGTTCAGAGCAAAGTGAGGATTCAGACAACAAAAAAGGAGGAGAGAAATCTTCAAGTAAACACTCAATTGAACAACAAGAAAAAGATGACAGTGGGTTTGTAGTACTTGTAGATGTGGCCGTGCACACGGAAGCAGATGCCAGAAATACTGTCAGGGCATGATGCTTTAGCAAAGCTGACTAATGGAAGGACAAGACAGTAAAAAACGTGATCCAAATCCTTGTAGCCAAAGAGATTTCAGCCTTAGCATTTGAAGGATATTCCCACTGTGCAGAATGAATCAAAGGGAGTCAAGAAGGGAAGCTGAAATCAATTTGCATCAAGGTAATGTCCAACATTGAGGCTAACAATGAAATGTCTCAAAGGTCTAAAAAAGCAACAAATGGATCAAAGGGGAACCTATTTGGTGCTGTGGACATAAAGACAACAAAAAGCCTTAGCCTCTATTGGAAATTACAAAGGAGGCACTTGAGAGTCTCAAGCAGTAAGAGAAAGATTATTTGCTCCAGGTGCTCAAGAAAAAGTTGAATGGAACAAGAGGTGAAGAGCAGGGATTTGAGATTAGATTTACTTCACCCCCCTGCTCCATAAACACACACACACACACACACACACATACTCTTCAACTTGTACAAAAGCTAAACATTAGAGAAACATTGATTTGTTGTGCTCATTTTGAGCTGAAGTACTGGGGATGAGTGTGAAAACAAGTGCTGGGGCTTATTCTGCTGCCAGTCAGAAAATGGAGCAGGTAATTTCTCTTCCTCCTCACATACATCATTTATTCCCTTGATGTGACTTAAACACCACCCCCCACCAACAAAACACTGTCCTGCTCACTAAAGACATAAATGACTAGAAGACTTCCACACTCCCTGTTTCCCTCAGACGTATCAGGGACTTGGTTTCCCCCCTTAAGGCTGCACACGTGCTCTGCTGAGCAAACAGCAACCTGAACGCACCATTAACTTCTCAGTGTGCTGAGTGTAACTTATTGACTGAAGTGTTTTAATAATGCTATTGTTGTTGAATATATTCATCAAATAATCATTTCTGTCATTCAATGAGTTCTCCAGAAGGCTGGTTAATGTGCATTTGAGTAATCCATCCATTGAAAAGCATAGCGCTCAGGGAATTAGTCCACCCAGATTTCAATCAGCTCTGCTAATGTAATTATTTTAAAAGCAGAAAAGGTATATTTATGCAGAGGAAAATGGGAAGGTAAGAAAGGTAAGAAAATGCAAGAACAAACTGACTAAGTAGATAGGAAGTTGGGAAAGCATCCAAAGTGCTGGAGGCACAAAGAAGGCAAGCAGCTCAGAGCTTGGAGAGAAGGCAAATTACAGGAAGAAGGCACAGTAATATGAGAACTGGAGATGGAACACTGAGAAATAACAGATAGAACAGGAGCCTGGGAACAGTGAATCTATGAATTATCCTCACAGGCTGAGAGATTGAAAAACACTTTATTTTCCTGATATAAACATTGCCAATGGGAGTGTTTTGCTGCACCTACAACTTACCCCTTTTATTTTTTTGACAGGAAGAAAGAGAACTATAAATAGACAAAAATGATAAAGCAGAAAGCCAAAGCAGAAAATCATAGGAGAGGATATAGGGTCATAAAAAAGTAGAGCTGGTAATGACCTTGAAAGTTTGTTCTCTCAGGATTTTTTTTACAATTCAATCAAAACTTCATTGGCAGTGCCTTTTTTTTTCCCCATCAAGGATAGTCACAGTGTTAGGAGAAAAAGAAAAAAAAAAAGTGTTGACATAATATTTTTCATAAATGGCCGAACAAATAATGCAGCTTAAATTCAGATGTTCATTTAGAAACAGCATCTCGCCCTAATTTCTTTGTTGATATAAGGAAGGTGCACATCTGTTTTACGGTTGCTGAGACTTTTTGCTTATTTCATGCACTACCCACTGCTTCCTTACTGAGGTGTAAGGTCCACAGGCTGAGAAAGGCTGATTTGCTTTATTCTCTGGTCCTACGAAGGCATCGTTGTGAATATGCTGTTCCCGAGAGTTCAGTTTGCTCTAAATTGTCAGAATGTCCACTAGCCCCCCAACTCCAGCATGGATCATCTATTCCAGTGCTCTCTGCTACAGAAGGAGAAACCTCCTGGGAACACCAAGTACACACTGCAAGCTCCAAGCTGCACACACTATTCAAACTGTTGCACATCTGCAAAAGGAGCTGAAAAGCTATTGCTACAAGTCACTAACCTTGGAATGCCTTTATTTCTTGTTCAGTGGTTTCAGTGCCAATGTAAGGTAATTTCTGGGTCCTTATGACACTGCTAACAATAGAAAACAGAGAAGTTATAAAAATTAACCTTGCCTTGTTCAGACGACTCACCCCTTCTCATAAGTAAAGCTGTAACATTAACATAGCATTGATACTCGTTGCTTTTTAAGGCTCCTCAGAAACAAGCCAGGTAAGGCTTGGCAGCCCATGAGCAAAGACAGCCCTTCCAGTCTGTGTGCTGGCCAAGTTGTTCACTTCTGCCACGACTGCTGCTGGTAGTGGTCATGCAGCAGGGTCTGTGGCGCCCAGGTTGACGTGAGCCAAAGCTTTCCCACCTATTTCAGCCTTCAGATGCTTCCGGTGGAAGTGAAGGCTTCTGTATGGCAGATGTAAACCCACAGACCTACTGTCAATAGCTTGCTCTTCTCTCACAAATCAATGAAAAGTCATCTATAGACACTTTAGTTTGAACTTCGTTGATATAAACCAATCATTAACGTGTAATAAGATAAGATAAGGGGTCCTCTCCTCAAAACATCAACAATCTAGACAGAGAAAATACGTTCTGTGGAGGAGTAGATGCTCTCCAGGGAGGTCATTATTCAGCATCACTCAGCACATCAGGAGACTTAAGGAAAGAGACATGGTCTCTCCCAGCACTGTCC
Source organism: Tapera naevia (assembly GCA_033556795.1). Classification (NCBI taxonomy): domain Eukaryota; kingdom Metazoa; phylum Chordata; class Aves; order Cuculiformes; family Neomorphidae; genus Tapera; species Tapera naevia. The sequence goes on along the minus strand of JAUMJJ010000079.1, from coordinate 742,006 downwards.
CTCGCTTTCATCTTTCATATCTTATTGATTCTAACCTCTCACTGTTTCGTGCCTATTAAATTTGAAGTCCTCAACATAAGAAACAAGCTCTTCGGTACATTGGGAAATAAGCCTCTAGGTACTGCAATATTAAAAGTAGAATTCCACAAACAGTTAAATAGTGCTTAAAATATAAGTGTAGTATGCAAAAAGTATCAACCCAGGTATTCATTTGCCAACTGACAACACGAAGGAAAATAAAAGACTAGATGGAAGAGAACTCAGCTGGTTGTTCAGCGGTAGACTGGAGTTGCTTGGTTCTGCTTTTACACCTGATGTTCCCATAGTCTTCTGCATTGGCTTGGGACAAATCTCCTTCCTCTCCGGGCTTAAGGATTTAGCTGCCAAATATTCACTTCTCTGAAAATACCACTTCTGAACTACATCTTCCATAGGCTTCATAACCTTGAGCATGCCAGGAATTTATTTTTATAGCCAGTGGTGACAAAACCACATCTTGTTTTGTATTTAGGGAAACCACAAACACCACTTAATAAACCAGCAGCTGCTCTGTGTGATGCTTTGCCAGCTGCTAATTGCTGTGGTATCTCCTCCACAGCAATGAATAGGTTTTGAGAGAGGGCAAACAGAGTTCATTGTTTTCTTTGTTACTTTGGTAAACTATGTAATTAAAAAAAAATAAACTCAGAAAGAGCCAAAATGGCTTTTTTTTTTGAAGTCTTGAGGCCTATATTTCTCTTACACAGCTACTGCTACATTTCTCATCACCTTTGTGCCAAACAGATAACCCATCTCTCCCTTACTCTCCCAATGTAAAAAAAAGCTACCTCTGCAGCAAATGATCATCAACATTAATAATTATTACTGCTCCATTCAGGCTACTGTTGTAATGTTTTAGTCAACTCGTAAAAAAAAATTGACAAAGTCCAAAGATTTGCACTTGTCTATGGCCACATTACAGTTTCTAACTCCTTAGTAGGTGCAAAGTACTAGAATAGTGCAATTAAAAGAGGATTTTATCTGTGATTTATGCTGTCTGATGGAACTCATACATGAGGCCATTATCAAGTCTGTTTGACATTAGAAAGACAACTTCTCATTTGGCAAAACTGCATTTTATAACAAGAAACTCTAACTTACCTGTGTCTCAGTGAAGGATTACAGCTGGACCCCAGCTTTCTAGTGGCATTAACAATCAATGATTCATTTCCGAGAAAGGGAGTTACTGCTTTAAGCCTTGAAAATGGAAACGGCTCATCTCCTAGGTAATATAAACTAAACGAGTGTAACCTGATCATATCTGCTGGCACACATTTCAAACCAGAACCATAATGTGTCTTTATCATTAGAAAGATACGAGGAAACTATGGCATTTGTTTAAAGTCACAGACTTTATCTGCATCTTTTGAGCACTTACCAGCCTCAGCTCTAATGCTGCACGCTTTGTGGTGGCACAACCTGAAGACACGCACCCTGCAGCATCCAAGCGGAGGGCAATGATCAGTGGCAGTTTGTGAGACGTGAGTAGCCTGTGCACCTGCAAGCTAAGAAGACACTTCACCACCTCAATCTTGCACAAACCCTTGTCGAAGCCTCTTCACGAAGAGCCTGCCTTCTGTATGCCATTCCTACAGGAATGACCTGGAGCACCCGACCAACTCCCTATTTCAGATACTGCTTCACTACTTATTTTTGTCTCATCCCACTTACGATCTCTCTCCAGTATTAACTTTACTGCAATATCAAAATAGCAAGAAAGGCCATCATGAAATATTTCTTGACTCTTAGCATCCCTTTGTGGTATGGCTTATGATTTTTTTCAGAAGAACTTTGTCCACATGAAACCTCTCTATGAAATTACAATAACCCTCTGAAATCAAAAGTGACCTCAGAGCCTTAACTCCCGCCCTGTGTGCTCTTTGACATTTTACATCAGATTTGTATTTCGGGTTCTCTTGGGCAAGTGAATCATCCGCTGAATACGCGCATTCTTTTAGGCACACATGTCATTTTTATCGGGGTAATATTACCAAAAAAAGCAGAAAGCCTGAAATCCCTGCCTGTTAAATGAATTCTTCACAAAATACTTCAGTCACAGAATAATTCATTTAGCTTAAACTTTCTGTGGCTTTTATTTGGGAATTATATGTGAATATTCAGTACTTTTACAAAAGGGGGTTATCACACAAGCTGATACATGTGCCTGAATCAAGAGCTTGGTACTGTCCTCAGAGAAGCTGATGCCTCCAGAGGATGATGAAAGGTGCCAGAGCTTATTAGAGCTTCTTAGAGCTCAAGCCAATTGTGAAACCCAGCATTGCAGGTAGAGGTTAGTCCTGGTCCATGTTCCACTTCCAGCTGCCTTCCCAACTGCATTGCCCTGCTTACATGAGATTGTCTAATCCATCCAATTGAATAATCGTTGTTCTCTTTTTCTTTTCTGGCAAGGTTAGTTTTCAGATGGACCAGGGAGCAAAATTAGAATACTGCAAGGCTGAGAAGTTCTGAGTGCCCATGCAAGGAAGGCCACAGCAGGTATCCTCTTGCCCCCTACATTTTGGAGGTTCAGTCTCAGATTAGCTCAAATTTGTCTTTAAACCCCAGCTTCAAAGTATCTGGCTGTGTACTGTTGTAGTGAGTAAATTCAGTGCTGCAGTTGTTCCTATGCTCTTCCTTTTCAGTAGAAACTTGCTTTTTCTTTCCAGAGGGGATGCTTTGGCTTCTGATATCATTCTGTTCCCAGACAGAAACAATTTACCCACTCATTAATGAAAGTAGATCTAAACTAAGTGCCTTTTTCCTTCCACATTGAATTCAGTTAAAAAGATTTATAAGCTTGATCAGAATTTGAAGAATAACAATTGCTTTAATCTTTGCTGGAAAGCATGGCTGGGTGATTTGTTTGTCTCTGTCTCTCAGCGACAGAGCTGGCTAACAAGGGCTATAGAACACATACACATTAATAATGTTACGAAACAGAATATTCACTTTAACGGATTTTTGTTTTTAAAAAAGCACATTGCCTTAAAACTGGTTTGGATTGTCAGTCCCAACCACTGCATGCTGCTGCCTGAAAACTCTGTTTTCTTTCAATGGGAACAACACAAATGAGTGACAGCAGCTGAAAAGCAGCATAAGAGCTCTTGAGCCTGACACGAGCTGAGCAACAACCACATGGAGAGCTCTCTATGCCACCTCTGTCTAGCTGGAGGTCTGTTAATTTCTTCTTCTGCATTCATGGCCTTGATATGGCAATACTATTTCACATGCCTCAGTGCAATAGCAGTTCCTCTCGCATTAACTGCGAGTAAGGTGGAGGAAGTACTTGTAATTCCTAATTTTTGCTTTCTCTTCAGCCCCAGACATCCAGGAGAAAACAATTCCAAGTTGTCAACTCTAATAAAAATAGCATGAAACTCACAGTGTATAAACATTGTAAAAATCAGGCAAACCAGGAATGCAAATACACACTGCACATTCACGTATGAAAACCCTAACAAACACACGATGGGTGTTGCCCCTCTCACTACAAGTAATACTAGGGCTGAAGTCCCAATGTTGATGCAAAAAGAATTGTTTCTGTCCACAACAGCTTTGTAATTGTGTGTTTAAAGCAAGCATGGGCTTATGGTAGCTTGAGGCATCCTATCTTTATTTTGAAGATAATGAGAAGATCTTTTCTTGTGTAGTACTTAAAATAAACAGGAGCTGTGAGGTGAATCAGCAAAGATGCAGAGGGCTGCTGCTGCTGTCTGGATTGCATTAGGCTGGCAATCACATCCTAACAACATCTGTGCAACACAGCATCATATTTACTCTATTCCCTACAGAGGCTCTTCTGCAGCTCTAAGGATAAGGGTATGCGAGGCTCAAGAAAAGCAGAAACTGCTATTAAGTTCTGAATGGCCGTGGCATACAGCACAATATGGAATCCCAAAGGAATTTACTTGAAAGGAAAATAAATCTCAGTAATAGCCTCAGGTTTGGAAAAGGAAGGGTTTATTTCATGGTTACTTTTCAGGAGAGATACTTAGATGTTAAGAAGATGGGCAACTCAGAAATACCACAGATGTTTACAATTCTGCCCTTTACAGAGTCTCTTCTATAAAAAGATGCCAGACAACTTCATAAACCTTGAAGAATTGAGCATTTCAACATTCTGTTGGATCAGATGATAGCAACGTAATATTCACATTAAAGATTAATAAGACACTTTCCCACAGTTGTAAAGCAAAACTAGAAACAATAAACAGTCCAAGCTGTTCTTCACTGCAGAGTTAATCTGGTTTGTCAGCACCTGCTCAACGTACATTGAGTACCAGCGTTCACCTCAAAACCCAACCCTGTTTCCATGTCCCACTCTGCTTCCCTTTCTACACATAAAGCTCTTCATACAGAGAACATTTCCTCTCCAGTTAATGGTGTTCTTTTTACTGTGTATGATTTCTTCCTGCATCAATGATGCCTGAAACTTACCTGTCCTTTATAGGAAAGATGGAAAATGCTAGAGGACTAACAACAATCTAACAATCCTAACAACCATTATCAGGCAAATATGTTCTGGGATAAACCCATCCTCCACCCGGAAAATACTGTTATGCCTGTGTCTGAGTCTAGGTTGGAAGTTTTATCCATATGGATGGCGTCGGTTCCTGACAGTAACTGCTGAGAATGGGGGTGTGTGCTGATAAGCGAGTGCGCTCCTTAGTGCAAGATGCAAATGTTTTGCATCCCCACACACAATGCGTCGACTACTCAGGAAATGTGTGCACATCTCCTACAGTATTGTAAAAACTCCCCCTTCCCTCAAGGAAACAAGTTACCCTTCCAAAAACCAAGGCTCATGCAAATACTTCATATCAGCTTCTTTCAACTACACAAACCTCAAAAGGAACCAAAGCAGCAACCTTCACTTAGAAGTTACTTTCTTTCTGCTCAATGGCTTCCAAGCTACATCAGCTGTGTGGCGTAGGCTGCCAAAGGAACAGCCACCAGATTAGCAGGTGCTACCTTGTGAATTGTTGACACAAAACAGAGATATATCTCTCAGTCCTCTCTTTACACCAAAACTTATTTCCCTACTATTTTCCTCACCTCATGGTATTTACACACATAAAAAAAAAATATTCAGATATTCAATCTGGATTTTAATGGGACAAGTTAACAAGTTAACCTGCAATCGCCTGTTACTCTGTCCACTTTCAAAAAAAATACTGCAGTTTGATTATGGCAAAACAAAGCACGAAGAGTGGTTCTGAGAGTCTGGATACCTCTACTTTTATGTTTGCCCCATTCTATCTCCATGGCTGCAACAACCAAACGCTTCATCATAGTCCACTCACACACCCTAGAATCATAGACTCATTAAGATCAGAAAAGACCTCTAAGATCATCAAGTCCAACCATGAGCAAAACACCATAGTGCCTACTAAAACAGAAGTGCCACACCTCCACTTCCCTGAGCAGCTTGTGCCAGTGTTTCACCCTCCACATGCAGAAAAGTGTGAGCTGGGGTTGGTGAATCCAGAACCATGCATGCGTTATACTAATGCTCCAGCTGGCTGCAGTGAAACCTCAGTAGTGTTACCCATCACATCTCAGTTTTCTCACCTGCTACCTAATGAAGCACTAAGCTGGATATCTCCCTCAGCCCCCCAGGTACTGGTGTTTTGGAATTTTGAAGTTTCTACCCTTCTTTCTAATGTGGATGAAAATTGTTCAATGGCATCAAAGTCAATGGAGGCAGAAGGAGAGGCATGAAGTGCCTGTATGGGTTTTGTTACCACTGAACACCGGAAAATCTTATTAATTTTACTGCTTACAAATGACAGAAAGCAAAACACCACCACAAAGCAGCATGTACATAGCCAAGAGCTTCCAGGCATCTGAAATCTTGAGTTCAGACCTAAATATCAGAACCTAGACGTTTAATTCATGGTGTATTTTTCTACTCGAACAACTGCACTTCCAGAGATGCATCTCTACATGAAACACCCTTTCCCAGTCCCTAGGCTTTGGGATCAACAGATGAGGGAATCTCACTGCTTCTCTTTTTTACATTTAAAATATAATTGATGCCTAGCTTGCAAACCAAGATTTGCACCAGTGGGAGGAATCCCGCGCAGCTCTCAGAAATGTACAGGATATTAGTGGGGCTGGCTGGTACTGGTGCCAACACCAAAGCTGCTCCCGTGTTGGGGGCTTGTGAGGAATGATACCCGCCTGGCGCTGAGAAGCAGCTCAGTGGCAAAGTGCTCCTCTTCCAACCGAGCCGGCCTCTTACCCCACCTCTTACTCATTAGAGAGTCATAGAATCATAGAATGATTTGGCTTGGAAGGGACCATGAAAGTCATCTAGCAAGCAGAGATGTATTCCACTAGATTGGGTTGCTCAGAACCTTATGCAACCTGAACCTGAATGTTTCCAGGGATAGGGCATTTACCACATCTCTAGGCAACTTCTTCCAGTGTCTCACCACCCTCGGGGTAAAAAATGTCTTCCTTATATCTAGTCTAAACCTCTCCTCTTTTAGTTTAAACCCATTATCCCTTGTCCTGTTTCTACAGGCCCTGTTTAAATGTTTTTCCCCATCTTTCTTATAAGCCCCCTTTAAGTACTGAAAAGCTGCAATAAGGTCTCCTTGGAGGCTTCTCCAAGCTGAACAACTCCAACTTTCTTAGCTTCACTTCATACAGAAGATGTTCCAAGCCTTTGATCAATTTTGAGACCTCCTCTGGACCCGCTCTGACAGATCCATGTCCTTCCTGTGCTGAGGGCCCCAGAGCTGGATGCAGTATTCCAGGTGTGGTCCCACCAGAGCAGAGTAGAGGGGCAGAATAACAGAATGGTTTAAGTTGGAAGGGACCTTAAAGATCACCCAGTTCAAAACCCTTTGTCATGGGCAGGGACACCTCCCACCGGACCAGGCTGCTCAAGGCCCCCTCCAACCTGGCCTTGAACACTTCCAAGGAGCGGGCATCCACAGCTTCCCTGGGCAACATGTGCCCGTGCCTCACCACCCTCATCATGAGGAATTTCTTCCTAATGTCTAATCTAAATCTTCCCCCTTCCAATTTAAACCATTCCCCTTCATCCTATCTCTACTTGCCCTTGTAAAGACTTGTTCCCCAGCTTTCCTGCAGGTCCACTTTATGTACTGGAAGGCTGCTATAAGGTCTCCCCAGAGCCTTCTCTTCTCCAGGCTGAACAAGCCCAACTCTCTCAGCCTGTCCTCACAGCAGAGGAGCTCCAGCCCTCTGAGCATCTCCACAGCCTCCTCTGACCCCATTCCCGGAGTTCCATACCCTTCTTATGCTGGGGATTCCAGAACTGGACACAATACTTCAGGTGGGGTCTCATGAGAGTGAAGTAGACGGGGAGAATCACTTCCCTTGACCTGCTGACCACACTTCTTTTGATTTTTATTTAAGCTACAGTATCACAGTATCACACTATCACACTATCACAGTATCACAAGGTTGGAAAGGACCTCTGAGATCATCAAGTCCAACCTATAACCTAACACTAACACCAACACTAACACCAACCATCATCTAAACCATGGCACTCAGTGCCTCATCCAGTCTCCCTTTAAACACCTCCAGGGTCGGTGACTCCACCACCTCCCTGGGCAGCCCATTCCAATGGCCAATCACCCTTTCAGTGAAGAATTTTTTCCTCATATCAAGTCTAAACTTTCCCTGACGAAGCTTAAGTCCATGCCCTCTGGTTCTGCCACTGGTCACCTGAGAGAAGAGACCAACCCCTGCCCAACTACAACCTCCTTTTAGGTAGTTGTAGAGAGCAATGAGGTCTCCCCTGAGCCTCCTCTTCTCCAGACTAAACAGCCCCAACTCCCTCAGTCGCTCCTCATAGGGCTTGTGCTCCAGCTCCTTCACCATCTTCGTTGCCCTCCTCTGAACACATTCCAGTATCCTAACATCCTTCCCAAATTGGGGGGCCCAGAACTGGACACAATATTCAAGGTGAGGCCTGACCAGTGCCGAGTACAGGGGGACGATAACTTCTCTGGTCCTGCTCACTACACTATTCCTGATGCAGGCCAGGATGCCATTGGCCTTCTTGGCCACCTGGGCACACTGCTGGCTCATGTTGAGCTTCCTGTCAACCAGCACTCCCAGGTCCTTTTCTGCCTGACTACTCTCCAGCCACTCTGTCCCCAGTCTGTAGCTCTGCATGGGATTGTTGTGTCCAAAATGAAGTATCCAACATTTGGACTTATTAAACATCATCCCATTAGAATCGGCCCAGCTCTCCAGTCTGTCCAGGTCCCTCTGTAGGGCCATCCTACCCTCTAGCAGATCAGCCCTTCCTCCCAGCTTGGTATCATCTGCAAACTTGCTGACTACGTAACTGTGTTGTTTGAAAATCGGACACAACGTCCCCGCCCCGCTGTGCAGCTCTGCCTGCAGACGAAGCCCCAAACCCCGGCCAAGGAGCTCACGTTCCCCCGCACTTCACCCCGCCCACCCGAGGCCGCCTGGCGGGGCGGCGCCGCTCTCCCGGCAGCACCGGCGGCCTCCGCCCAGCAGGGGGCGCAGGAGCGCAGCGCGCGGCGCCCCCGCCCCCAGCCCCGGCTCACGCACCCGAGAGGGGCGGTGCGGATGGCGGCGCGGGTGAGGGGCGGCGCGCGGCGGGGGCGGCAGGGCGCGGGAGCGGGGGCAGCCGGGGGGAGAAGGGGCCCGCGCGCCGTGAGGCGGGAATCGTCCCCGCCCCACCTCAGGCGGCGGCGGTGGCGGTGGCGGCTGCCTCGCCTCTCTGCTTACGTCCCGGGTGTCCCCGCCGGGCTTTTCCTCTGGGAAACGGCCCCCTCCGAAACCGGCCGTGGTGGTGTTTGCTGTTACAAAAAGTGGAATGTTTTGATTTAAGCTGAAGTAGAGTTAAGTTTCACCTAAGTAACTGTGTTTTTCGGAAGTCAGACAATACCCCTCTGATAATATTTCTTTTATAGCATTTTTTTTTTTCAAACAGCGTTTTTCTAGATGCATTTGAGAAATTACAAGATCTGGTGTTAAGTACGGTCTGTGCTGAACAGATGGGTCTTCTCTAATCACCTGTGTTAGCAGCCTTTTCCTATCTAAAATGCAAGGTCAGACAGAGCTGGCTCAAGAACTCCAATTAGCAGAGATTTGGCTGTTGTGGAGTTCATAATAACATTAAAAATAGTCCTTGGAAAGTAATGGAATAAGCATAAGATTGCTGGCAAAATTTATACGTATGAATGTGAGTGGGAAATACAATTCTGTCCCCCGCTCTTGTCTCATTACTCATGATTGATGGAAATCACTCTCTCAAGCATCCAGCATTGAAATAAAGGATACTGTTTTCTAAAACTCCAAAACAAACCTTAGAATTTAGGGAAGCAGTCACGGCGCCAAGTCTGACAATATTCAAGAAGCATTTGGACAGTGCCTTTAACACATGATGTGAATATTGGGATTGTCTGACGCAGAGTTGTGAGTTGGACTTGATGACCCTTGTGGGTCCCTTCCAACTTGCGTCATCTTATGGTTCTATGATTTTCAGTATTAATGTCAGGAGCCCCCACCGCCCGGGGGGGCAGTTTCTGACCTGTTTCTCACCACCCTCATGGTTTGGGCAGCTCTGTGCAGGCCCGGGGGAGCTGGGCAGAGCTGCTGGGCAGTTCCTCCTCACACGTGGACTGGTGATATTCTCCCCGCCCCATGCCTGGCAGCGCCTTGTGCCTGTGCGGCCACCTTTTGGTGACCTCCATGTCACCCTGGTCTCCCTGGGGCGCTACAGGAGGAGACCTGGGGTGATTGCTGGGCTGAGTTTGTGAATTCAACACCATGTCCCCTCTCCCCCCCAGTAAGTAATGTTAACCAAAGGCATGTTTTGTTCACCTTTCCTCAGGTGACACCTTGCCTCTGACTTGCCCCTTATATGTGGAAATAAGACTTGGGTCTTTGGGCCACTGGGTTGAGTGGGTAGAGTGACTGCACTGCAACAGAGTGCAGGCTGTCCTGGCACACGTAGGTTATTTTAAAATAAAAGTGTGCCTTGATATTGTCTTTTTAGCCCAAAGATGGTTGCTGGGTCTACAGGTAGCTAAAGTAATACCCAAAAGCAAGTAAAAAAGAACCCCAAGCCTATTATTGGCAGGCTTACATTTGCTATATAAAGATGTGCATCTTCAAGAGTTAATATAAGCTCCTGCACTTCAGTCAGGGCAAGCACAAATACAGGCTGTGTGGAGAATGGATTGAGGGCAGCCTTGAAGAGAAGGACTTGGGGTGCTGGTGGATGAGAAGCTCAAAATGAGCCATCAATATGCGCTTGCATCCCAGAAGGCCAACCGTATCCTGGGCTGCATCAAAAGACATGTGACCAGCAGGTTGAGGGAGGTGATTCTGCCCCTCCACTCCGCTCTTGTGACACCTCACCTGGAGTCCTGCGTTCAGTTCTGGAGTCCTCGGCACAGAAAGGACATGGCTTTGTTGGAGTGAGTCTAGAATCGTAGAATCATAGAATCTTCCAGTTGGAAAAGACCTTTGAGATCATCGAGTCCAACCGCTCCCATCATCCGCTAAACCATGTCCCTCTAAAGCTCATCTAGCCTTTTTTTAAATACCTCCAGGGATGGTGACTCAACCACCTCCCTGGGCAGCTGTTCCAGTGCCTGACCACCCTTTTGGTAAAGAAATTCTTCCTAATATCCAGTCTGAACCTCCCCTGGCACAACTTATGGCCATTTCCCTTTGTTCTATCACCTGTCACTTGAGAGTTCAACACTCGCTCTGCTGCAGCCTCCTTTCAGGCAGCCATAGACAGTGATGAGGTCTCCCCTCAGTCTCCTCCAAACTAAACTTCTCCAAAGTAGAGGAGGGTCATGAAGATAATCAGAGGGCTGGAGCACCTCCCCTGTGAGGACAGGCTGAGAGAGTTATGTTTGTTCAGTCTGGAGAAGAGAAGGCTCCAGAAGGACACTTCCTAGCAGCCTTCCAGTACATAAAGGGGGCCTACAGGAAATCTTGGGAGGGGCTCTTTATCAGGGAGTGCAGGGATAGGATGAGGGGGAATGGTTTTAAGCTGAAAGAGGGGAACTTCAGATTAGATATTAGGAAGAAATTTTTTACTCTGAGGGTGGTGAGGCACTGGCACGGGTTGCCTAGAGAAGTCGTGAATGCTCCGCACCTGGAGGTGTTCAAGGTCTGTTTGGCTGAGACTGAGCAACTTGATCCAGAGGAAAGTGTCCCTGCCCATGGCAGGGGGGTTGGAACTGGGTGATGTTTAAGACCCATTCTGACTCAAACCGTTGTATGATTAATTTCAGGATGCACAAATTTGAGAAGGTTGAAAATTAGTATGCTTAAGCAGGGAATGTTGGGTAATACCAAAGGTAATCATTAGTATGGACAAAACCTAAAATTTATGCTGTAAAAAGACAAGCTGAGTGTGAACTCGTGTTCAGTGAATGTAAAATGACGTTTATTTTTCGTTCTGTTTTTAGGAAATAGTCAACATTTATTAAAATGTCTTCCACCAAACCTCCAAATGAAAATGAAACACCCAAAGAGAGAATACCAGGGCTGAGGAGTGTTCGAACAACTATGCTTTTCCGAGCTGTGAACCCAGAGCTTTTCATTAAACCTGTAAGAGGCTTATTCTGAGGGAAACTCAATGTGCTTGAACTGACACGGTTGCTTTAAAATAGTTGTCGCAATGCTTTATATAACCATCTCTTGTTATATAAACCATCTTATAATGTAACTGAAAGTATTTTTGCTTTCTTTCCACTCCGATTGTTAAGAGCCCAGAACATTACATTGTTTATTCCAGCTTTTATTTCACTGTTATACCGTCTGATTCTTTTGTACGTAGCCAAGTTGCTTTCAGAAAGACTGTTTACCAGTGTATTACCCATATTATTTGACAGGTTAAGTAATAGGTGTTCTCTTTAATATTTAAAAGAGAAAAAATCATAAAATGCAAGGTTTTTTGATATGGAAGGAGGGAATTTTGGGTAGCTTTTCAATATTTTGGATTTTTCTTTTGCTTGGTTATATAATTAAGGTGATGATCTCAGAATCACAAAATGGTAGAGGTTGAAAGGCACCTCTGGAGATCTAGTACAACCTCCCTACTAAAGCAAGTTCACCTACAGCAGGTTGCACAGGAGTGTGCCCAGGTGGGTTTTCTAATATCTCCAGAGAAGGAGATTCCACAACATCTCTGGGCAGCCTGTTCTAGTGCTCTGTGACCCTCACAGTAAAGAAGTTTTTCCTCATGTTCAGGTGGAACTTCCTGTGTTCCAGTTTGTACACCTTGCTCCTTTTGTAAGCATTGGTGAGATCCCCTCTCAGCCTTCTCTTCTCCAGGCTAAACAGACCCAAGGTCTCTCAGCCTTTCCTCATAAGAGAGATGCTGCAGTCCCTTGATCATCTCCATGGAACTACTGATGACACTCAGGTTTTATTTACTCTAGCAGAACTCAGCAAGACCGGATGAAATTTTGTGCCTATAATGAAAGTAGATGTGATGGTAATACATGACCTGTTCTAGAGGAATATAATTAAGCAGCTGGATTGGATTGCATCATCCCAGTAGTATATCCAGATGAATTCTGTTAGAAGTTTATAATAGTTACCTTTAGTAATTGGTTTTGGCCTTCTCATTTATGTTTAAGTAGCCTTTGTGACCAACAAAGGTCAGGGGACGGAGAGTCTTTTTCATACGGGATTCCTTTTGCTGTCAGAAAATGAAGTCTCCCTTTTTGCTGCTTATTAAAGTTGTTTGGATCAGTTTACAAGACGGCGATGTTTTTTTGCAGATGTCGCAAAAATTCACTGTTTAGTTTTTAAGCTAAGATTAAAGAATGTGATGTTTGTGATAAATGAAAAATGTTTTGACTAAGAATGTGAACTTTTTTTTTTTCTCTTTTTGTCAGAACAAACCTGTGATGGCGTTTGGACTCATAGCAATTTCCCTCTGTGTGGCCTACCTTGGTTATTTGCATGCAACAGTAGAGAATAAAAACGACCTTTATGAAGCAATCGACAGTGAGGGCACCAGATATATGAGGAGGAAAACTTCCAAGTGGGACTGAGAACATAAGGAGGGAAATCAGCAAATCAGTGACAGAACTTTTCAAGGCAGCTACTGTTTTTTTTTTTCTCTGTCTATTGAAATAATGGATAAATGCCTCTCTTGCTGTTTAATTTGATTTAAATGCCTTTATGAAATGCCGTGCCCGTACAAATAAATTGCAGTTAAGATACACGCAAACATAAAAAAGATCTTTAGAATTGTCTGCCATCTCCACATCGTGCCAGAAGACATGCAGTTAACTTAGGCATGCAGCCAAGACTGGTAAATGCCTGAGAAATTTCCGTGCTATTTCAGCTAACTTCTCTCTCTGGTTTGATTAAGTAAAAACGGGGATTTGTCCTTCTAAATAGAAGGCATAATGTATTGTGTGTGGAAAGAAAAAGCTGATCATTTGATCTTTTTAAAGTTGATAATTAACAGTGGTACAAGTGAAGTAATATTAAGGCAAGAAATATTTGAAAAAAGGAGTCATTGAAGAGTTTTATTTAATAAAAAATACTGGCCGAAATATCCTTGGATGCTAATGTCCTCTTCCTTACAGATGGAAAAAAAATCAGTAGCTAAATAGAGGAGAAAAAGTGAAACAACTGCTTCTGCTAAGAGAAGGACAGGAAGAACTCAGCCATTACTTTCTGGTTTGGCATCAGACAGCAGATCAGTGAACACACCTGCGCCAGCTTGCCTGTTGGTATGTGTAACTCCAGGTTAGCCAGACCTTGTGGGATGTTCTTGGCTAGTCAGCAGGACTAGTTTATTTAAACTACATTGAAAAACTTATTTTCTCTATATTGCAAAGTATGTACTATAACATTCATTTATTATAGGTTACTGAGCTAAAATTAAGGAACAAAAAGGCTAAAATCAACAGGTTCTTAGAGACATAGAGAAAAGAATGTATCAGGCTGTACAAGCCCCATCTTGCCGACCAGCCCTGCCTGTGGGTTGGAGGGGATCCCTGGCGGTGGGCTGGTTGGTGTGGCTGGAGGGCAGGTGGGCAGTGTGGTGTCTCCCTAGCACGCGAAGTGGTCTCCTGAGAGCCCCTACCTTAAGCAAAATGTAAGGACAGGTGCTTTCCTGTTCCAGCACTGAGGCCCTCTCCTATGATCTTCTCCAGCTACTTTGGTGTGCCTGATATTTCCTAGATGGCACTCCATTAACCAAACTCCAGAACACTTGGTGGGAGGGCGCATACTCTTTTTCCACCATGAGCCCTTATTATTGTTCTAGTTGCATTTTTCCATTCAGCTCCTCATATTTACTGAAAGACTGCTTTGTAATGCCCTTTTGGCTAAGATGGCTTCTCTCAGGTCAAAGAAGAAAGAACATGAAGGAACATCTGCTTTGCCACTCTGGAAATTGCTTTGGGATTTGTTACTGAGAGATTTTGTTATTGAAGATAAAAATGATTAATGACTGCCTTGAGGGACAGCAGTTGCTCTGTGGGTTTTTCCTGTATCTCCCTCCAAATCCTTCGCTTTGAGCCTGTGATTTTCCTCCTGTTTGTGTTTTATAGTTACCTGTATCCTAAATTCAGCTGGGCCTTGTTTTGGCTATATCTTCCTGAGGAGGGAAGTGAGCTCTATCTTTGATAAAGCTAAGAAAAAATAGCATTTTTAAAGCCTTTAAAAGTGTATTCCCCTCTGTGAACCCAGCTGCCTCACAACAGCAAGGTCTTGGCCAAATCTGAAAGCTTGCAGGGAGGAAAGTACTTGCCTTTTGATGGGTGAAGAAATTTCAAGATGAACTGATTGAATATTCAGAACTGTCACATGCTATGCATATCCTGTAGAGTGTGTTTTGTTTGATAGGATGTGATGGATCTTTAGAAATAATCTGTTCTTTTAAAAAGAGTCACAGAGAATTCTAGCTTTCTTCATTTCATTAAAATGCATGAGTCTCGTATGCTTCCATGAATTTCACTGAATTATTCCAAAAGCAGAACTACATTAAGCATTTTAACCTGTTTTTTTTTTCTACAAGCTTTTAAAATATACACTTTGATCTTCATACTTGCAGGTGATTTAAAGTGAGAAAACCCAGTCACTCATTTTCACATTTTTGAGAATAATGTGGGATTTGGGTTCTCAAAATTTTGAGTTACGTTTAGTGACATGAATATGCATCTGTAAGTTACTGAGAAAGAAGGAGGGGGGCAGATGGCAAAAGAGAAAGGTGTGGGACTGACCAAGGCAGGGTCTAGGTGATGTGCGTGCCAATGGCACGTCATGGAAAAGCTGTCTGAGATGGGGTCTCTTATCTGTTGGATAGAGTGAAGTCCTCTTAACCAGGTTAATTTAGACCTGCCCAGGCTGAAGGAAGAGCGAGTATTTAGACTTGCCCTTATTTTTAAGGAGCTTCTCCATATTTATTTGTGGCACCTGCTGTACAGGTAACTCAATGCTACAAGAATTATATATAAAAAGGAAATAAAGCAGTGCAAATACAGAGAAGAATGTAGTAAATTAGTGGCTGTTACAGAATCAAGACTGGCATTTGCTCTTGTGAGTACCTGGTTTATATAATAAAAGTGATGTATGTATAGAGACCCACCCAAACACAACTATAATACATCAGTAACAGAATTTGTTTGCTCAACTCTGAAAGCTCTCCTCCCCTTATGCACCTGGACGATAAGCAAACAGGACCCAAACAGTTTCTTTTGTTCTGTTTTTCTCAATTTCATCTTTAGTAGAGTAATAGTCATCTACAGCGGGTGATAGCCGGCTGGACAGGAACTGTGAGTCAAAATGATTTCCCAGGCAAAGGCTGTTTCAGGTTTTTGCCAGTTCCTCGTCGTCTGTGCTGGCTTTCGCATCTTTACCAAAGAACAGCAACAAAATGCTATAATTCAAATATCTGAAATAGTAGCTATTGTACTGTTCTCCTTAAACTTCATGGTTTGAATAGGAATTGTTGACATTCAGCAACAAAAAAAGTGCATTAAAAAGCCAAAGCTTGCTGTGACTCTGCTTAACTATTACCAGGGAAAGTTAGTTCTTTGTGAGCAAAGCCAGCCCTACATAGGGAGCTGCATTAAGGCTGGAAGGAGTCACTTCATACAGCCCTCCCTCATCATCCACCTACAGCATGTTACTGAGTTGTCAGCATGTGGGAATCTTCACCTGAAGGCAAATATTTTGGCTAACTTAGTAGAAAGTAATATTCAATGATTTTTCTCTTCACTGGCTTGTATGTTTTCTGTGGCAGCAACAAGTGTTTATACCTGAAAGCAAGGGATCTGTCAGGAACAGAGTTCTGATGTTTTAGTAACTGTATTGCAGAAATTGCTAGACTACCATAAGGATTAGAAGTCCCAATCACACAGTATCACAGTATCACAAGGTTGGAAAGGACCTCTGAGATCATCAAGTCCAACCTATAACCTAACACTAACACCAACACTGACACCAACCATCATCTAAACCATGGCACTCAGTGCCTCATCCAGTCTCCCTTTAAACACCTCCAGGGTCGGTGACTCCACCACCTCCCTGGGCAGCCCATTCCAATGGCCAATCACCCTTTCAGTGAAGAATTTTTTCCTCATATCAAG
Source organism: Tapera naevia (assembly GCA_033556795.1). Classification (NCBI taxonomy): domain Eukaryota; kingdom Metazoa; phylum Chordata; class Aves; order Cuculiformes; family Neomorphidae; genus Tapera; species Tapera naevia. Next base: position 725,363 of record JAUMJJ010000079.1, on the reverse strand, counting down.
TCTAAACTTTCCCTGACGAAGCTTAAGTCCATGCCCTCTGGTTCTGCCACTGGTCACCTGAGAGAAGAGACTAATCCCTGCCCGACTACAACCTCCTTTTAGGTAGTTGTAGAGAGCAATGAGGTCTCCCCTGAGCCTCCTCTTCTCCAGACTAAACAGCCCCAATTCCCTCAGTCGCTCCTCATAGGGCTTGTGCTCCAGCCCCTTCACCATCTTCGTTGCCCTCCTCTGAACACATTCCAGTATCCTAACATCTTTCCCAAATTGGGGGGCCCAGAACTGGACACAGTATTCAAGGTGAGGCCTGACCAGTGCCGAGTACAGGGGGACGATAACTTCTCTGGTCCTGCTTACTACACTATTCCTGATGCAGGCCAGGATTCCATTGGCCTTCTTGGCCACCTGGGCACACTGCTGGCTCATGTTGAGCTTCCTGTCCACCAGCACTCCCAGGTCCTTTTCTGCCTGACTACTCTCCAGTCACTCTGTCCCCAGTCTGTAGCTCTGCATGGGATTGTTGTGTCCAAAATGAAGTACCCGACATTTGGACTTATTAAACATCATCCCATTAGAATCGGCCCAGCTCTCCAGTCTGTCCAGGTCCCTCTGTAGGGCCATCCTACCCTCTAACAGATCAACCCTTCCTCCCAGCTTGGTATCATCTGCAAATTTGCTGATGATGGACTCAATCCCCTCATCCAAATTGTCAATAAAGATATTAAACAGGATGGGACCCAATACCGATCCCTGAGGGACACCACTGGTGACCGGCCGCCAACTGGATGAAACACCATTCACCATCACTCTTTGGGCTCGGCCATCCAGCCAATTCCTAACCCAGCACAAAGTGCTCCCATCTAGGCCACGGGCTGCCAGCTTCCCTAGGAGTCTACTGTGGGAGACAGTGTCAAAGGCCTTACTGAAGTCCAGGTATACCACATCCACAGCCTTCCTCTCATCCACCAGGCGAGTCACATGGTCGTAAAAGGAGATCAGGTTGGTCAGGCAGGACCTACCCCTCCTAAATCCATGCTGGCTGGGCCTGATTTCTTGACCGTTCTGCAGGTGCAATCTCAACTCCTTTGTTTGTTGTGCTGTATGTTCAAAAATAATACCCCATCACCACCACCTTCCAATGCTCTTCTTGATTAGATTCAGGAGCAAAAGCTTTTCAGAACACAGTAATACACTCATCATGATATTCTGGGTGAATTTGTTTCTGAAATCCTTTGCTCACAATCTGAGATTTAGGAAAACTCCAACAGCTGTTGTATCCACCTATTCTTAACAGTCATGAAGGCCTTTATATCTTGTTAAGAAAGAACTGCACTTCTGAATATTAATAAATCCAGCACTTTCAGAGGGGGAATAGGGTCAGCTCTCCTGTGGGGCATGAAGGCATTCAGATTTGGGCATAATGAAGTGCAATGGAGAATTAGCTGTAAGACCATTAGCAAATGTTTTCTAAGGCTCAAGTAGTTTGGCGAGAATTATGCTTGACTTAACACTTGCAAAGGTCATCCCCTTGTCCATCAGGGCTGGGAGGTTTTGTCCTGAATCCTACCTTCCTATACCTGATTCTGGCTGCCAGCTTCTTGAGGATTTGTTCTTTTTCTGGCATACCACAGTCATAACCTCAACAATGAAGGAAAGCATGTGGTAGCAACTCACACGTTTGAGGACCTAGCAAGAATCTAAAGTATTTTTATGTGCTTTGCCTAGTTGTCATAGAGGTTTCTGATCAGCTGTGTAAAGTTTTATAGATACCATGTTCTGCATTTTAATTAATGTGTGTTGTGAAGAGAAGTCTCCTTGGCTTCTGTTTTGAACAGTACCAAGACATTAGCAGTGTACTGAGAGCCCCGGCAGCAAGGTGAGTGCCGTTTGTGTCTCAGAACACGAGGCTTCAGCCCTGCATCAACATGCACAGTGTAAAAAATATCCAGAAGCACATAGGACAGGGGTGTCAAACTCACAGCCCACAGGCTGAATCCAGCCCTCCACCTTGTTTTATCCTGTCCTGTACCTTGTTTCTCCCCTTTGGCAGTGCCCAGCTCCTTGCCCCTGCGCTCCTGCCAGCGCTGGTCACGTGTGCAGCGTGCGACGCACGTTACGCTGCAGGAGCAGGAGAATGGGGGGAGCTGTGAGTCTAACACCACTGCCATAGGAAGTCTCTGTTTAAATTCTCTTTATTCCTTGATATAATGGACTGGGGAAAAAGTATGCACAAAATACTTGCTGCAAAGATTTATGGACAGTTTGACTTCTATTTCACTGGTTTTAATCAGTTGACCCCTTTGTCCCATCCTGCTACAGTTTTCTCTGTACTTTGTGTTAGCTCCATGAGAGGACTCTCCCTACCCATGTGGAGCTGGGAAGAAGACTGCAGTGAAAGAGGGAGAAATAATCCTCCAGTGGCTGTGTGGAAGCTGGATCTCCTATGGCTCTGTTCCTTTTTCATTTTCCTAATAACCCAGGAAAAGATGACTCTTCAGCCCTACCAAGCACAGAGAATGGGATCCAAAGCAATGCCCAGGCTTGGCACTGAGTAGGAAAGGTGGAGGGGGGCGATCTGAAATCCCACTGTTGGGGTGGGGGGTTGGGGGGTTACCGAAAGGCATCTTTGTCCACTTCTCTCTGCACTGGCTTCTCTTCTCCTGGGCAATCCTTAGTGCTGAAGACCAGTCTTTCAAGTGGGTTAGCAGGGCTACCTGTTTTCTTTCACAGCATGTCCACAGGAGGAGCCTGTGATGCTAACATTTTACTTAATCCCATTCATGTTGCTAAAGGGAGCGACCCTGGTCTAGGCCCTGTAAAGTGATGTTGCTCAGCTCCACACAGCATCACTCCCTCTTTCTGTGAGGGATTATTTGTGCTCCTGCAGCACTGGGCCAGGCTTTCCTTGGGCCCTAGACAAACACAGCAGCCCTAGAGACAGAGGGATTGCTTTGTACGTGCATGCTTTCTTCCAAACACTTTAAATATTCTGCCACATACCCCTGAAAATGTTTATTGTGTGCCCCTGAAGGGACAGGGAGGCATCTGAAGGGTATCTTGGGGCAAGAGACATTGCTGAACGCCTTGGTGGACTATGAGACCACAGGGAGCCACAGAGGGCACTCTTATCTGTAGTGTCTAAAGGGATCAAAGGCATTCCCCATGCTGCCATGAGATCTGGTCACACACAGAACTTGGTAAATCATTACCAAAAAAGTTGAGGACTGACCTATTGCTTTTGCCGTGTGGATGACCATCAAGACAAGGAGTCAGGAGGGACAGCTGTGATGCTCTCCTGTTGTGCATCTTTGCCTAGAAGGTGAGAGTTGGGTTTGGCACTTTCCTGTTACATTTATGGAACTTCACAGGCAGTGATAATTGTGTTTTCCACTGTGTGACATTAGGGTGCCTGTTTTTTAGCCTTTTGATTTTTCACTCAACTGCGGAGCCAAGCAAAAGGGCCAACAAAGAGGCTCAGGTTTCTGAGCTGGTGTTTTGCTGTGCATGAACAGTTTGTGTTAATTGTGCAGAGATTGGACCAGATTTTCAATAAGAACAACATAAAAAGGAGAAAGCAGAGATACAAGAATACAATAGAAAAAAACCCTGAACTTTCGTCTCAGGTAAATTAAATTACACTCCATTTAAATTATGGTGATTCTTTGGAATAATTGCTGTAGCATAAAGACACTTAATAAAGAACTTTGATGTCGCTGCTATAGAGCTGTCATTACTTTCAGCTCCTCCTTTATTCACAGAACTCTGTGTGCACATATTTCTCCAGTTTCTGATCACAACAAAGCATACTTTGAATTAATAACAAATTTTCCATCTGGTCTGAAAATGGCCTCTAAAGCACACAGAAGTTATTTGTTGTCAAAGCTGTTCCCTGTAGTGCTATGTGAAAACCTGAAACTGCCCTTTATGATATATATATAAATGTGTAGTGGTTTCGAATGTGGTGACTCAATGTTATGGCATGGCCGCATTTTAACAGGAATCACTACAATAAAATTGCCAAATGAGTCAGAATGTATTTTATCATCTGGTTTTTAATTTCACTTGCTCTGATTTCTTCAATAGAAAATACAAAACTATTGATTATGTAACTGCTTAATCTTAATAGGACATTAATAGAATGCGAGCTGCTGTACTTAAATAATTACATGTTTTAAAGGCTTAAATGCACAATGAAGATGCAGTGGATAAAGCTCTCAAAGAGGCAGCTGCTAACCACAATGCATTTGACAAGACCTTAAACAAAAACTTGGAAATTAATTAAGGGTATGAACCGTTTTGCTTTCCTTACCATGGAAATAGCCAGCATGACAGAACCACATTTTTGTCATTCTATGTAAAAAAATAAAAAAAAGGGATTTTTAATGCTTGCCATAGCCAGGAGCTTCATTCATCTGAGATTTGAACTCTAGTGCCAGGAGAAGTACTTGGCCTGAAATATGACTAGCTTTGTCCTTGTGCTGCATGAGATGTGAGCTTAAGCTAGCTGGATTTTTTAAATCACTTTCAGCATGTTTCACATTTTTTTTAGTAAATGAAATTTGTGGACTTTGTTGAAAATTTGTTGAGCCAGCCACGGAACCTGATTAGGTGCATTTCTGAAGGAGGATTCTAAATGAGCTTAACTAAATCGGTCCTGAAGATATTTAACTGATTTGCTGAACCTTGACCCTAAGTGTGGTGGAGGAAAAGGAAAACTGCCACCATATGTATATTCCTAAATGACGCACACCTACTGTAGCTTTGTGTTTCTGTTTATGCTTAGCAAATGCTTTATATGGCTGTTTGGATATCTGAGAAAAAAACTCAGAAATGTACAAAGAGGAAAGGAAGACAACTGCTTTCTGCATCTGAGCCATCCTGCTTTCTGCACCGCTTCACAGGGCTTTTCACCTGTAGAGCATCCGAGCCCTCCTCAGCCAGGCACTATGCAGTCTGTCTAATACCTGTCATCCTCAGCCTTGTAGCCTCCCACCAGCATCTGAAGGGTGCACAGAGAACTGCTGGAGTGTTTTGCTTTGGAATTTTATTTTATACAAGTTTCTAAATAGTTCTCTGTTTATACTGCAGGCAATCAGAGCAACGTGCTTGGAATCTCAAGAAGAAAAGCAAGGAGGTTTACAGTGGTAATAAGTTTCCAGCAGAGTAAATTCCAGTTTATGGAGCCATTATCCAAGGGAACTCTGTCTTTTGCAGTGATAGCATCTGCTGACAATAGTTGGCAGAAGCTCAGTTCCTTGTGTTTAACCATTCAATTACTTGCCATAAACCTGTTATGTATCTTTGTAGGCCTGAGTGTTCAGCATTTAAAAATGTACCATTTGTCCTGATAATATTGGCTCCAGTGACTAAGAACTAGGAAGCAGCTGAAACAAAAGAATTGCAAGATTTGGTGGTTTGTATTCCTTGCAGTTCGTTTTTAGAGGTGTCTTACAGCAAGCTAACTGCTTTATAACAGCTCTTGGAAAGGTCATGGCAGAAGATTTACTCAGCAATTATCTAAGCAAACAGATAGTGGCAGCCAACAAGATACCTCACTGAATGGGTGATTGAAGTGATTTTATATGTAGGACAGGTCAAAGACAACTTCTTTCAGCTAACAGCCTCAGTAATGGCTTTTTGCAGCAGTGCTGATGTAGCACCACAAATGGCCAAATGGCTTTAGTTAGGCAAATTTCATGAAACTAACCAAGGATCCAAAGTTTTGATTTTTATGGCTTATTTAGAGTCATCAGAGGTAAAGACCTCAGGGGCCTATTGTGCCATTCATGACATCTATGAAAAACAGGAAAAGATATATTCATGTGGAGATCTACAGGGAACGGGAGATTCTACCCATACAGATTAAGCGTTGTGAAGTAAACAGCTTCGATGTCAAAATAGTAACACCCTCCCCCCTTAAGAGTAGAATGCATTTTTTTTTGACAGCACAAACAACAAAGTAACCCTATACTCTCACAATGAAAAGATCAGTTTCAGTGTGTTCCAGGTGTGTTCCTTTGTGAGGTGCTTTTTTTTTCCTGAAAGGAGTAACATTTAAGTTTTGATCCATTATTTAATACCTTCATTCTCGCTATTAAAACATGCCCTTTCTGACAAAGATAAATCACATTTTACATAAACTCATCTGGCCTCTTAACTTCTGATGTTAGCAGAGTTAGGTGAAAATATCTCCAGCAAAGTGGAGGGAGCAATAACAGAGGGCAGAAATGATTTCGTTCACATTGAAGTATTTGGCTCAGTAACTTTAATGCATGCCTGGTGCACTACTCTTTATGTGCTCTGGTGGATAGCACCCATGATTTTTTTACTACATAATAGAAGTGATATGTTTTATTACTGACATGCTAGCACAAAGATATTCTCAGTACGGCTTAAATGACATCACAGATTAATTTGTAGTCTAGAAATCATTCCTTAGATTTGCTTCAAGACAGCATTTTTGCTTGGGAGCAGAATTGTTCAAAGTCTGTTTGAAAATGAGCGCAGGTAAGTGCTAGTTCGGAGAGACCTGAAAGAAGAGTGAAATAACAACCCTTTGTATTTTTCATTTGGAAGCAAGCATCATTAAATTATCACTGGATGCAACACATGCAGAAACAGCATCTTCTGCAGCTGCTTTTCTCTATCATCAGTGGCCTTCTTTTACCCTATTCAGTTTCAAAGCACCTACATTAAGTTCTGATTTCATACATATTTATGGTTAAATGAGAGGTTTTTCAACAACCTGAATATTTTTTAAATAATCTTTAATAATAGACATTACCTGCAAATCTTTTATTCTTTTTCTTTTTCAAATAGAAAGCACTTAGACTGACACAAGGAAGAAAGTGTGCTAGCTGAGGAACTATATCGTAAGAGTACTGAGTAATTAAACAAAGAAAAATATCATGAGATTAACATTGCCCTGAACATCACACAAATTGAGAATCAGATTGAGACTGAAAAACAGCTCAAAGGAGCAGAGACCTTACATCCTGATGAGCTGGAAAAAGTGAAAGCAGCTGCAGAATAGGTAAAGACTCACTCACACAAAATCTGGAAAAGATGACAGAGTGGAAGGGTGGCCTGGAAACTCAAATACAAACAACAGGACAAGCTTTTCAAGAGTATATTGATGCCACATTTCCTAACCTGTCCCCTGGACAGGCAGATTTTATTCTGCCATTCAGAAAAGCGTTTGAGCAGAAGGACACCTCAGAAGCAGCAGAGAACAGTGACAAGGAATATAAGAGAACTAGTGTTAGAAGTGTGAGATTCACAGCCATGGGTAAACAGAACCACAAAAAGTGATGCTGAAAAATAAATTCATCTGTGTTTACTGAACTGTATGAATGTGGCTAGAAAGATATAGAGAAAAATAACCACCGCTATATTAAGTAATGAAGTCAAGAGTCATGCTTAGAAATTATGCATTAGTTTTTGTTTTACAAATGCTAGGGCCAAGGTTGGAACATGTACCACTCAAGGAGTTTCCTGCTGAGTCCTTCTTAAGAAGAAAAGTCTGAAAATCTTATTAGAAAATTTGTCACTTACTTAAGCATCAGCACTTGGACTATGGTTGCCTCTGCCCCTGAATACTTGAGTGTGGACTAAGGCACACAAGCTCTGAACACCTGCAGCTTGGATTCTGAGATTTACAGGGTCATTATTCCAGGTACTAGTGTATATGTCTATGTAGAATACCTAAAGGTGAGTGGCTACAGGATCTGAGAACTCTCCTGGCTTGAGAGACAGCTTTTGGGAAAAAGTGTATGCCAACTTTCCTGTGGGACAACTCAAGTTTTATCTATTCATATGTGCTTGAAACCTATGTGGCTTTAGGACAGCCTCAATACATTGATTGGGTCTGAGATTCAGCCTGCCTAAATATCTGATTTATCTTCACTGTGTAATAAGACTTCTCACAACATTTGCTTGATATTGACTAAAGTCTTGTGTCTGTCTCACTGTTACCTGTTCATCTGAAAATATAGCATCTCCAGTGTGAGCTGAGGAATGTAAAGGAGCTGGTCTTTACGGTAGGTGATAGAAGCTATGACATGGTGAAGGAAATGCCACAGGCATCTCAGTTAAGGGAATTTTTTACGAAGCAATCTGTGCAGCCTTTCTTTCCCTCATGCTCAAAAACGACTCCAGAAAACAAAAAAGCGGAATGATATCCCAGATATCCATCTCTCTGCCAAATGACAAAGTGAAGACAAGTCAAGGCACTGGCTTCTTGTGGAACAGTTTAATTCATATGAAACACATTGAACAGATATTTGACACTCTCTGGCACTAATTCTGACCAAAATGCCTGTAAAACCCTATGTCACTGGATTGTGGGAGTGCTCTTTGGAAAGCTGATGCTTCCTGTTGATTTCTCTTACGCTCCTCATGAAAAGAATCCAAGCTACGTGTTCATGGTTGTCTAATCAGATGTGTAAACTGCACAGAGCCCAAGGTAAAACTCATGTTTACATTTTAAAAGTTCTTTATCAGTCTGAAATACTCTACAAGCTCTATAAACTTTTTTTAAAGAAAACATTTACACATGCATTAAGCACAGACATCTTCTGAAACTACACAAGTGAAATGCTGGAACTAATGTACCAGCAGATGCATCATGAAATACCTACAGCTGTTGAATGCTTCCTGCTGGGTTAGCTGATTAAAGGCTTACCTAAGCACACATCATGGAGTCCAGAGGCACAGCAGCAGCTGGGGGAACCCCATCACAGTCAGAGGAATGTGCCTTCAATCCATCCCTGCCAGGGCATCCCAGGATGGCTGGGAGTGAGACCTGTCACCACCAGTCAAAGAGACAAGCTTTCTGGAGCATCTGGCAGATGGATACAGTCTGGAGGTATGGGACTCCTTATGAGACATGAGAAAAGCATCTTGGGATTGTACAAAGGCTTATTATGGGATGTTTAGGGAAAGAACCAAAAGTGGGGAAAGGGGAATCAAGGTGGTTTAGGGAAGAAAAAGAATGGGAAAAGAGAGGGATAAGGGCTAAAAATACACTGGGTACATGTAAACAGGGGCTGATCTTAGCTGACCATGCACTGCACCTGATCACTGCACTCTGTCCTGTCTTCTCATTGAACTCCACTTTAAATTTTCCCGGGAGCAGGGCTTCGTCTGTGCATGTTTATGTATGGACGTCGACCTGTCCAGCAGCTGGAGTAGGACCATAGATTGCAGGGATATGGGCTCAAGGTGCCAGCAATTGGAGAGACTGGAGTACATGTTGTTTGGGTACATACGTCAGTGTTGGGTACATATGTCAGTGTGTAATCACTGGCAAACAGCAAGAGAGGCTACCCGACAGAGTAAGATGCATAGGAGCTGAGTGACAGAGTGGTTGTAAATCTAAGATACTGGAGAGACCAGTGACTGGAGAGGCTTTGAGGTCCGAGGGTTGGCTGTTGGTGAAGTCCTAAATCTGCACCAGCTACCAAGACATGCTGTTTGCCTGTGTGTGTCTGTGCATGAGACAACATGAGGGGCAATTCTGCATCTTGCATGTCATTAAGCCAAGATAATGATTATGATGATGATAAAGTGCTTCATCTTCCCTTGAACAAACAGTTCAAGTTCTCTTACAGAGATAGATAAGTAGACTTCTATTCTCTGCTGGGAAAGATATAGTATGATCATCACGTAGTTCCACAATGCTGTTAGCATTTGTTTCAGAAAAAAAGAAATTGTCCTGTCATACGGGATTAGCTCACTTTTTATCTAGGAGAGTGGCAGTGACCAGTACAGGCCATGGCTTTCTATGGGATAAGCATTCTCTGTGGTGGACCTTAGTCTTGGGTACTGCAGTCATCCAGATGAGACCAAGGGCCCCTGTGAGTGCACATCCCAGGCCCCCCCTGACATACACCCCTGGGGGCATGTTTGGAGACAGGCAGTAGGGGCTCAAGATCCAGTCAGCGGGCACACTGGGGAGAACTTAGCAGTGTACACAGAGCACAGACCACATGTAACAGTCTGTCAGACATTTGCATTGCTTCTCACTGCCTTTTGGGAAAGGAAAAATGTTTTGGTTTACTACTTTCAGATGTCAAGGTGAAGTGGTGTTGGCTCTGCTTAGAAACAACGTGTCCTCTTCAGTCTGTGCACTTGGTTGTCTAGAGATGAAAGGAGCCACAGCTTGGCCTAAGTGAATAGATCTTCAGTATAAATGGACAGACAAGATAGCAAGCATTAAAATCACTCTTGGACCTGTAGAGGCATTTGCCATGGGCGCTAGTATTTCAAGGAAATATTTTAGAAAGTAATGTAACTAAGCCTGATTTAAGAGGTTTTTTTCACTTTTTGCTGTACTCACTGCGCAATATAAATTATGCTTGACTGGCAAGCCGAAAAAAAAGGGACAGTTTTCACATTCCGTAAGTTTCTGAATGTCAGATACTGCACTAATAAAATCTGTGGGTACACAAGCTATTAGTAGCTAATAAAAATCAGGAGTTCAGACATACAAGCAAGTCTTTCATTGCACAAAGCAGAGACAGCATGTGTTTGTTGGCTTGATTTTGTTCCTATTTGAGAAAGGGTCACAGCATGAAAAGTAGCACTAGCCACTTTGCTTGCACTCCGAATCAGAGAGAGCAACAGTATGTGCTTTTTCACTGTTCATCTGAATGATGCAAATAAAGAAGCTTTCAGATAACATCTGGACTGGCTGGGGTACCGGTGATGGCCCATATTGATTTCTCTATTAGTCATTCACAGTATCAAAGTATCACAGTATTACAAGGTTGGAGATCATCTAGTCCAACCTATAACCCAACACCAACACCTAATTGTCGTTTAAACCATGGTACTAAGCGCCTCATCCAATCTGTTTTTAAACACCTCCAGGGACGGTGACTCCACCACCTCCCTGGGCAGCGCATTCCAATGGCCAATCACCCTTTCAGTGAAAAAAATTTTCCTAATATCAAGCCTAAACCTCCCCTGATGAAGCTTGAGACCATGTCCTCTTGTTCTGTTCAGATGTCTAAAATCGCCAGAAAGTACTGTAGTCTCAGGAACAGACTGGAAAGTGAGTTATCTTATTACTGTGGCTGAGAAGCTGAACTAGTAGAGAGCCATGGACTATGGCTGGTAAGTAGCTAATTAATAAACTAGAGACATCTTGCTCTTTAGTCTCTCAAAGGTCTACAGAAGAGATCTGTGATGTCTTAAAAGTGAGGATACGCAGACTTGTGTAATCTCTGAATGCTCAGCATCGAGAAATGAAGTGTGAAAGGAACTAATGATGCTGGTAGTATTTGGAATGTGAGTGCACGCTGTCTGGGCATGTTAGGCAATTAAGGAACCACGGTGCTTCACAGGCAACAGACCACAGAATGACTACACTCTGTCTGTGCATGGATGTAGTGTATCCACACAGATATAAACTGAGCAATTGTGATTTAAGTTACTCATGTGATTTCCTGTGCTGGGCTTAATTAACAACAGCTCGGTGTTACTTTTGCTGCTAGTTAAAATACAGATTGAATAAAGGAATATGAGTGACATTGCAAAATGCATCAAGTGACTGGTGAGGGATGCAGATGCTGGAACACCTGGCATTAATATTGGCTTGGAGGTACAGCACATGGGGATAGCTAGGCAGGCCTCTCTCTGGGGACGTATCAACAGTGACCAGAGGGAAAGAAAAATCCTAGAAGGAAGATGGGCCAACAACAATAATAGAAACATGCTGGGGAGTGTGGAAACCTGTGACTCCTCCATTGCAGTTTACTGGGACTACCATCTCATTTATCACTTACAAAGGACATTTCTAACGGCAATAATAATCTCTATGTGAAGGTATCCCCTCCTTCTCTTGTATTATAAACACCTCCTTTGCATACAAGAATGAAATCCGGAGACTTTTGAAATAAAGGTCATTGTATTTAGAGATGAATTCTTAGAAACGTTACCTGGAGTAGAACATTTAATTACATTAAGCCTTTAGAGCTGACTGTCATGAGAAAATGACTGGGGAGTCAACTCTCAAAATACTGTTCATTGGGATACACATTCTCTCATGTTGCCAACCTGACTTGGTAAATGATCTAAGCTGTTGTTGGAAAGCATCCCTTGGAGGTCCCAGACCTCTTCCTCTAAGGTCTGATATCTTAGTTCTGACCAACAAATACTTGCCCTTTCTGGCTTGTGACTTTCATTGGGTGTAAGGATGGAGAAATCAAGATGCCAACACTTGTTAACTATAGTAAGCTAGCTATAGGTCTCCCTAACCACATTTTCTAGATTCAAAGTTTAATTCAGGAATGTTCAACAGGTTTTCATAAAACATGAATTCAAAGAGAAGTTTTCTTAGATGATTCTAGTAATGGGTATGTGTGTGAGTAAATGTGTTACTGCTGTGCTTGTGCCCCATTTCCTTTAATCTGACTTCTAACCCAGTAGATACAGCGAGGATGTGATAGGCATGTTCCTTTGCCCTCTGTGATCCCACAGTCAGTCCTGGGCAGACCACCTGGATACAAGCATATTTTTGCTTATGAGTGCATGGCTGTGAGAACGTGAGTGAGACCAATTTTAAGTCTAATTTGCTCATGTAATGTAATAAGCAAGAAAAGAGCCCTTTGGGTTGAGGAAGGGGAAGGTATAATACTGAAAAGCTGCAGCAAGCAAATCATGACGCTTCTTTAAGTCTTTTCATTAGTTTGTTAAATAGAACCAACACAGAAGGTTTTGAGGTACCTGCACTCCCAAAGCCAGTTTTCTCTGAATTCTTGTTTAGCTAGATTAAAAAAAGGAGCACTTTTTTTCTTTTGGGCGCGAGCTCACAGTTTTTAAGGTATTTTATGGCTAAGACGGCTTTACAGTCTTTATAGTAATACACATAGGTGCCAGCTAAGGAGTTAGAAATTAATCATTTATACAGCTCACCTGGTACTTCAGCAAACAAAGTATGAAAAATCCATAGCAGAAACTTGTGGAGACTCTTGCCAAGTTACAGCAGGAGCTGCCATGATTGAACAAGCCTGCAAGTCATCTGAAGATGGGCAGTCCCAGAAAAAGGAAAGTGTAGAGTGTGGCACTTACTGAAGAGGACCTTGATGAAGAGTTGCTGGCAAACACTACAGACAAGTGTCAGAAAATACATGAAGCCTGCAAACTGGCTAAGCTAAAAGAGGCAGGGCACATGTGTCTCAAGTACGTCACAGCACTAAACTAGGCTTGAAACATTTCCAGCATTGGCAGAGTAGTACCTCAATGCCAGCTGTGTCAGCACTGAAGTGCAAGTGTCAGTGTTCCTCAAAGTACTGGCAGGGCTACAAGGCAGCATTAAAGATAGAATCCTTTGAGGGTAACTCTTAGTACAGGCTCTTCCCTTTTGTAAAATAGGAGGATTTCCTCATTAAAACTGTAAAGTTGCTCTGGACTTGGAGCTATGTGTTGAAAATGTAGGGTAACTGGGGTTGTTTAGCTTGGAGAAGAGGAGGCTGAGGGGAGACCTCATCACTGTCTACGGCTGCCTGAAAAGAGGCTGCAGCAGAGCGAGTGTTGATCTGTTCTCACAAGTGACAGGTGATAGGACAAGGGGAAATGGCCATAAGTTGCGCCAGGGGAGGTTCAGACTAGATATTAGGAAGAATTTCTTTACCGAAAGGGTGGTCAGGCACTGGAACAGCTGCCCAGGGAGGAGTTTGAATCACCATCCCTGGAGGTGTTCGAAAAAACAGGTAGATGAGTTTTTGAGGGACATGGTTTAGCAGATGATGGGAGTGGTTGGACTCAATGACATCCAAGGTCTTTTCTAACTGGAAGATTCTATGATTCTATGAAAACAGATTGCAGCTCTTCACTTTCTGAATCAAGTAATGGAAGTACCCTTGCCTTGCTCAACATACATTAGCGTTGCCTTCAAGTAGGGCCACATTTTCACAGAATGACATGCCTCATAGTAAAATTGGTTTAAAATATTGTCCTCCCCACTCTCTTCTTTTATTCTGGCCCAAGAGTTTGATTTGGTGCTGTGAGCTGGATCAGGGACCTGATTCCTCTTTCTTGAAGGGGAGAGCTGAGAGTCTATGAAGAACAGATAGAGTAGATCTTTTGTTATAAAGCAGGACCTTTGCTCTTGATTCAATAGAGAACTAGGTAAATGCTTTTTGGTATGTTTGAGGCATTATCATCAGTCTTTTGTGGAATGCAGATGAGAAACTAGTTGCTGCTTTAATGTTTGTGTTAAGATTTTCCCAAATTCTTTCAGCTTTTAAACTGACTCTTTTTTGGTTTGTGTTGTGGTTTCTTGGTTTTTTTTACAAATCTTATTTCTCCATTAGAAACTAGTGGTTAGGGATCACTTGTAATAACTCAGAAAAACCTAGGCTTAAAGTTAACTACCTGAGGTGTGTTTCTTTACAGGGCAGCTCTTGAATTCCACAGCAGAAAATAAAAAAAACTGTAAATGTGTTTGACTTCAGACTTTAATCTATAAATGCGTTTAAACCAAACAGTGCAACCTTGTGCTAATGAAGAACCAGGAAGTAAAGAAAACAGATGCCATCACTGTAATGAGCAAGAGGAGGCAGTTCAAGGAAATAAAAAAAAATAGCTGCCTCTCCCATTTCTTAATTTGTTTAGTCTATATCAGAAAACAGCTGTTAAACCATTATTATTTTAACCAGCTTATATTAGTTACCCAATCCATTTAGGGACTGATTAAATATAAGTAGTAATTTGCCTATGGATAAGTGAGAATGGAAACTGGGTAACATTCAATAATATACATACATTCAATAGTACCCATCTCTTGGTTATTAAACAGCTAGTGCTTATACAAGACTTGCTGGCCTCTCCTGGATAAAAACTCCTAAATAGTTCAGAATGCTCTCTTTGTTAATGAGAGAAATCTGATCTCCATCACAACCTGGACCGATGCTTTCTCCTGTTAAAAACCACGTTAGATGAAACTGCTGTAGTCAAAAGCAGGAACTTCCCATGCCATCTCGCAAACCATGTGAAAGAAATTGTGTTTCAAAGCGTGACTGGGATAAGGCTGTAACACTTGGTTCAGTTCCAGTAAGCTGAGCTTTGTAAGTGAAAGCCTGGAATTACTAACTTTACTGCCAAGGAAAAGCTCTTATGCTTTTGATTGTGCTGCCAAAAGGGGCTGTATTGGCAGGGTATTGGAGAGCTACTGGCTGACTTTGCTGGAAACCTTGGAATGTTACAGTAACCACCAGCCACCCAGTCTGCTACATATGGGACATGAACTGTAATTCACTGACATAATTACTGGTCAATCAGAGATGCACCCGAGTGACTGAGACCTTGATCTGTGTCCACACTGTGCAAGCTGACACAAGCCCTTGCAGGCTTGCCAGTTCGGAACTGAGCTCCGTAGAGACCATCCTCTGCAAGGCTTTTACTGAGGACAATGAGGAGTTTGATTTCTTTCATAGCATGACGTGAGACCACTATGATCTCGCCAGAGGATTCCTGGGAGGCTGCCAGAAAGACAGTAAAACTTTCTTTTATTCCATTCAGAAGGAAAATAACCTGAGATTCTCTACGCTCACCGGCAGAGCTCTTTCAGTACATATCCCGGTCTTTGTAGCTTAAAGTCCAAGGTTAAGATGTTGGAATGTACACAGTTCAAAGATCCTCCTGAACAAAAAGCTTCTCATACTGTGAAAGCCTGAAAGCCTCAGCTTCATCTGTTGCTGTGCTTGGTTCTTTGTAAGCAGCAATATGTTGAGTGACTTGGAGTGGGTCTTGAAAGTCTGGCAGTGGAAGAGGACATTCATGGTGGTGAAAGACTGCTTGAAAGAACCAAGCTCGTTTGGAATTGAATAATATGGGCTCAACTTTATAAGCTCTATAAGTTTCTGAAGTCCCTGCTGCTTGCTTTTTTTTTTTTTTCTTTACTGAAATGATTTTTCCTTTGAGAATACTAAAACTACATCTCTTTCATTTCCTCTAGTAAAAATATTGCCTTTTGGATACTGGAATCCTGAATATAACATCAGTATACAACTTATTTTAATTGCCTTGCAGCCTTACTTAGGACAGATGATCTGTGCTTCTGCAATTTACTGATCTGCAAGAACCATTACAACCCCCCAGGAAGAATGGCAGCTGGTGTTAGGTGGTGTCTTTTTCTTGCTTCTCAATATGCTCCTGTCAGACCTTTTTCCTCTTGGATACCAAATGTTTTGGTAAATCCAAAGGAGTGTCTGATTTCAAACATGCTGTGTGGATTTGTCACTGTGAGCAAGGCTCCCAGTGCTGCTGCAGATCTTCCACAACTCCTGCCACTAATGCTCTTACAGCACCTTCTAGTGAATTATCTTTTTAGAAGCTGGAATCATCCTTCCAGTAAAAACCCTTGCAGGCATGATACTAATCACAATGTGCTGGAAATCCTGGATGTCAGCTGGTATCAGTATGACTTTTTAGTAAGGCTAGCAAAACTCTTTGTCTTTCCCTTTTCCTTGCAAGCTATCTTAATGAATCTCATGTGTTTGGACCAGAGAAGCGGTGAGTCTGCTGAGACTGTCAAAAGGATTGACAACAGTTTTCAGAGCTACTTTCTTGAATGTATGCTGGAAACAGGAGCTTCTTGAACAATATTTGGCAGCAGTTTCCTCTCCCCTCCCCCTGGAAGTGACCTTCTTGTGGTGTCACTGTATGTGCACACCCAGTATGTATTCAGAGGGGACAGACCACATGTTTTTTAAAGTATTTCAAATACTTTTGAAGTATTTCATTGGACTAATCTACTGAGGTCAAAGTCAATGACAATAGAACCAGCACAGAAATGTGTGAAAGCTGGCAAACTAGCATCTTTGAGGAATTACAATAAACACATACAGTCATTTCTTAGCTTTATTTCACCCTCACACGCACCCCCAAGCCGTATGCATAGCTCATTTTTCTTACCTGTTGTATTTTCTTCTTTTATTGGCTCCAAACGTTGGAAATGTTCGCTCTGCTACTGTCAGTACAGGTAAAAGGCAAACATCTTTTCTCTAGCTGCAAGCCTCTAGATAGCCCCAAGTCTTCCACGGGACATGGGAAAAGGTTTTTCCTTCACATGCTGGTCAGAATCCCCTTCTGTAGCTCATTGCAAAGCTGCTCTGAGTTACGAGGGTAGGGAAATTTTACAAGCAAAGTAATCCAATGACTGCCTCACCCTACCCGATGATCATAGAGGTGGATGCTAGGAATACCTGTCTTCATTAGAAGAAGGGGTGCAATGAAGGAACAAAGCAGGAGGCTATTTCACGCTTGCCCTGAGTACAATAACATTCCAGTCTGGTATTGTGTAAATGTTTGATCTGCTAATCACATCTTAAGGTGTGGCTTGGGTACGTTCTACTTGATTGGGACATAAACATGTTTCCTGCCAGATATACCTGTTGATAGGTAGTTATTAACTCAAGTTTTTGGAGAAGTTTTACCTTCTGTATTTTTTTCAGGCACTTCTAGAAGTCTAATATAGAGAGGATACGGATCTTAGCAGGCTGTAAGCTGACATATTTTCTTTTGTTGTTCTAGATTTATTTACCCTTTTATGTGTCCACTATCTAGACTGCTGGGAAGCCTCCAGTGTAAGCAAGAGGTCAAAGAAATGGCCAGTGGCCTTTGAGCAAAACAACCCTCCAGATTCTGACAGGTACTTTTGAGAGTAATTTGTGTATTCAGGGTAGTCCATGAAGCTTATAAATCAGCTTTAATGCAAGCCTGGACTTCTTTCAAAAACTCTTACTCTAGGAAGAAGAGGATGTTCTTCAGCATGGAGTAAAAGGAGATGTCTTTTTGCAGAGCAGTAGGGCTGACTGGGATGTTTAAGGTCTTCTGAAGCAAAAATTGTGTCAGGTGCAGTCACCAGGCGCGGAACTGGCATGAAAATCCTTGATTTGCTCAAAGTGTCCATTTTAATGAAGCTGTAAGTTGCTGCTTTGATAATATAGGTCAAAGTTCAATTCTGAGGTCTGTCTTTGTGGCATGCTTGTATCAATGCTTAACATGTGTTGTCTTTTAAATCTCAGCCTAGAGGCCATTTGCATTTTAAATTAATCCTATCCTCAATTGAATTTCAAAAAGATTTCACTAAACCTAAAGTTTCACAGTTATGCTTAAGTCCTAAATTGTCTTTAGGTTATAGCTTCCAGAGAAAGTGCAGATAAAATCTCTGGAAGTTCTCAGCCTGGTGTGTTCAGGCTTAAAGGCAGGTAATGCGATGTGTCTTTTATTAATAGAAATGACTCAGTCCTTCAAACACTATAAAACAAGAGTTTCACAATCATATTAAGTTGATAATTGAGAGACTAAAGGAACGATACTCACTTAAGAATAGAGAAACTACATGAAATTGAGCTAGGAGCAGCATTTTAAGATCACCACTGCTTAAACTTCAGCCACATAAGTGCAGAGAATTTAATGAAGTTCCAAAAGATGAGGAAGCCAGACTAGAGATAAGCCACAAAAGAAATGCAAAACAAGATCTTCCTTCTCTGTCCTATAAAGCTGAGCATACCCAGATGACCCATCTTAACTATTTCTAAGAACAAGTATCCTTTGTTTATAATTGAG
Source organism: Tapera naevia (assembly GCA_033556795.1). Classification (NCBI taxonomy): domain Eukaryota; kingdom Metazoa; phylum Chordata; class Aves; order Cuculiformes; family Neomorphidae; genus Tapera; species Tapera naevia. The sequence continues at coordinate 706,790 of JAUMJJ010000079.1, read as the reverse complement.
TGGCTTAAGATTGAAATAGAATGAAATTTCACATGTATTAAGCTAGAAATAACCATGAAGAATAGTATAAAGAAACTTGGTTGAACAGAGAGCATTATGCTCTGTGGTTCGCTGGTTCAAAAGTTGTTTCAGTGAGATAATCCTGCTTACCGTTCAATTTTCAAATGCAACAACACAAGGGTTCAGCCAGTTAAAGAAAATCAAATTGTAACAGAAACTATTGTGAGATGCTGTTTTGTACATAAATATTGTGTTTAGGGGTATTTTTTTTCAGCTCAAAGGACCATCTGGCAACAAATCTAAATTGTCTTTTAAGGTAGAGCCTTATATTCCACAGTATAGGAAAAAAATCAAGCTCAGATCTTCAGAGATTTTAGTGGTTTATCTATAATACCTCTTCTCTCACATAAAGAAAGCCCACGATTTGCAACACTGGTGTGAGATTCTCATCCAAGTAGGTGAAAGTCCTTGTGCCACCTTACATCTTATAAAGATTTGGGCTACAAAGTAAGACTTAGAGTCTGAAAGGCAAAAACAGGAACGGAAGTCAGGACAGGTGATTTCCACACTGGTGAGTAAGTTCTGCAAAGATATAAGGTAGGCTGCAGTCAACAGAGGCCCAAATCAGGTATATGAAGTCTTCGTTTCTAATGCAGCCAACCGGAACCAGTTTTCTAGTTAAAAAACGTTTAAACATCTACTATAAGGAACTCTGGGAGAGGCCCTTTAGGCTGCTCTGGGTTTAAATATATTTCTTACACCTTTCTGTTCTTCTTGGTCAATGCTTCAGACCAAGATAGCCATTAGTATGCTACTTTCCTCATGTGCAGGTTTCCATATGTGTATGTCAAGATGCATGCAACTTATTAATAATCTCCCTTCTAGGCACCACTACAGACATCTCTAGAAGAAATTCTGATTGAAATGAGATTTAGTGCTGATAAAAGAAACAGAAAGATTGTATAGAATTTTGCTCTGCTTCAAGATGAGGGGGTTGTGGCATTGCCTGGTGACTCTGCAGTGATGACTACCTCTGACACTTCAAGCAAGCAGGGCATGCCCATGGCTGATGGCCATGTCGTTTGCATCCTTATATCTCCACATGGAGCTGATAATGAGGAAATGCAAGAGGAAGCAACTGGAACAGCTTTGGCAGCAAGAACTCAATGCAAATGTAGGGATTTTCATTTTTGCTTTTTCCAAGTAGTCCTAGGTGTTGCAAATGACCAACTGGAAAGAGCTGTCCAGAATGAGGGCTTTTTGGAAGCTGTTGATTCAGTAAAGCAATATCTTGCTGCAGCACAGGGAACACTTGTCTTCTACATATATTAATATTTAAAACTCTTTTCATCTGCCATTAAGAATTACTGTGCTCAAAAAGACCTGACAGCACACCCATTTTTAACTGCTCCAAACCGTAAATGATAGGTATTCTCTGCTCAAAACCCTCCTGAGCTCTGTGCTGTGGCTGTGCACTGGAGTCCATCTGCACGTCTGTATGGCCTCCAGCTGGCACTTTGATAAAGACTTGGAGAAAACCCCTGTTTCACTTCAGTAGTCTCCTTGTCATGGGAAGGAGCTGAATGGGAGTTCAGAGAGAGTCAGCATGGTAAACTGTCCTAGCAAAGGACTTTCAAAATTTCCTGCAAGGCACACCTTTGATTCAAAGCAAAACCAACTGTCCTTCTCAAATGTTTATGTGTGCCAAAGAACAGGACTCCTGTCCTTGTTTCAGCAAGATGGACTTAATGATCATCTCTAAGTCCTTTGTCTCTAAGTCTATGGTTAAATTGTTGTTGCTACTTCACGTGTTCTGTACTTGGAATTTCACAGATTGCTTTCCTATCTCCTCAGGGTATTTTCTGTCTAAATATTGTTTTCATTTCTATTACCAAAATTAGCTGACATACCAGATTGAGAAAACAATCACGGCTGACCAGTCCTACATATCTGTAGAAAAAGTCTTCAAATTAATTTCTAAACTAAAAGGGAAGAAGTGCTAGTTCAGCAATCCTTCTGGTTTTCAAAGACTTACCAGGCATCCCATGATCTTAAAATAACACTTTTTTCCAGTCTTTAGTGCTGCTTTTGAAGATCACTACAAACAGGCACAGCTCTCTAAAGAGTTATTCTGCCAAGTATTCAGCACAAATTGACAGGATCTTAAGCCTTAATAGCTGCTCTAGGGGAAAGAAGCTGCATTGGGAATAGAATTGCTTTTGGGCAGAATTTTGGAGAAGGATTTGCAAATTTGTGCATAACTGCAAGGGTATCCATTTGGTTCCCAGCTCTTTTCTTGACATGGGAAAAACACTGCAGGGAGGGCTCTGGAGTAGTGTGGATAATAATCCTTCTGCCCTCTCTGTCTTATTCACTGATCATTTGCTTCCTTTCAGATAGATGAATGAAGACCATCTTTGTACACCAGTGAGAAGCCTGCTGCTGGATAAGTGTGAGCTGAGAGAGAAGGTAATTTACGAACCGTGGAATAATCACATTCCCATTATTAGTGCATTTTTCCTTCTTCTCTAATGTACTCAGAGTCACAGCAGCATATTTCCTGTAAGATTCTCTCCTTCATCTGTTTGCTGGATAGTTGTGTTTTTATAACTTTGAAAAAAGTTCTTACAGCCTGAACTGAGAAGAAAGCCTTCAGTCCTGGATCTCCTGATGGATCCTCTCAGTGGGGTGTGCTGCCCAGCAGTTGTTTCTTACACTTGTTCAGCTCATGGGAGAATTAATGCCCCACTCTTTTTTTCCCACTTTTTCTACCTGAGGGACTTGGGGCTGCTGCAGTGACCCAGCACTGCACAAAAAGGTGGTCTTCTGTAAAATGAGTATTAATGTTTCTGAATTATTATCATCTGTACAGACATAAGGACTGGTTAATATCTAACTAACCCATGAAACAGCAGCATGTGCTTCTGGCCAAACTGCAGCTCAGTTGAAATGTAACTCAGCAGGAGGATATGGCAAATACTCAATCCATATCAAGTATTATATGATATGTCCTGGCTCTAATTTCCAACAGGTTTTTTTAGAGGGGTGATTAATGGAAAAAAACCTCTTGATCTTTATTATTTCTATTTATGCTTTTTACAGTGATGGTAATATTGGTTTAGGTAATGAATCGTCTGAATACAGCCAAATAATGCATCTTTAGCAGGAGTTTCTGGTTGAGGCAATCGATGATGGTATGTCTGGAATCTCTCTGCTCCCTCTGCACAGCAAATGCCAGAGCTCTCAAGGTTTGAAGACAAATAATTTTGCTATGTATCCTTTTCTGTAACCTGGGAAATACAGTGCATTCATTGTGCTTGCTAAGAGATCCAGGCTAACAATAGTGCATTTATTAACTAGGTTTCTATGCTTCAGGTTTTTTCCCAGAAAAGCTCAAATGAAGGGCAAGCTATTGCACTGTGCAATCTGTGAATGAATTTTTAGATTTCAAAGTTAAAAGTCAGATTGTAGTTCTTTGAGAAGCAAAATCCTGCTGCCTTGGCAATACTTGCATGCTTGGCACAACTGTCAGCTTTGTGATCTGAGTTTCCTGTACAATAAATAAGTCTAAACTCCTTGCTAGGTACCTTCCTATTGTAGTGAAAACCTGGTATGGTGGGAACTAGAGGGAGACACAGCACTAAAATACCCAGCATCCCTTCCTTACGGCAGCAAAATGATGGAGCTGGGAGAAGAAAACAGAAGAGCAATCTAGTATTCCTTTATCATGTTCTAAAATGAGGCTTAAAACCTTAACAACACCTTAATTAATTGCTAGAGATGTCATCTGAGATTCCTTTACAAGTGAGGCATTAGACTACACTGTACCTCAATGCGTTTGAAATGGATATAAACCTACCACTTCCACAGCTTCCCAGGACAGCCCTGGAAAATTAAAATAGTGCTGCATGAACTTCTGTGACTGTGTCCTTAAAGCTGAGCTGGTCTGCACTGTTGGCCAGCACCACATGGTGCTCCAAACAAAGGAGCAGAAGCACAGAGACCTCCCATTGCTGCTGTGCAGGCCTGAGGAGGAAGAAAGAACAAAAATTATTGCACCAAAACATTTTCAGCTTCAAAACTCAGTTTTACTGAGAACTAATGGACAAACTGAAGAAGATGGCATGACAATCTGCCCTCACAATGCAGATTTCTGACTGTGAGACTCCTGTATGACTCTTTGGAAATAATAAAAGCTACATAGATTGAGTGTATGTCCCTCTTTAAAAGGACAGGCTTTCCTGCACTGCTCTTTTGGAGGAACACAGTGTAATCAAATGTACATTAATTTCTGCATCAAGATGCAAGGTAGTTTCAGGACTCTGAAAGGTAGCAAACAAAGGCCTGTATGGAACAGCTTATGTTTCAACTTCAGAGAAGAAGAAAGGGATAGTAACTCAACTTCTGCTTGGATCCCGCGTTGTCAGCTGTAAATCCCTGCACGTGTGTATCATCTTCAAAGAGCTTTAACTGGTGCCTTGCGTTGTTTGTGACAGCAAGAGACCTTCAGGCCAGAGGGCTGGTGGTCACTCACTAGGAGACCACCCAGTCAGAGAAGCCCTGAGCACAGAGAGAGGCTAACTGAGCTGAAGGTCAACTTGATTAGTGTCTCTCAAATGAGTGATGGGTGAGAATGACTGGAGGATTAGCCACTGCAGAATCCCTTGGTGAATGTAACTGTGTTAGAATTGCTCAAACAGACTCTTCCTCAGCCTGGCCTCTCCGCCGCGCACAGGACCATAGGTGAAGACTCATGAGGCAATGCTTTTTCCCATCCTGGCAGTCGCGTCTTCTGGGGTGCAAGATCTCTTCTTGCCACTGAAAGGGTTGTCAGGCACTGGCACAGCTGCCCAGGGAGGTGGCTGAATCACCACCCCTGGAGGTGTTTAAAAGATGGGTAGATGAGGTGCTCAGAGATATGGTTTAGTAGTGGACGGTACGGTTGGACTCGATCATCTTAAAGCTCTTTGCCAACCAAGCAATTCTATGATTCTCCTCTGTTCGCTTAATATGACTGCCAAGTGCTCGGGCTCTGCACTCGCCTCCTGAGTCACAGCTCCTTCTAGGTTGTTTCCCCTTCAGCACTGCACTGCAAGAGCACCCGGCTGCAACTCTGCCCACACTGGCAAAAATGAGGGGAAGTTAAACCAATTTTTGTGGTGTAATGTAGACTGCAAACCTTCCCTGAAACCATGGTTTTCCTTGGAAAACATAATTCTTTACCCTCCTTCCTTCCTTCCTTCCTTCCTTCCTTCCGTCCTTCCTTCCTTCCTTCCTTCCGTCCTGCCATCCTTCCCCATCCTCACAGTAAAAAATCTTCCTTATATCTAGCCTAAACCTCTCCTCTTTTAGTTTAAACACTTTACCCCCTATCCTATTGCTACAGACCCTGCTAAAAAGTTTGTCTCCATCTTTCTTATAATCCCCCGTTAACTACTGAAATGTTGCAATAGGGTCTCCTTGGAGGCTTCTCTTCTCCAAGCTGAACAACTCCAACATTCTCAGCCTCTCTTCATAGGGAAGGTGTTCCAGGCCTTTGGTCATTTTTATGGCTTCTTCTGGACCTGCTCTGACAGATCCGTGTCCTTCCTGTGCTGAGGGTCCAGAGCTGGATGCAGTATTCCAGGTGTGGTCCCACCAGAGCAGAGTAGAGGGGCAGAATCACCTCTGTCAACCTCCTGTCAACGCTTCTTTTGATGCAGCCCAGGTTACAGTTGGCCTTCTGGGCTGCAAGTGCACATGGCTGGCTCATGTCCAGATTCTCATCTACCAGCACCCCTAGGTCCCTCTCCACAGGGTTGCTCTCAATCTCTCCATCCCTCAGCTTGTATCGATACTGAGGGTTGCCCTGACCCAGGTGCAGGACCTTCGCCTTGTTGAACCTTGTAAGGTTTTCACAAGCCTGCTTCTCCAGCTTGACGAGGTCCCTCTGGATGGCATCCTGTCCCTCAGGGATGTCAACCTCACCACTCAGTTTGGTGTCATTTGCAAACTTGGTGAGGGTGTACTCAATCCCATTGTCTATGTCATTGATGAAGATATTAAACAACACCGGCCCCAGAACAGACCCCTGAGGGCCACCACTGATCGCTGATCTCCATATGAACCTTTGAGGTGAAACTAAACTTGAAGGCACGCTCTGTAAGTGGCCCTAGTGCACTCTGCCACAAACACACCACCAGTCACTGGGACCAGACTAAAGCTAGTCTGAAGTATCAACCACTGAAGTACGTATGGTGTGGTACTCCAGTCCTCAACCACCAAGTGCTTTGCCCTGCAGAGGCTGTGCCACTTGCAGATGTAGATGTAGACACAGGTACCAGATGAAAAGTGAATATATTGGAATAGTCTTTATATTGTCTTTCAACAGTTAAGCCAAACCTGCACAATTATACAAGCTCTCCATACCTACTAAAAACCTGGACAAATCCTACCTGTGCTTTCTGCCCTCTCTGGAAACACGTTTGTAAGCCTAAGACTGTGTTAGCCATAGGGTATGGGTTATGGGATGGAACTGGCTTTCTGCAGCTGCAAAATTGCAAATCCCACCACCATCTCTACCGCAGATAATGCTTGGTTAAACTCTGGAAAACCATTCACTTTTAGCTGATAAGCTCTTCAGGAGAAAGCATTACTGTCACCGCTTTGAGCACCAGGTTTTATCACTGGCTTTTGAAATCTGCTTTTGTAGAAACCTGGTAGTGGCATCTTCTCTCTTTTAATCCTCATAACTATATTCTTCTCCCTTTGGTCCTCCTCATCTGCAACTAAAGAAGAGCTGGTTCTTGTGTGATTGACTGGGAAGTGCAGAGGGGAATCTCTGTGACCCTAAGATCACTAACAGCACCATGATTCTCCTCCAGGAAGGGCCCTGTAAGCTTCTCATCCTGAAATTTGTGGAAAAAGCGGTCCTGTAGATTTTTGTTCTCTTGATAAATGTCTTGCTACAATTACTGAACCTACAGGTATCGATTTTTTAAAATGGGAATGCAGAAGACATATTAAGAACCCCATTAGCTGTGCTACTAGAATGAAACCTAAGACTTCATCCTTTCCTTTGAAGGATTCCTTTGATGCCTGCTCCACAGACCTTCCCAAAGTGTTTTCCACAGGTAATGCTGGGACTCATTGCACTGTACATCTGTACGCATATTGAGAGCGTGGATATAATCCTGCAGCTGCTGGCCAGGTAGCTATTAGCATTTTAATTTTACTGAGACGAGTAACACAATTTTACTGAGACGAATAACACAATTTTACTGATAGGAGTAACACAGTCCCATGTCTGATGTCACGGAGGAATAAAATGACGATCTCAATCTGATTGCGATTCTCAACAGAATCTCGGGGGTTTTGTCTTCCAAGGTGGCCACTGCTTAGGGATTGGGCATCCATCTGCTTGTGGGAGCTGGTGAGGGATGGCTTTGGAACTGCTTGGGTTTTTTTTTCTCTCTTTTCTTTCCTTTTTAATCTGTCTATATCTCAACTCACAAGTTTTCTCACTTTTGTTTTTCCTGTCTTTTCCCCAGCTCCACTACAGGGGCTGGGAATCAGCAAGCAGCTGTGTGGGTACTTTGCTGGTGGCTGAGGTCAACTCACCACCATTCTTTTTGGCACCCAATAGGGGGCCTGAGGGGGGCTGAGATAACAACAGATTTGATTGGAGCATGCTAGACTGAATTGATGGCTTTTTTTGTGGCAGAGAGAGATTGCTAATGGCTGCTTTCAGCCTTAGCTGTGTTGCTCTGTTTTACTTGGGGGCATCAATGGTACAAGTGGCTGTAAGGCTGGCATTTGGCCCCTGCAGTTCTGCCACTGGGGACCATCTCATGGAGGCAATCAGAGATTGCACCCTCCTCCTCTTCTCCCCAAGGACACAGGTCTTCCCAGCCACGCTGCAGTGGACCTCCAGCTTCTAAAGCAGCTCTGCACAATGGGAATGCTCACACTGCTGTGTGCTGTCAGCCTGACTTTGAAGCTGGCTACTGGTGATGAGGGTGACGACAGCATCCCCACAGCCCCTGGCTGTCCACTGCCTGCTGCCAGTGCCTTGGTTCCTCAATCCAGAGGTCCTGATTTGGGCCTTGGTGGTGCCTCCAGGGACACCCCAATGAGGAGTAAGGCCAAGGGATGAACCCTGGAGGGCTTAGGCAGATGCCTGCAGCATTGTTTGCCCCCAGTGGTGTTGGAGTTCATGTCTGAGGAGGCATGGAGGCCAAGTGAGGTGGCAGAACACATGAAAGCAGCTTGTCTCATCTATGCCATGAAGAGACAGCAGCTCCTGATGCTGTGCTGGGGTCTGGTCGATGCCTATCGGACTGTCTTCCAGCACCCTCATGGGGGCAAGCTGGCTTCTGTTTCCAAAACACATGCAAATGGACATGGTGGCTGAAGCAGAGACCTGGCTGTCAACTAACACAGAGACCCAGCTGTTGACTATCACAAAGACCTGGCTGCTGGCTACCTCTGAGGAGAAGCAGCAAAACAGAGGTCCACTCTGTTGCTGAGGGAGGAGGAGGTGGTCAGAGCAATCCCGGGTTGTGGCAGGAGGTGAGTGGGAGGCAGAAGCCATCCATCACCTCTTCCTTGGCGAGGTGCAAGAGGTGCAGATAGATTTCACCCATCAGCTGGGCAAGCGGCTCGCCACCTGGCTGCTTTGGTGCTGGGATAAGGGGGCCAGCGGCCTGGCTCCAGAGGACTGGGAAGTGCAGCCACTGGAGTCCCTCATAAGAAGCCATCTCATCAACAGGGAGACTGGGAGGCAGGCCATTGCCCACAGCCTCTGGAGATGGCTCCTCTGAGGCATGAAGGAGAGGTGTCCCTCCAAGGAGGATCTACCAGGGAACGTGGGTAACCACAAAGGAAGGTCTTCCATAGTGACCCGGACAACGACTGGATCTCCAAAAACCCAGATGATATCCAGTGCTCACAGGCCATGTGGTGGTAGCTGGTGTGGGGAGTGCAGCCAGCCTGTGCCCCCACACCGAGGGGCTGGCTGGCCACTGAGATGGCCAGCATGGAGGAGTGGCCCTGATGGCTCCTATGTGCCCAGGGCACCCTCCGCTGCCCCACCACTGCTGGCCACTCCAGCCCCAGGAGCTGTAAACAGAACAGAGAATATACAAATAAATGAACTGTAAAGCTGTGCCTGCTGCTCTTCCTGCCTCCTCCTGCCCTCATAAGGTCCTCTGGAAGATACCTGTGTATGTTTTGTGTATGCATATGTATACATACATATATACACACACCTATATGTATGTACACATACAGAGTCTTGGTTTTGTATATATCCATATATGTTTATATATCGTTACCTATCCCCTATATACGTATTGCATGTGCATATACAGCCCTGTCCACATTTTGCCCATTCATATACATGTGTATCTGTGAATATATTTAGGTACCTGAGGCCGTTTCCTCTCATGCTATCACCTGTCACTTGGGAGAAGGGACCGACACCCAGCTTGCTACAACCTCCTTTTAGGTAGTTGTAGAGGGTGATAAGGTCTCTCCCCTCAGCCTCCTTTTCTCCAGGGTGAGCAATGCCAATTCCTCAGCTGCTCCTTGTGAGACTTGTTCTCCATCCCCTTCTCCAGCCTCATTGCCCTTCTCTGGACATGCTCCAGCACCTCAATGTCCTTGTAGCCAGGCACCGTGCCGGATCTCGTATGTTTGGCACGTGTACGTGTTTTGCACACGCCTACACACACACTTATCCCGCACAATCCCGCGTTTCCCTCCCTGCCTCCCTGGCGTAGCCCGGCGTTTCCCGCACCCCCCGCCTCCCCATGGCAACGCGCGGCGTCCCCGGCTGCAGGACGTTCTTCCCATTTGCTGTCGCCTGGGAGGGGGTACGGGGGAGACAGGGACTGCCCCGAGGAGCGGCCGCACCGGTGCGAGGGGGAGTCCGTGGGGAAAGCGTTGAACGAGGCGCCCGGAGGCGTTAAAGCCCGTTTGCGGTTGCCCAGCATGGCCACGGGCAGCGCCGTGGGGAAAATAATTGGTGAAATCGAGCGGCAGTGCGCCGCCCGGGGCCAGGCTGTGCCCAGAGCCTTGGTGGAGTTCATGGTAAGCGCAGATCAAAGGTTTGAGGGTGGGGCGCTTATTATTATTATTATTTGCTCTGAGTGTTCTTCTGTTCAATGGGAGAGCTGGGCTTGTTCAGCCGGGAGCAGAGAAGGCTCCAGGAAGACCTCATAGCGACATTCTAGTACCTGAAGGGGCTACAGGAAAGCTGGGGAGGGACTTTTTACAGGGACTGGTAGTGGTAGGACGAGGAAGAATGGTTTTAAACTGGTAAGATTTCGATTAGACATGAGGAAGCAATTCCTCATGCTGAGGGTGGTGAGACTCTGGCACAGGTTGCCCAGAGAAGCTGTGGATGCCCCCTCTGTGGGAGTGTTCAAGGCCAGGTTTGATGGGATGGCAAGGGGTGTTGGAACTGGGTGATCTTTAAGGTTCCTTCTAACCCAAACCATTCTGTGATTCAAATTCTGCTAAGGATCGTAAAATATTAAGGTAAATATGCACTGATAGCGTAGAGATCAGAAGTTTCAAACCTGGGTCCCTGCAGTCCAGACCGGTTTTAGGGCTTTTGTGAGGCAGGGGTGAATGGTTCCCCCGAAACCACTGACTGACGCTGCTCGGACTGAATGATGTGAAGCAAGGACAAAAATCATTCCTTTGGTCTTAAAAGCCAACAGACTTCCAATGGCAGCTCCACGGCAGCATTCCCAGGCTGAGCAGCTGAGGCTGGGACCTCTTGGAACTCTGTTGCAGAGTTCTACCTCTGTTTCTTCTACACACAGATTAGCCATTTTTTTTTTTGTTTCTAAACTGAAAAAGAGAAGTGTTCCTAAGTTTTAATATCATTTGTTCCCACTCTTATGAATGAACAAAAGGGTGTGACGCACAGGTGAATATTTATTGCAGGAGCTATGTTTATTCTTTGTCGCTTACCTCTTCCCTCTATTGTGATGGATTCTTTTGTTTGTTTCTCTGTTTAGATAGGGTCAGGCAGTATAAATGCTCTGAATATTTGACAGGGTGGGCTTGGATACCACTTACGCTAAAAATGAAATGGAATCAATCTCAATGTTGTCCTTGGTAGACAACTCTAAGTATTCTAAAAATCATTATGCACTTTGACATCTCCTCTTAGGAGACACAGCACTGCTGCAAAATATAGTCTGAATGCGTCTGCAAAGCTGTGTCTGAAGATGGAGCTAGACTCTTTCTTTTTTGATGGTATAAGAACAGAATCAGCTCTTGACAAACTTGTATGTGAATGTAAATTATTCACAGCAGTACTGTCAGTCTGCCATTCTTTTCCCTGAAGGTGATACCATGGCTTTAAAAAATACACTGGACTCAAAAGCAGTATTGATCAATTAAACATGAAAAGTTTAATGAGTAAAAAACTTGTACAAAAGGCTGGCAAAGATACCCAGCCTGCATACTGGTTGCAAACAGGCCTTTGTTTCCCTGCATGCAGACGAACACTACGAGTTTTTTATTTACATAGTAAACATTTATGCTGATGCGGGTAACACCAACTGAGAAGCTTATAAACAACCATGATGGGAGTTTATAAAATTTTACTTAGAAAAATATTTTTCCCAGAAATGTTTAAAGGAACTGTATTTCAATATTTCTCCTCAAAGTTTGCATCGCAAATCGATTTTTGGTTTCACTTATGTCTCAGAACTGAGATTGAAACTGGGAACAGGTGAAGTAAATTTGTTTTATTATCAAAGACTGAAATGAAAAAAGAACGGGGAAGAAATACTGACTGCATCTTGAGATTTTTCAGAAAATAAAAGGTCAGATGCAAAGTAAATTAATACCTTTCTCTTGGAAATTTCTAGGTGAAAGCTGTTGGTTCAGATCCAAGAAATGACTTTACAGTGAATCAAATCCTTACAAAAAAAGATGTGCAAAACCTCATCCAGGTAATTCTGACATAATGATATTGAGAGTCAGTACTTAGCTCAGAAAATAGTGTTATTTGCTACCTGTTCCCTTAACAAAAATGCCATTTTATTTCAAAATGAACACTTTAAAAATGTTAATACTACTTTATGCTCATGGATTTGTAGCTAAAGACTGGACTATGTGTTTCCTCACGTGAATAAATGCCTTCTAAATGCCTTATATTGAGAGAATCGTAGTGAGGGGTCTCTACTGCTCTTGGGAAACCTGTAGCATAGTCACTCTTAGTTTGGATGTTTCCCCAGTGACAAGAAAGAACTCACTTCTCTGTCTCTCTTCTTAGCTCTGTGTTACCAGGCTGCTTGACACAACAAACCCATCCCTGAGCACAATTAAGATGCAAGTTTACTTTAATATGAACTATACAAACCAAGGTAATTTCAATTATGTTTTCAAAGAAGTTCATGCTGAGCGTTGGATGTAATCTCTCTCTCTCTGTCTCTCTAGGGCTAATAATGATGCCTGTTAAATGACTGGCAGTAAAGCAAAATAAAAAATCCCTGGATAAATGCACTGTATAGGAGTATGATGTTTCAGTACGCATATAGTAAGGGAAAAATGTACATTAGATTTGAGAATACACTCACCTCATCCAGTCTGAGAGATTTACTGCCTATAATGTATTAGCTCGCTTGAGAACAATGATGCTTTCAAGTACAGTGGCTCTGCTGCCTACAGCAAGAAAAACTTGCTCTGCACCTCTGTATCTGAAAGCGAACTGGTACACAGAACTTCATGTATCTGAAAGAGAACTTGATGTTTTATAATATCCCTAATTGAGAGAGATGAGCAATCTTGAACAAATAGCTACAGTTTTAACTGAGTATGTTTTGGTCTCATCAGCAATGACTTTATGTGGTCTGAGAATGGGAATGTGGAAGAAAAATCAAATGGGGAAAATGTCTCTGATGTAACCTGAACTTCAGATCTCAACATGACTGTGAGGGCTGGCTGGGAAACAGAAGACACAGAACAAGAGTAGACAAAAAATAAACATTTCTTTGTGGAGAGATGATGAAAATATTTTCTTGTTAGCACACATTAAAGCCAAGAATTAGCAACACTAGGAAGTTGCTCCAAAGTCTTCTGGACTCAGTAAGCTCCGTAAGTCCAGAAAGATTCTGAGGTCCCAGGTAGTGTTCAGGCTTGGGTGTGTAACTTCATAGAATCATACAATCATGGAACAGTTTATGTTGAATGGGACATTTAAAGGTCATCCAGTCAAACCACCCTGCAGTAAGCAGGGACATCTTCAACTACATCAGGTTGCTCAGAGCCCCATCCAACCTGAACTTGAATGTTTCCAGGGATGGAGCTTCTACCACTTCTCTTTTGTGGAACTCCTCTGGAACCACTCCAACAGGTCAACATCTTTCCTGTGCTGAGGGCTCCAGACCATATTCCAGACCATATGGGCTTACCAGAGCAGAGTAGAGGGGCAGAATCACCTCCCTTGACTTCCTGGCCACATTTATTTTGATGCAGCCCAGGATATTGTTGGCTTTCTGGGCTGTGATTCTGTGATTGCCAGCTCATCTCCAGCTTTTCATCCAGCAGTCTCTCCAGGTCTTTCTCTGCAGGCCTGCTCTGAATCCTTTAATTTCCCTGTATTGCTACTGGGAGTTGCAGGACCTTGCACTTGGCTTTGTTGAACCTCATAAGGTTCACATGGGCCCACCTCTCAAGCTTGTCAAGGTCCCTCTGGATGGCATCCCATCCCTCAGGCATGTCAACCACACCACTCAATCTGGTGTCATTGCTGAGGGTGCACTTGATCCCACTGCCTGTCATTGATGAAGATATTAAACAGTACTGGTCCCAGTATGGACCCCTAAGGGCCATCACTTGACACTGATCTCCATGTGGACATTGAGGCATTGACCACTACACTCTGGATGTGACCATCCAACCAGTTCCTCATTCACTGAACAGTCCACTCATCAAATCCGTCTTTCTCCAATTTAGAGAGAAGGATTTTGTGAGGGATCGTGCCAAAGGCCTTACAGAAGTCCAGATGGATGATATCTGTAGCTCTTCCCTTGTCCACTGATGTAGTCACTCCATGGTAAAAGGCCACTAGGTTGGTCAGGGAGGACTTGCCCTTGGTGAAGCCAAGCTGGCTCTCTCAAATCACCTCCCTGTCCTCCATGTGCCTTAGCCTAGGTTCCAGGAGAATCTATTCCATGATCTTCCCAGGCACAGAGGTGAGGCTGACAGGTCAGTAGTTCAGGTGCATAAGAAATATATGTGTGAAGTCCTACTGCAGTCAGAGGAGTCCAGAGAGCCAGAAACTGCTGCTTGTTTAAGGCCTGAATAGTCCTATGGACTCAACCTGGAGAAGGCTTCAAGGGGACCTCATAGCGGCCTTCCAGTACCTGAAGGGGGCCTAAAGGAAAGCTGGAGAGGGACTTTTTACAAGGGTTGGTAGTGATAGGACGAGGTTTTGAACTGTAAGTAGGTAGATTTAGATTAGAGATTAGGAAGAAATTCTTCACAATGAGGGTGGTGAGACACTGGAATGAGTTGCCCAGGGAAGCTGTGGATGCCCCCTCCGGGGAGGTGTTCAAGGCCAGGTTGGGTGGGGCCTTGAGCAGCCTGATCTGGTGGGAGGTGTCCCTGTCCATGGCAGGGGTGTTGGAACTGGATAATTTTTAAGGTCCCTTCCAACCCAAACCATTCTGTGATTCTATGATTTTACGTCAATCATGCTAATAATGGGAAGTTTTAATTATATCTGTATGGTATCTTGAACACCTACTGCATATATCTGTGTTTCAGAAACCTTAAGCTGATCCTCTGACTGTGGAAATAAATTGTACGCTCTGTATAAGCCAAATGCCAAGATTTTCGATAGCACTTTTTAACTGTCCTTCTTTCCTAGCTGAATTCCTCAGCAGGCGGCACCGTGTTCTGGAGGAAAGGCTGGCCTCTCTGGCCAGAGCTATCACAGACAGTTGTCTTCTTGCAGAAGAAGAAATAGACACTGTGTATCTAAAGATCTTTCTCTATGCGCTGCAGAGCTCTGGCCTGGGATCCCCAAAAGATGCTGATGTTTTCAGGCAAGTAACAGGTCAGTAAACTCCCAGCTGTGAAACTGGGCTTTTCTTATTGAAAAAATAAAAATTCACCTTCTCTTTGCTGATCATTAGATACAGATGTGGTAAAGAGTGATGAAACTCCCCAGACTGTCAGTGCTCAGCCTTGAATTCTCAATTCACCGCAGATTTCATACTTTTTCCAATTGTTCAGGAAGGGGTATTCTTGCTTGTTTGATGATTTTTCTTTTCTGTTCCTTCATATTGAGAGTTTTCTTACCCTTTGTAATGCTTAAGCTGTCCTGCAGAGTATATTCCCCCGGAGAGAGGTGATTGCTTTCATCTTACTCAGTAAGAAGAACAAAGAGCAACAGCTGAAAAATCTTATCAAGATAGTCACAGGAATTCTGTTGTACAACAAGGAACAGGGGAAAGGAGGAAGTGACACTAATGACTGTAAGTAGACAACTCCATGTGGGCTGTGTATTCCCAATTAATTCTTCCTGGTCTTCTTCACTGGAGTGGCTCTAGTAACCCCCTGTCTCTTTACGTAAACAGCTTTAATACAGGATCTGTAAACCTGAAGGAAAAGTACATGTGGTATTGATTCTAGATTTCCATGTAAGCTACTACTTTTTAGCTAAGAGGGAGCCCTACCTGGTTGGTATGGAAGGATTATATGTATTAATTTCATGTACTAATTTACCTCATGATAACCTGTCTCTTATGCCTTTCCATTAAGTGAATTTAATATGTAATTGTTTGCCTTTAAAAGCAGTTAATTAAAATATTGAAATAACACTGTCAATCCAATTACAATTTTCTGTTGAGTATATGTGATGAGAAGTGATAGAAGTTGTTGGGGCATTATCTGGATTCTGGTAATTTAGAGTAACCTCTTCAGATTCTTAATGTGCTCTCAAAAACCTTTTGCATTTTGAATCTTTCTGCTTCTTTAATAAGAAGCAAAAGTCAGTGGGTATCGTAGAATTTTTCAAAAGCTGTAGCAAGGGTCAGGCAAAACTCTATTTCCTCTTATTTTCTCTTTTCCCCAAAAGCCACATTATTTCTGTTAACTTTACAGTTAATTATCAAATAAATGACCGGTCAATGGAAATGTTTTAACGTGCATGTAGTACTCTAGCTCAGTGTGGAGACTTCTTTATAAGAAATATCTGCAGCCCAGTTTTAGGGGAAAACCTTTCATTTTAAAAGAGCAAAATTTTTAAGGAAGACAATATAAGTAGGAAAAAAAAAAAAATCTACCCACTACATCAGAGAAAGCTGTAAGCAACTTCCTAGATTTTTATGATTTTTTTTTCCTCACATGATAAGTAGGGCATTTTGATTTCCTATTATTATAAAACATGCTTTCTCACAGATGTCACCTTTTTGTGTTGTGGCTGGTTCAGTTCTAGGTTCACTGGGCTTGGGTGGCAGTGAGAGAGAACATTCAACTCTTGTGGTTATACAACATGTTGTTGTCTCTGTCACTATAATAGCCCTGAGTTTTGTAACTGATTAAAATATGATTGTTAATCCTGTTACATTTGTTAGCTTACTATAATATGGACTGCTTTGCACTGACCTGAATACATATCCCTTTGGAACAGATGGAAAAACACAGCACAAGTGTTCTTAGGTCAGGAGATAAAAACAGATGTCTTCATGCTTAAGGCCAGTAGTTAGACCACTAAAGTGTTAATTTAGATGTTAGCAGCAGTTCTGTTGGGGTAGGGCTCTGCCTTGGGTTTTTACCCTGCTTCCAAACAAGCAAATCAGGTGAGTGCTAAGCTTTCCCCACCTGTGGTTAGACTGCTTGTAATGCCTGTGCAAATGTGCTTCCCATTCTAGCTTTGTTAAATCTAGCCTTTCTGTGCTCACCGGGTTTTGAGTAGTTGTACCTCAAGCCTAATTACTGCCCTGCTGCTTGCCAACGTTGCTAGCATTAAACATTCAACACACACTACAAAGGGCTCTATTGTGCACTTGAGGAAAGTGGTTGGGCCTTCTTATCCTATTTTCTTGCATAGATGTCTGCTTAAATAACAAAACGTATCACAACATTTGATGTAATAGTTGCCTGCTGCTGATAATGAGATTTTAAAGAAAAATGTATTATTTATAGTATTTTTTATATTAGCTAAAATATGTTTTATTGACCTGTGCCATTTGGGAGGATTGCAGGGTTTTTAAGTACTAATGTTGAACTTTAATAACTGCAGAGGCATATTTTTTCATGTAGTATCTATCTTAGGTTTTTAATAATCATAATCTTTGAGTCATTCTTAGAGCATCATTAGATCTCAAAGTGCCTGCGTAACGGGAGGCCTGCTATTGTTATCTGTATTTTACAAATGAGGAAACTAAGAGCTGAAAACTGTGCAGATTTCCTAAAGTTTCTCAGAAAATCCATGTCAGTAGTAGGACCTGAACTGTATCTGCTATCAAGCAAGTTTTCTCCCAGTCCTTGACCTGATTGTGGTATTTCCACACCTGTAGTTCTGACTCTTTGGAACCACTTGACCACTAAGATACTGTGGTTGAATCTAGTATGCAAGCATTTGGAAATGCAGGAATATATGCACAAATTTGGAAATCAAAATTTAATTGGAATACTACTTTGCTCAAATACTGCACTTTAACCACTTCTCAATGATTTAAATAATTCTTTTGGTATGTATCTCATTTATTCTATACAAATAGTGTGGGCCATTCTGAAAGAAGGCATTCTGTCTGCTACATCGACTGCTGATGAACGTGTTAATGCTTGCCATGTGCTGGCTCACCAGTACACAGCTCTGTTGGAATCCATGCAGGAGGACCCACTCAGATACATACAGCTCAATTCTTTGAAATTAAAAGAAGCACTGTTCAATGTGAGACAACTTGAGGCCTTCCTTTGCATCCTTCTGGTGAGATACCATCATGTTATATCCTGCGGGGTTTTTTTGCAGGTGGAATGTATTCAAGTTACCTACTTGTACAGGACAGCAATATAAGAAAAACAATTCAGAAACAAATGATATAAAATTTATCTCTACATATGAGAACCCACGTCATCTGTTCTGAACTTTGTATCTAACTTGCTAAGTTTGGTAAAAGACAAAATGGATTAATTGTTTACTGCAGTGTGAATGTTCTTCCATTTAACTTCTGGAAGTTCCCTTCTTTGGTTTAATTTTATTACCAAAGGACTTTAAAAGTAGGACTTTTTTCTTATTTGCATATTGATACTCATGCTACCCCAAAAGACATGAGAGAAAAAAATCAGCTTGCTCCATAAACCCTCTCAATTTTAGTCTGCAGGCATCCCCAACACAGATGGAGTCAGCAGAAGTCTTTGCAGAATACGATTTAAATTCTTGAAACTTGCTTTGTTTATGAAGACCTTTCCATTTGTCTTTTGAGAGAATTTGCAGGGTTTTTTTATTTTTTTATTTTTTTAAATATTTTTTACTTCATGTTGTAAAAATGGAGAGGTATTCTACAAAAATTACAAGTATATGTTTGAGAGAAGCACCTGGTTTTGTACCTGAACATTTAAGAAAAAGTATATTTTGTGCAAATATATTTTCTTAGGGTGAATTTTGTTGCTTGGAACAGCTATCTGAAAATAGTTGAATTAAGAGATCTAAGTAAATACTTATTGCTAAATACTTGATTTCTTCACTGTCATACATCCTGAAGTAATTTATCTTTTCAGTCTGATGCTACTACAACTGCTGTAGAAGTTGAAAAGATGAATGTGCAGTTTGCAGAAGCAATGGAGAAATTGAAAAAAATAATGCCAAATAAGATTTCAGCAGATACCAAAGAAATTTTTGTAAGTATTTCGAATGGAAAACCTATTTGTTCTTAATTATAGAAAATTACTAAAGTATTTGCCAGTGTACTTTTGCATAGTTTGTGTTAAGAAAAAGGCTACATTATTTTTCTTCTTTTATGACAGCATCTGTGATTTCTGAAGGGGCAACTACACTAAAAGACTTAATCTCAAGGTAAAAGAAAAGCAAGGTAGAAAAAAGAGAGAGAAGGAATTAGGTGGTATTTTACTGTGTCTTGAGTAATTTTCAGTATTTGTAGACTTACAGTGATATTTTCCCGTTTTGTGTAAATATTCTGTTCTTGCAGAAATAGTAAAAACATAATGACAGATAACAGCACATCAGAGTGTGATTCTTTTAAAGTTCCTTCAGGTAGCAATTCCTATAATTACAATATGACTTCCTGATATAATTTTTCTAAAGAAATTGGGTTTCTGTGATGGGGCTTTCAGCCTCTTTGCCCCTCCCAATAGCTTCTGAATGTTTTTGCCACTTTCAGTGAAATGTATCAGTCTGGAGATGTCAAAATATGTTATTTTCTGCAGGTTTTGAGGAAAACAAGCAATTAGAGAGAGACAAAAATCAAAATCTGAAATGGAAATGCCACAGTTCCCTGCTGGTTTGTGTGCTGTCTGGCCAGGGAGCAACCACATACCTTTGCGCAGCCGATGTTCTATACTGTTTCACCCTTAGCTGGGAGCTACGGGACATGGGAGGGAGGTGTGGGAGGGAAGGAACAAGTGATGCAAACTGCAGGTATTGTGAAGGAGGGTGCTTGATGACCCTTTGAAAATGTGGGGTTATTATGATGGCATGGTGTAAAGGAAATGGGGGAGGCGTATGTCAAAAACCAGCTTCATTTAATTTGCTTTTAATGGAAGGGCTCATTGTTTTGTCTGATATGTCTATGCTTTTGATTCCTTTAGTTAGCTGCTGAACTAGCATGCAGTTCATCCATAATTTAGGTTATAGCTCATTCTTTTAAACAAATAATTAGAAAGCAAGGTAAAGTCTAATGTGGAAGAGGGAGGAAGATCATGCTCCCACCACCTACTCGGGAATATATTTAATGCTTCCTGTAAGGCCATCTGAGTTGGAACCTCATGGGAACAGCAGTCTGACAGAGGTACATCTCAGATGTGATCTGACACTTCAGTTTATGCGTGCTTGGGATTTTATAAGCCAGATGTTCTCATTTGGAGAACATTTTGATCTCTCTTCCAGCTGTTGAAAGCAGGTTTTTTCCTTTGTGGAGCTTAAGTGACATCCTCCTTGGAAGCTGTCCGCCGTTGTCTGCTTCCTTCCTAGATTTTCTTCTCTCTTCAGGTTGGTTAGTTGTTTCTCCTCTCTGCTGAAGACAAAACATATAATGTCTTTTGATTTCAGGTCTTTTGCAGCTAGAGATTTCCCTGTTACAGCACCACTTGAGTAGTTCTTATTTTCAGCTAGTTACTGAGAAGCTGGATCCTGCAGGAATGTAGAGAAGCAGGACATTCTGCCGTTTAAAAACTGTAGGATAAGGCCTGTATATGTCATAAACATCTGTTTTAAGAACCATACTAGATTTCATTAATATTCTTTGTTTATTCTAGTAAGAATGATTTTGATCTTGCTGACTTTCCTTTACTGTCTTCCATTTTGGTAACCGTAACAATTCCAGAGCAGTAGTGACACAGATGAATTTCTGTGCTGATTCTGTTGGCTGCTCTTATAATCATGTTGTTAACATGTGTAAAATATGACGTTGTTAGTGTACATTTCAGGTTTGTTGGAACTCCGTATGTTTAGCTGTAGTGGGGCACATTTTATGTCACCGTCATTGAAATCAGTGTTTATTCTCAAAGCTCATGTTCTTCTGTGTGTGTACATCTATATTTCAGCAGCGCTGCTGGGAATGGCAGCTTCCAGTTTTGTGCTGAATCCCATCCCTCTCTATAGAGGCTTGCACACCATGAATTTGACACGCGTGATGCCCTGGGGGCTGTTGTAGCAAGTCAGTCTGGGATCAGGGCAGAGAAAATAAAGAAACCTGATAGTTTGTGCAAACAGGTGTGGGTTTACTTCATTTGGTAGTTAAGCAGATGCATTTCTTCTGCTGCTTCTTATTCCTGTACACCTTATTTTCAGTTATAAAACTGCAGTATCAGTGAAGTGCTCGATTCCAAGCATGGTGTCAGAGTAACATGTTTGGAGAAGGCTTTGGAGTAAAATGTAGAAAAGTACAATTCTGACTTGTATGCTGGACTTGTATGTGTCAGGTATACATGATAGGAGCTCCTCTTAAAAATTCCAGGAGTTCCCCTGGAATTCTCAGGTGCCGAAGGCCTTGGAGATCAGCCCTGCTTTGTTCATAGCAGGGATTGTTGTGCACAGCACTTCAGTTATGTTGAAGACAAAACAATTCTGGATTTCAGATAATTTTCTTTGTTTTCCAGCCTCTCTTTGTTGCGCTTTCTAACCTCTGGACTGGCTTTAAGGATAAGATGCTACTGATAAGGTTCCTCACAAATATGATTAATGGTCTGCAACAGTTCTCAGAAATCCAGTCACAGCTTTTTCCTAAGGAAGTTCTGTCATCTCTTCTGGAAGGAGTGACTGTGAAAAGCGATGAGGAAAGGATAAGAGAAACCATGGGTACTGAAAGTTATTACTTTTTTGTTTTCCTTTGTTTTCCAAGATTTTGTGGTTTGAATTTTATTTGCAGAAAGTGCTACACATTGATTTTTGAATAATCAGTATTTTCACAGTAAATTAAAATGAGTCTTGAAGTCTGTGGTTTTATTTTTCACACAGTGTAGTTTGGGCTTTTATTTTTATATATAAAATTGAAATATAGCTACTAGATACAAACATACCTTATAAAGAGAATGATCAGAGAAAACTATTTCTTCTTTTTTTTTTCACATTTCTTAAGTTTGTTTATGTCTTTTTTACCTTCCACAGCTTCTGAAATGGAGGGGGGAATAAAAAAGCTAAATTAATGATGCTTTGATTACCATAAGTATTTGTTTGTAAGATGGTATCCCTAGTAACCAAGTTGTACTCCAGGGGGTTTGTAATGCATGAGTGGGAGAAAACAAAACAGAAGAATAAGATGTTACCTTCCTGTTGTCAACCCCGTTTCCAAAGAAAACTAATGCTGCTAAAGAAGGCCCCTGCAGGACTGATTTTTCAGTTGTTTTTCTCCTAAGGCAGGACTAACATTTGGCTTTTGGGCTCCTGGCACTGCAGCTCATCCTGTGAAGACCACAGTAATCCGGTCATCCTGTAAGTTATTATATTTTAAACGCCTGATATTTTGTTACTGAAATCCTTCCTTTGTTAAACCTGTTCTTAGGAACCAGAGTGAATGTTTGTGATTTCAAGAACCAAGAATGGCTTTTTCCAGAGACCACCAAGAATTTTGATAGGTTGCTAATTGAGTACCATGGTTTCTGTGCACATGCGATTGGAGTGAAAGGCCTTCCCCTCCCAGGTGTGTTTTGTAGTTGGGTCTTTTCCTTACTTTATCTGTACACAGGTACTAGTGAAAATGTACAGAAATGTTCTGAATCCATCCTCTGATGTGAAAGCTGGAGTACTGTATTTTCATGGTTTTATTTTTCACCTCAGCTAACTTATTTCCCTGTTAAAGTATTTTTCTTCTAAAACTGCCCACATAAACTGCCCTAAATAGAAGTTAGGAGAGCTTCCAAAGAAAGCAGGCATGAGCAAGCAGAGGCAGAAAGAAGAAGGGGTAGATAAGTGTTTCCTCCTGCTATATGTGCATCTGTATAACCTACAATGCAGCTGAATGCAGGTTTGTTTATTGTTGTTAATGTGTTTTAATACAGGCATAGGCACATGGTCATTTCTTCTGTTTTGTATATGTCTGTTGCAAACACATCCATTCTTGCCTACATCATATGTATTTTTAAACAGTGGTTATAAAATACCAAATATCTTTTCTGAAAAGAATACAAAAGTGCACTTGATAAAGTCAACTATTCATAGGAATTTTTTTTTGTATATTCTAGGACCATTTGTCTTGAAAACAAACCTTACTTCAGCTATCCCATCAGTTCATGTTTTCTCCCATGTCTCCCTATCCTTTATAGAACCTATGCATATGGAACTTTTGTAAAACTACAGGAAGTTGGGAGGACAATGCTGCCACTTCATGACAGCATTAAAAATTATATATTTTAACACCAATGTAGATTACTTACATCTATGAAGTATTGCATATGAGAACAGTTGTCCTGGGTTGGAATCAAGGTCTCTCTAGCCCTGTATCCAGTTTCTGGATGTGGTCAGTAATGAACACTGGAGGATTATGAGAAATCAAGTAGGAATGATCCTTTCTTAATTATATCCTTCCCTGTTCTAGCAGTCAGTGGCTATGGGATTTCCTCAGATAAATATTATGTCTGTTCCCTTCTGTTGAATAATCCTTGATAGAGGTTTTTAATTTATCTAATTGCTTCTTGAATCCATTTAGAGTTTGCCATGGGTTATTCTTATTGTCAGGAGTACCACAATTATAATTATATATACTATGGAAAGGTACCTCTTTTTGAGATGGTTTTAAGCTCTGACTTGATAATGTCGTAAAAAAAACCCTGATAAGTCTTTCTATTAGGAAAATTAGCCCGTAGTAATTTTACATTACATACGATTTGAGGTTTTATAATCCCTTATCATATTATTTTTCTTCAGTTGCTTCTTTTTAATGATGAAGAAGCCTCTTTAACCCCTCATTCTGTAAAATGTATTCCAAACATATGACCATTCCCAACTCCCTTCGCTTTACTTTTTCTTGTTCTGTTGTGTTGGAACAAAATGTAGTATTACAAATGCAGCATATAGGTTGTTAGAATGTTGGGGTTTTTCTCTCCCTCTATTTGCATCCTAAAAATTCCTGACATTTTTGCTTTTTTGATTGCCACTGAGTAGTGCCATTTAATATTTTCAAGGCACTATTTACGATGATTCTAGGTCTTTCCTGGGCATGGACAGCTGAA
Source organism: Tapera naevia (assembly GCA_033556795.1). NCBI lineage: Eukaryota > Metazoa > Chordata > Aves > Cuculiformes > Neomorphidae > Tapera > Tapera naevia. The sequence goes on along the minus strand of JAUMJJ010000079.1, from coordinate 682,931 downwards.
GCAGAGCCTGCCACTGTCCTTGAGCTCAGTTTGTTGTTTCCTGTAAGAGTTATTTGGCCTTTACTGACATTTCATTTTCTCTGTTAATGTAAGGTCCAGCTTCTCAGCAGCTTCAGCTGATTCTTCAGTTAATGTCATGTTATGCCCTTTGGTATAGACTACCGCTCTACAATAAAATATTTGCTGGCGATTGTAGGGGGAACATTTGTGGGTATGGGCTGTTTCCTTATGCCTTTGATACAGGAGTCTTACCTGCTGTTTTTCTGACGTGCACTAAGGCACACTGGATGCGGACTGATCCAAAACAGTTGTATTGACTTAATGAAACAGACTTTTCTGTATTTAAAAACTTACTTTCAGGGATTTATTCGGATTTTAGAAAAAAAAGGAAGTGAAACCAAGCTGAGGGGAATATAGAATCTTGATTAAAAATATCTTTTGTATTGCATATGATACTGCTCACTATTTTATTTTGTGGGATTTGTTTGTGTTTTTTTCTTAGGAAATCCTTCTATTGGAATTTTGAAGCACAAGGAGAGGTGTTACGTTTTCAGTTCCAAAGAAGCTGCATACATCTTTGCTCAAGATCCAGATAAGTTCATTCAGCTGAATGTAGAAAAAGCAAAAGAACATGTAGAACTAATTCAGCTCCTCAAGCTTCAGCATCATTTGGTACACCTTGCTCCATTGGCACTGGTACATATTGCTCATGTCTCTTGCTAATTTGGGTCACTGATTGGTCTACTCTTTCTAGAACATAAAAAGAACAGATGATTCCCATCTTTAGAAAAGAAGTATAAACATCTGCTTATCATGCAGAATGTTTTGAAGGTCCATCTTTTCCAGGTCTTCAGGACCTCGATAAGAAACATTTTCCCCTAATGTTGTTCTCACCCTATGCCTTCATAAGAGAATTATGTAGAGCCAAAGGATTGTGGCAGCAATAAAAGCTGTTTGTCCTTCGCCTAGGAAGATCCTACATCTGATGGGTTTTTTCCTCATTTTTGCAAAAGTAACTTAAAGGGACGGTAGTCAAATGCAATAGAAGATAAGCCAAACACTGTACTAACCAGAGCTTTAGCTCAGCAGTTCATCAGTATGTGCTGGATGAGGGCAAAGTGATATCTGGGGACAGGAATTATGAAATATATTACAAAATGAAAGGGGACTCATTATTAATGAATGTGACCATGTGAAATCCAAACACCTGATTTGGATTCATAGGTGTTCTCTGTGATACGTTGTGAATTCCAGGTCCCTAGCAAAGGAAAGAAGGTAGTCCTGAAGTGGCCCTTGGTAAGAAAGATGTAGATTATATCCTGGCTCTGACAGACATGTGGCCACTTCTCCCCATTATGATTTGTGATTTAAAGATAAACTGATGTGTCTGCATCATAAAGTACTGGTGGTCATAGTGGGATCCTTTTTGCCAAAATCCTATGATTAAGAACTCACTTGGGATGTGAGAGTCTGAAATTCAGCTGTGGCCTTGGCATCAAGGGTTTTCTGTCAGAAATTAAATCTATCAAATGCTTAATGGTTTCTTCTTTTTAGTGGGGACAGGGAAACAGAAATATAGTCGAATGTAAAAATCATTGCCCATTTGTAGTCTGCAGGTTTTCATTTGCTTTTAATAGTAGCATATCCATGCAGTATTTTTCTTAGATATCTGTATTCTCATTAATGCCTTCCTTGTTTTTTTTTTTCATCCAGGCTGGGATGAAACCCACCACACAATGTGATGCTGCTACTCAGACTGATACTCATATCTTGCCTCCAACTATTGTGAAGTCCTATGAATGGAATGAATGGACAATGAGAAAAAGAGCTATAGATTTGGTTTGTATTATTATTACTGGATTTTCATTGTTGGATAACAAAGTTCAGCATAAATTATTGTAAACTTTAATTCCTTACAATATGAATATAACTGTAGTCAAAGATGCACACTTCTAAATATTTCTCCAGGTGTTTTCTCTCCATATTTCTAGACTTTCTTATTCTCCTACTTTTTTCCATGCTTTTCTCCATTTTTTTGAGCAGCACTTCCACTGCCATATCCATTCATTCCAAATTTTTTATTTGCCTTCTTTAAGAAACAAGAGTTTATTGTTTAGCATTGAATTTTAAAGTAGTTTCTCTATACTCAACCCTGCAGAAACTTTCTCTGACCTAACTTTACCATCCTAGAAAAGTATCAAAATGTGAGACTTTTTTTTTTACTTTTTCCATAATGAAATACTCTTAATTTTATCCATATTCTCCATGTTTGCTAAAACCAATTTGCTTTTATTTAAAAAAAAAAATCATCCTTCATGTAGGGTTGGAGAGGTAAGAAACAGAACAAGTAGGCTTTCTATTATTTGTGTTAGCAGAGGAAACGCTTGTTCTACTATCATGATGATTTTTTGATGGACTGGAAATTGCAGTCTGTCCTCAGAAGGCTGTCCACATTCATAAAAGCTTCTAAAAGTAACATATTATATTTTAAAAGCTTCTTTCTATGGTTTGCCAGCATACGCAGTTGACAAGATATAGCACCTGATTTTCACAATTCAGCCAAAATGAACTTATGAGTACAGGGAATATTGCAGTTACCAATATCAACTGGACACAGAATACTGAAGGGCTGATTACTTTTTTTCTATGAACAGAAAGGCCGATTGGGTTTACAAGAGGCCTATCAAAAACCTCTTTTACTTCTGTAATTGACAAAAGTGCATAAATAAATGTAAGATGCGGTCAGTGGTTTATCTTTAGCACAAGCAAAGGTGGATATTTTCCAGAAGCTGAGCATGAAGACCATTCACAAGTAAATTTGTAGCTCATTAGTTTGAAATATTTAGAGAAAGTACTTAAAGTACTAAGGATGTTTTAGCCTCAACTGTCCATATGGGCAATCAGTGAGCTGAAAGAAAAAATCCCAGATGCACGCGGAAGTGTTTTGTCTACAGTGACTATGCTGAATTTGTAATATGGAGGAGATACAGCATTTAAAATCAAAATGCTAAAGTAACAGAAGTAGCTTACCAATGCATCCATGAATCTGATACTTTGAGGTAAGCATTGGACATACTTGTGGATTTTGTTAGAGGATAAGCTCAGATGTCTTTTTTTTTTTTCTGGTGTTCATACTTAGCCAGAAAACCTGTAGTGACATGAAGCATTAAAATATGACACCTGTTTGTTAGGACATCTGTTTGAAGTTAGAAGTAAAATTTTCAGCTCATGTTTGTTTCTCTGTGCCAGCATCATTTCTTGCAATAACACTCATCCAGTTCTCAAGAGGTATAAGTTTAACTGAGACACAGTACCTCACACCTGCATTTGTTTTAATTGTCAGCAAAACCCTTGGAAAAAAAGACCACAATATTTTCCTTCTTTCTATGCCATCTCTTCTGTAAATTCCTTATTGTTCTTTTCTGCATTTTCCATGTTGACACTGTGCTTAGAATTCTGTTGTAGACTAAGATATCAAAATGTTTTTACATCTAGGTCCTCCAATTGCCATTCCACTTGAAAGAGTCCTAGCTAGTGGAGTCTGGAGAGTATTTTGGCTTACCCTGATACAAACACCAAATCTGCCCAACTTCATCACTCTCCAGCTTCCACTTACTCTAGTCTCTGCGGAATGGTATTCCAGGAACTTTCTCACTTACATGTAGGAGTCTGGATCTCACCACATGACACTGGATTTTGTGTATTTTGATGACAAAATTATGTCATTATTTATAGTGTTACATATCATTACTGACAAGGAAGGCTCAGTGGAATAAGGAACATTTTATTGTTTCAAGTGCTGACTTTGTAAAATTAATACTTTGTGAGATGTGGTTTTGTTGCTGTATTTATAGGAGTTTATGTGATTAAACAGAGCTGTAATGATAATTACCTTACCTTGCCAAAGGGTTAATAAGAAGTATCTTGAAAAGCAAGATGTGAATGTCCCCTTCCTGGAAGAGTTCAATACCAGGTTGGATAGGGTTTTGAGCAGCCTGGTCTAGTAGGAAGTGTCCCTGCCCATGGCAGGGGGGTTGGAACTGCATAATCTTTTTAGGGTCCCTTCTAACCCAAAGCATTCTATGATTCTATGAAAGAAGGCATTTTTTTCCCTTTTGTCTGGTACTTTGTGACACCAACACCTAAACCACTTGGTTTGAAAACAAACAAGGCTTGATCTGTAGTTTGGTTATCATCTACAGCATTTGGGATCCTCAAGCTTGTTTTAGGTTTCAGATGCCCAAAGAGATTTATCTGCCTGTCATCCCATTCAGCGTGCTTTCAGACTGATGGGAATGAACCTGAAGTGCTGGAAGAGCTTAACATGAAAACATCTTATTCTAACAAAACAAAAGGCTCCAGTGTTTAACAAAATTTGAAGCACAGTGTCCAAAGGAAAACATAAACGCAATAAGAGGCTGACTTAATATTCTGTGGGATTCATACAGAGATGTACACACATCCTGTTAGTTCAGTAGTTATCAAATAACAGTGGCAAGCAAATATTGACAGTAGGGTGAGGCGGGCCATGTTCCAGGTCTGTGAAGCCCATAGGTGTAAAATATACAAACATACCTAGGTATAGCCTAGTGCTAAAATGTTCTAGCAAAATGTTGCTAATGTGATTCTTTCTGTGTCTTTAGGCCAATTTGCGCCGCAAGTCAACTCTTGGCATGCAGACTAATCTCAGCCATATGAGAAGAGAGAGTTTCACCCAAATATACTTGCCAAAAGCTGTCAGCACCCAGACTAAGCGTGACAACTCAAGCAATGTACCCAGACCACAGATTTTCTTGAAAGGTCTCCGAGGAGGATCATCTTCTACTACTTATATGGTCAAAGTAGACTTAACAAGAGTGGTAGATGAAAACTAAGTGAAAATGAGAAACATAAGGACAGATATTCCATGTATATAAAAACATATCTGCATATATTCAAACTAAAATACAAAAGATTTCACTGTGTCTGTGTATTCCAAGAGTAGCTGATTTATTTCATTTACCTTTTGTGTTGGAGCTGCTGACTGACATTAAGTGGTAGAAATGGACCCCTTTTAGGCAGGAGGGTTGGTGACCTCAGGCCACCCAGATCCACTATGGTCTGGAAGGATGGTGATCCCCGGCCATTCAGACCCACTGCAGTTGGGAAGGATGGTGACCTCGGGCCACACAGACCCATTTTAGCTGGGAAGGACTGTTGACCCCAAGCACCCCAGACCCAGTGCAAGAAGGATGGACAGTGATCCTGGGCCGCTTAGACCCAATGGGAGTGGGAAGGACAGTGACTTTGAGCCACCTGGACCCACTACAGGTGGGAAGGATGGTGACCCCAGGCCACCCAGACCCCCTCTGAGTAGGAAGGATGATGACCCCGGGGGCCATGCAGACCCATTTTTAATGAGAAGGACAATGATCCAGGACCATTCACACCCACTATGGGTGGGAAGTGTTGTGACCACAAGCCACTCAGACCCACCATGGGTGAGAAGGGTGGTGACCCTGGGCTGCCCAGACCCATTTTGGGTGGGAAGTTTTCGTGACCCCGAGCAGCCCAGACCCAATGTAAGTGGGAAGAATGGTGACCCTGGCTGTCTGAACCATTTCAGGCAAGAAGGATGGTGCCCCCAGACCGTCCAAACCTATTTCCAGCAGGAAGGATGGTGACACAGACCATTCCGTCTCCATCCCACCCCTACTCTGAGATGACTCTTGGGGTGATTCTGCCTTGCATGGGCACCCTATAACCCGTGGGCGAGCACGTTCTGAACAGAATCCCCTTTCTTTTCCTTCTTTAAGGACTAGAGGTGACAGGACTAGAGGAAATGGCCTCAGGGAGGTTCAGATTAGACATCAGTAAAAATTTCTTCACTGAAAGGGTGGTCAGGCACTGGAACAGCTGCCCAGGGAGGTGGTTGGGTCCCCATCCCTGGACGCATTTAAAAGACAGGTAGGTGCTCAGGGACACGGTTTAGTAGTGGACAGGTACGGTTGGACTCAAACGTCCTTTCCACCCAAGCGATTGCACGATTCGGTGACGAACGTCGAGCGCAGCCGCCGGGCAGCACAAGGCCCCGCGCTGCCGCCAGGGGACGCCCTTCCCGCGCCGCCCCTGCAGTCGCTCCCGAGGGAGGGGGAGCCTGTCTGGGCGTGACGGCACCCCGACTCGATGGTGCGGCGAGGGGGGGCGGTGAAGGGGGGCGGGACGCTCTGGGCGGCCGTACCGCGCTCTATGGTGTAATGGGAGGAGCGGCGGGGCCCGGCGGGCGGCTGCGGCCCGGCGCTCTCGGCGCCTCTTGCGGGCACGATGTCGCCTCTGAAAGGTGAGCGCGGCGGCGCGGGTTGGGTTCGCTGTGGGGGCGCCGCGGCCGGACAAGGGGTCCAGTGCCCCCCTGCCCCGCAATACCAAGCCCCCGCCCCCCTCCAAGCGGCGCCCTCCCCGCTCCCCCCCGCCCCGGCGGGAGTGGAACCGCCCGCCCCGGCGGGGACTGCGGCGCTGGGCGACACCAATGCAGACCCCGGGGCGGAGGGCTCTCCCTGCCTCCTTCCCCCCCTCCGTTCCCTCTCCCTCTCGCTTTCCGGAGCCGCCGTGCGGGCGGGGCAGCGGGACCCCCGCCTCGCCCTTCCCCGCCGTGAGGAGCCCCCGGGCGCGGCTCTGGGACCCTGAGGCCCGGGCCGGTGGTGTAGGGGGCTCCCCGGGCCCGGGGCCTGTGCGGGTGCCCGGAGCCAGTGGGGGGCCGAGCCCTTCCCTCCGACAGCTTTGCCTTCAGGGGACCCTGCCCAGGGCTCCCCAGCGCCTGGCAGCGGGCCTGGGGGGGACCAGGAGTAGCATCCCCAGAGGGAGCAGGACCAGGAACAGGAGATGCCAGCAGTGTGTGTTAGGCTGGCTCTCAGGTACCCACTGCCCCTGGCGGTGGGCTTGCCTGGGACAAGGAGGAGCATCCCCAGAAGGAGAAGGAGGTGCCAGCAGCGAGTGAGCCAGGTGGGCTTAAGCCCTTCAAGAAGGCAACTCTGCTACCTTACACCCGGGGGACCCTGCTCAGGGCTTACCAAACCCCTGGCAGCCGGCTTGGTGGGAACAAAGAGGCGGATCCGTATGAGGAGCAGGGCCAGGAGCAGGCAATGTCAGCATTGTGTAAGTCTTGCCTTCAGCAAGGCAACTCTTGCTCCTTCCACAGGTTTGCCCTCCAGGGGACCCTGCCCAGGTCTCCCCAGTCCCTGGCTGTGAGCTTGGTGGGGACAAGGAGGATCATCCCCAGAAGGAGGAGGGCCAAGAGCAGGAGGTGCCATCAGTGTGTCAGGCTCGCTCCGGGGTGCCCGCTGCCCCAGTTGCCCCTGGCAGTGGGCTTGCCTGGGACAAGGAGGAGCATCCCAGAAGGAGCAGGAGCTGCCTGCAGCGTATGAGCCAGGTGGGCTTAAGTCCTTCAGGAAGGTGACTCATGCCCCTCCGAGAGCTTTGCTCCCCAGGGCTCCCCAGGCCCTGGCAGCCAGCTTGGGTGGACCAGGATGGGGATCCAGAGGAAGAGGAGGGTCAGGAGCAGGAAGTGCCCTTGGCAGGCTGTTGCCCTGTGGTCTGAGTGCTGGGCTTGACCCTGACTGATGTGTGACAGAGCCTGGTGGGGCAGTGAGGTGAGCTGTGGAGATGTGTGGGAGGCTGCATTGGTGTCCTGAGGACTTTAGCTGAAGGTCCCTTTTGCTGGAAATCCTTTCAGTCAAGTGGGATTTACTGAAGCCACTGAGAGAAACTCTGGGAGAGAAACAACAGCTTCTTTCAGCTCACTTTATTTTTTTTTTTTTAAGCTGATATAAGTTCAGGCTTATCAGGAGGAGCTGTTGGTGTCCCAGCCGTGCTTTCCTTCTTCGGCTTCCAAAGCTGCACACTTAGTGGTGCAGAGATGTGAGCCAGACTGGAGAAATATCCTGGCTGAGAACTAACGACAGATAGCTTTTAACATAACACTGCCTAGTACAGTTCCTGGGTTATGTCGTGCTGCATTTGGTTTACCCAGGTTTGCTAACTCTTGCCAAATTGGGGCATTTTTTTTTTTAAAAGCAGTTGATATAGGCAACCGTTAAATATGGTTTAACATAGTTTACTTGGGTAGCACACAGGCTTAAATTCTTAATATGTAAAACTCCATCGTTAATGATGTTAGTGCTGACAGAAATGCTGTTACGAAATACTTTTTTGTAAAACCAGAGTGGGTTATTTTTGTTCCTGGTTGTTGTACCCTTGGATTCCCACTGCCCCTACACTCTCCCCACAATCCAAAATTAATTTAAAAATGGATTACAGCCTGTAATTCTCTTTTAAGCGTTGCTAGTCCAAAAACTAATTGGCTCTACCTTTTAAAAGTGGTTACTGACATGGGTAAGATTTTTATCTGTAAGGAAGTAGCTAATTTAAATGATTGCTGCAGCAGGAGGTATTAACTGTACCTTGCAGAAATGTTATGCAATAGAAGACATCACTGGCTCGGAAGAAAAATTAACCAAAACATGGGTTGCACTGATTCCGTAACTCATTCCCATATTAAATGAACAAAGTTATTACAAAACTGCCCGGGGCTTATCTGTTAGCTCATTCCTTAATCAGCAGAGGGACATAAACTCATACCAATTAAAGTACATTTCTTTAGGGTATTCAGAACATGGCATATAATACCCTGAAAGATGCTGCTGAGTGACCAGCATCTGCCCATCAGATGCCATAAGTAACAAAGAATAATTTAGTAGTTTGCGAAATGGTTTTTGCAGACACCACATGTTTGCTGGTGTCTTGCGCTGTAGGTCATGCGTTCATGCAGAGAATTCCCATTTGGAGTCTGGCACTGTTCTCTTTACTGGACACAGGAGCAAACTGGCATGGACAGAGCACATCCACACGATGAAGCTCTTGGGCCTTAGAGGAGGGTGCCTGTATCAACAGCTGCCTTTTGCTAGTAGACCTGGAATGGGCTGAGTCCCGAATTAGGCAGGATAGTAGCTGGTCCACAGTGAAACTGTTACAAGAATTGCTACTATTGGAGGAGTACAGCAGTGGGGAAGATGAATGGAATGAAACAGATGATGCGTAGTCTTTGTGTGGTTTAGTATACTTAAACAGTCATAACCTTAGTGTTTGATTTTTCAAGAAGGCTCTTTGTGTGGAGTCCCATCATCATTCTGAGAAAAACTCTTACTAGCTTTGGTGAAAAACAGTGCTGAAGGAAATGCTGCCCTGTTTATTAAAGTTTGCTGGAACAAGTCCCGTCTTTGCTGATACTGAACTTTTCCTCTCTCTTTGTTTTTGCTGGTCTGCCAGTGCTCTTTGTGTCAGGGTTTAGTGTACTGTGTGAAGAGAATCAGCTGCCATTTCAGGGTGAGCACTTACTGTCAGTCAAAGAGCAGGAAAGACAGACTTCTTGATTACTTTTGATTGCTATTAGTTGAAAATGATTAGTTATTAGCTATGATTAGTTTTTCTAGAACAAAGAATGAGGGCAGGACATTACCTTATTTTCAAACATCTGTTTTTTCTGTGCGGTCTCCTTTGAAAAGAGACTTCAAAATTTAACTTAGGTGTTTAATAGGAAGTATTTCACGGCATCGTTACATGCTGCCACGGTAGTGTTTAGAACAGTCCTTCAACTGGAGAACACCCTGTCTCAGTTCTTAAATTAAAATGAAGGTTGCGCTGTCTTGTCATCTTCCTGTTTTTTTGATTTTGCTTGTTGCAGAAAATGTCAGTTTACTGTTCAAGCTGTACTGCCTCACCGTGATGACCCTGGTTGCTGCAACATACACGGTCGCGTTGCGGTACACAAGGACAGTGGAGACAGATATGTACTTCTCAACAACGGCTGTGTGCGTCACGGAAGTTATCAAGTTGTTCTTGAGTGTGGGCATCTTGGCTAAGTAAGTATGGTAATGCTAATCATTATTTTGAAAATGAATCCCGGCTTCTGACCTCAGATTGTCAGATAATGAAGTGCAGATATATTTGAGGACACAACTGGATAGTCATGCAGTGGAATAGTCATTTTGGAGCGAGTTAGAACTTGTGAGTCCTCCTCAACTGAAACTTTTTCGTAAACACCGCGGTGTTCAGGTGTGTCCTTTCTGCATATTTTCTATTTTTGTATGCTTTGGCATAGGTTCAAAATGTCAGCATGGATTATCTGCGGTGTTTTAGGTCTTAAAAATACTGGTGTGGATGAAAGCTGCACTGTGAGCCAGGGACTGCCTACTTGTATAAAATAGTAAAGTTCCTACTCATAAATTTTCCCAAAAAATGTTGCAGACAGACACTTTGCTGTCTCTGTTAACCTGCAAAATCAAATCTGAAAGGCTCTGTGGTCAGAAAATATTAGTGTTTCTGTAATCTCAGACTACCACTAAGAACTTGAACTTTAGTCTACACGAGAGCACCTGAAGTCGGGAGACCATCTGTCTGCTGTCTTTCAGCTTCCCTGTCCTCCATCCTTGGAAGAATCTTTGCATTCTGGACTTTTCCAAAGCCCAGTTCTTGCTTTTGAATTTGTTCTGTTAGGGTCTCTGCCTATCTTTTTGTGGCTTCTGGTACATCAGAAGGCTGGCTGTTTTGTGCTAGGGGATCATGAGGTCACATGGTGTACTCCAGATTTCTATCAGATCTTTTCTACTTAACATCAAAACAGCATTTTACTTGCTTTGGAAATGAAACAATATTTGAATTTGGTAAGGCAGCTGTGGCAAATTGTCTTCTTTTGTTTAAGCTTTCATTAAATGTAATGTGTTAGAAAAGGCAGATGTGACCAGTGTCAGGTTTATGTTTTTCTTTTCATGCACCCTGGGCTTCTCACTCTGACAGCACAAAATACTGGAGACGTGTCTCTGCTGCTGGGTGACTGCACTGTGGTTCTCACAGTGCTGTGGCTGGTGTGGATTCTGATCCAACCTGCTCTCTGGAGACTGCAGCAGCCCACATTTCTCAATAGCGAGGGACCTGTGGGTGGCCTTGCCTGTGGATATAATTTCTCATATCGGTTCCTGTTGCCTGGGTCCCAGACTGTTTGTGGTATGGCAAGAGAGGCCTAGTTCAGCAGCATAAGCAATCTGACCTTTGTTAAGGGTCAGTAATATTGTGTTCATTAAATGTATGAATGGCCTCTTCTGGTTGTAATAATTAAAAAGGCAATTACTTTTAATTCACAAGTTCATTATATTTTTAGAACAGCCACGCATAGGCAAAAAATCCATGTAGCTTGTCGTCCTCCCTTTGACAGTAGTCAGCAAGAGGATGCTTGGAACAGAAGGACAGACAATAGGGCAAGCATGGGATTAACTTTCGTTAACTGGTCACAGAAGCTTAGTGTGCACACTGTGGCTCTGGTGCCTGACAGTCCTGTCCTCTGTGAGATTGTCCAGTTTCTTTTTGTACTGTTAGTCCTTGCTGTATCCGTGAAATGACTCCTGCAATGTAATTACATGGCATACAAAAAAGTACTTTTTAATAAACACTTTATCTAGCAGTTTCACTGGATTCTGTCTTCTTGTCTTGACACACCATAATTAATATTTCCCTCTTCATTTTTATTTTCATATATTTCTACAGATCTCTGTTGCATTTTCATCATTCATTTATTTTCTAAGATGAGTGGCCAAGTCTAATTTTTCCATCATCATCCTAGTACCCATCTCATATTATTACATGCCTTTGGATTTGGGATGTGAAAGTGCCATGGCACTAGGCAGAGGAGTGAAGATGCTCTCTGTCTTGGTCTTGGTTCCTTCCCAAAGTGGTCATAACATTCCGCTCATTTCTTTGAACACAGCTGAGCTTTGAGTTGGCCATGTCAGAGAGCAACTCGCATCTTTCCCCTAAATGCCAATAACTAGTGTAGAGATGGTTGCTCTGTTTGGAGGCTGTCATTTCCTAGGATTCCTTCTCATTTATTGACACCCGAGCTTTACTTGCCAATTAAAATGGGATGAATCTGATTCACTGAGTTGTTTGAAGGTTGTGATGTTTATTCTGATCTGGCCCGCTGGTGGTTTTTTTCCTGCATAGCTGAGAAAGAGATGGGCACCTGCAGACACTGTTCATCTGTTCATGCCCACCCCTCCTGGGTAGGATGTCTCGCTTGCTGGTGGGTCTGGATGCCTTCCTTTACTGTCTGGGTAACTGATCTGTTTCTCACATGGCAGAAGACCTGGTGAATTCTGCTCAGTGTAGTGAGAGACTCTGACAACTATTGAAGGTTCTCTTTTGGATATCACCTATAGTTAAGTGTATCAGCAAAATTTCCAAGTAATCTCTAGTTTTACAAATCTGTCAATTTCCTAGTAATCTCCCATTTTAGATCACTTAAGAATGTGCTGAACAGCATAAATTTCAGCGCAGTTTCCTTCAGCATCTCTTATGCAGCTTTCTTCATTTTTAAATCCTAACTAGTCTGTCTCACCCAAGTCAAGGTGCCTTTGTAGTTTAATAACCAGTTAGAAGATAGAATACAATATTTTTTTTAGGTACAGCAGGATATGTTTGGGTACCTTTTTCCCTTTGAACGAGGCTGCAGTATGATCAATTGATCGATGACTGCAGTATGCAGGATACTGGAGTGTGATTCTCGCGTTGTTCCGTCTGCAGAATTTTTCTTGCACTATGCTTCTGCTGTGTTTACTTTTAGGGCTTTTCCTGGAAGGCACATTTAGTGGATGAATGCCAAAAGATTATCTTTCAAAAGAGAAGTTTATGATCGTTTATGCTGTGTTACAGCTGTACTCTCAACTTCTTATATTTTTTTAAAGTCCAATTCACCACGTGGTAATTACGTTGCCTTCATTCTTAGATGGTGCATAATTACTTAGCAATGGATGAAGAAAAATAGAGCCAATTTGCAAACTCTAGCTTTACGTTCAGCTTTTCTAACAAATGCATGTTTCTGTCACAAAAGTCATTGTTGTTAATAGGAGTTGGACTCAATGGTCCTTGTGGGTCCCTTCTAACTCAGATCATTCTATGATGCTATGATTCTGTGATTCTATGATTCCACCTCTTGCCTATTCACACCTATGAAGAAAACAGAATATGGTTTTTAAGTTGAATCTAAATCAACATCAAGAATGCTTAATTCAAGCTAGATAATTTTTAATGTTCTTATTTGGTTTTGCAGTGTGCATCTTTGGGCACCTTATTTTGCATTATCAGCTGTGCACAGAGGCTTGTTTTAAATTGTTCGTGTGGATTTAAACCTGTATCCACATGATCTTTGAACTAAATTCAACTTACAGTTAGAGATTCTTGATAAGTGCATGCTTCAGAAAGCACACCCACTGCAAAGATGAACTATTAGATAGTTGGGCTTCTTATTCGCAAAAACTAAAGTGGAAACGGTGCTTACTGGACATCTGTTATTCTGCATTGCCAAAATTCCATCCTACAAGTCAAAACAGACAGAAACTACTGTTACTGCTGTAATTTGACATTAAACGTGTGATCAGCTAAGTCACTGAGTGTGGTCTGAAACAGAAGGAGTTATAGTTTAAATATAATTTTCTTCTGGTTTGAGCTAAAATAGAGTCAGTTTTCTAGCTTCACCTCAGTCTCATCTAAGTAACCACATTTTCTGCAAGGCAATTGCATGTTTTTCAGACAGTGTTTGTCTCTAGAAGTGATAACACAGGACATTGGTATGCAGAAAGGCCATTGCTTGAACTTATTCCTGGAGAAACCAAGGCCGTCCTTGAGCTAGTGGATGCTATAAGTCAAAGGCAAAGGAGGAGCCGACAGGACAGATGATTCCAAACTGACCAACAGGGTATTCCATCCCATACTCGTCATAGTTGGTATAAAACTGAGGAATCATGAGGGTCTCAATCTCTTCTGTGATGGCTGATGTCCAGTGAGGACCTCATCTGTCTGTTTGCTCCTGATCCTAGATCTGTGCATTCCTGAATCCAGTTTCTGTGTCCAGTTCTCCCCTGCCACTTACTGTGTGTCTGATGTACGTCTGTGGTGACGTACAGTCATCGAGTGGTGGATGTGCAATTTCGTATATTTGTATATATTTTATTATATTATATATGAATTGTATTTTCTTCATTATTATTATTATTTTTGTTCCATTAAAGCTACTTTAGTTTTAGTTTCCAACCTGCAAGTCTTTTCCTCTCATTTCCCTCTCCCAATTGGGAGCCCAGCTGCTCGGTTTTAGCTGCTGAAATTCGCCAGGCCGAGGCTGAACTGTGGCACATTTTCTTGTTCAGCAGCCCACCTTGTGGTATTTTTTGACTTCTTATTCTCACAGAGTAGAACTGCATCTGTGTTAATTTTTTTTATTTGCAGTTAGGCATTTGAGATAGAAGCATTTTAATCCAGACATACTTGGGTTTCACCAGGAGCTCTAAGTTTTCTTGTACATCATCTCTCCCAGTGCTGGGCAAAATGATAAATACATAGAGGAATAAGTAAACCAACAATTTTTCCTATAATGTCAATGAGTCATAGCATTTTATGCAGTTCTGTATTTCATGCAATTAACCACAGTGAGCTGTACCATAAGCTCTTGCCCTTGTATTGCAAACTTTAAGTGCTACTTGGCTTCAAATCAGTGGTTGTTCTTGTGGCCAGACGCGTCTTGCAAAAGCCTCCTCTCTGGCGTGCTTGGTGTCACCAAGTCTGTCTCAAGCAAAGTATCCCCTAAAGTTAGGAAGGAGCTGCACATGTGATCTTGCTTGCACAACAAGAGAGTGGGGAACCATGATCACCTCTCTTTGGGAACCGTAAGCCCCAACTCTGTTTTCTTGTGCGTGTTCTTTGCTGTGGGAAAATGACAAGAATCCCTTGTCCGAGAATCACTGCAGAAAAGGAGCTGTATCCTGGTGCCAAGCAGGAAGGAAGGGAGGAGAGAAACTTGGACAGAAAGATCATGAGACAGTAAAGTCCATAAATATTAGGCGAGGAAAAATTTAAGAACCTGGAGCATAGAGTCAGGGATTGATCAGGAATGGAGAATGTGCTGGAACAAGGTGGGTGATGAAGGAGCTGGGGGCATAGGGAGATTGCTATTTTTGCATAATAAGAATGTGTAAGTAGATGACATACAATTGTGAAAAGAAAGAAGCTGGGACCTACATGAAATGGGGGGAACTGGGCTCCTGGGGCACCGAGGAGGTTGTGAGCTATTTGTTCATATGCCTGTGTACGGCAAGTATTAAATAGAAGAGCAACACCTGTTGCAAGTAGAGAGGCCTGTGGGAGGAGACAGGAGTCATTTTGGATGTTGGTATTTGTAGTGACCAAGCAAGAGAAGTATGGCAAGTGGGAACATGGGACTTGAGGAGAGCTGGGAAGGAAACTGGAGGACCTGAGTAGCAGCGACAAGTAAGCAGTAGATGTTGGATTGATGTATGAATGATAAGGGAGAACTAGCAATGCATAGATAAAGCGGGACAGCAGCAGGAGACAACACATTCTTCCCCATTGCTTGCTCTTGTGCACACTGCTATCGCATGAAGGGGACGTGTGAAGATGCAAGGCTACAGGGAGCTGCTGTATATCCTGCCAGACCTCATCAATTGTGCTGGTGCCAGTCCAGCATCTCTCACAACACAAGCAAGAAGAGAACCCCGGGGCTGACTGAGGAGTGAGAGGTGTTTCCCCCTCAGGAGCGTGCAAAGATCTGGAAAATGACAGGCATTTGACATCACATACAAGTATTAATAGCAAAAAAAGGAAGGGGCGGCACACTTACACGGTGACAGCCTATGTACTTAGCCACTTGTTCCACTGGTTACAGTGGTCATTTGTGGTGGTGGTGTTTAATTTATTACACATTAATGCATCTAACCTCCTGATTCCAGAATGTCTTTTTCATCTTCAGGGGTTTTGACTTGTTGATAACCATATTGTTTTTTTCCCAGTTAATTCTTTAATAAGCAGAAGGTACCATTGCTTGTTAAGAACAAATTTTCAGCCTTCCCAAAGTGTTCAATTATTTGATTTCTGTTTTCAAATGCCAATTTACGAGAGTCCTCAGTTGTATTAATATTTTGTTTTGCAGAGAAACTGGAAGTCTGGCAAGGTTAATAACATCTTTAAAAGAAAACGTATTCGGGAGTCCTACAGAATTGCTAAAATTAAGCGTCCCATCTTTGGTGTATGCTCTCCAAAACAATATGGCATTTGTGGCTCTCAGCAACTTGGATGTGGCAGTCTACCAGGTAATACATGCTTCTGTCAGTAACTGATCTGTAAATACCTTTGTCTTTACTGTGTCACAAGGCCTGTGTGTTAGGCGTCTGTCTGCCTGGCACACATTACTCTCTGCAGCCTTAGTGTTACAACAAAGAAAGCATCGCTTGACTTTTATTGGGAGTACATGCACTGTTGCAGAGCTCTAGTTTTCTGGGCTAACCCACTCACTGCTAGAGTCACTTCAAATTCACAGTGTTGTAACTGTCAATGTTACAAAACCCCAGGGATCTGGAGGAAATCAATGAATATAATATTGTGGCTGAATTTTCTATTTTATTTTCTTGGGTTTTTTGAAGGAGTTTCTAGAACTGCATCTTCTGTGCTGTATTCCCATCTTCTTTAGGTAACATACCAGCTGAAGATCCCTTGTACAGCTTTGTGTACGGTTCTAATGCTAAACCGCACCCTTAGTAAGTTGCAGTGGTTCTCTGTCTTCATGCTATGCGGTGGTGTTACCCTTGTTCAATGGAAACCTGCTCAGGCTACGAAAGTACAGGTGAGAGTTTACATTTTGCCACTTCACCACAAAGAATGAACTGCTTTTTACTTTGTATTTCACTTCACAGGAGCTGGGATGAAGGTAAAGTCTCTTAAATTCCACACAGCAGTACCCCTTCCCTATTTCCAGCCTCTTCATCTAAACCAGGGGTGTCAAACTCAAGGCTCCTGCCGCTCTCCTGCTCCTGCAGCGTAATGTGCATCACACGCTGCACATGTGACCAGCGCTGGCAGGAGCGCAGGGACAAGGAGCTCAGCACTGCCACTGCAGAGAAACAAAGTACCGGGCTGGATAAAACAAGGTGGGGGCCAGATTCGTCCCATGGGCTGTGAGTTTGACAACCTTGCTCTACAACATAAACACTCGTTTTATCATTCGCTTTCACATTTATTGTGTACCAGTCCAGGCAGGCTTGCAGTGTTGCTTCACTCTCACTTGTTGGAGAGACATCTGATTGCTACAATTAGTGTGAATTACCACTCACCAGCCTAATGCACCATTGTAGGAGTATCAGTAATACAGTGTTTCCAGCAGTTGGCCCTCTGGTATCATTGTGATTATTAGAGCAGAGAACTTGGAATCAAAGCCCTTGACGGAATTAGGACTGAAACTCCAGTGCCTCATGGGTATGGGTATGTCATTTAAACACACCCTTCGAAGGCACTGACTTAATCCCATTCTAGGAAAAACAAGTGTCTTCTGTTCCTTAGGTCTTAGTTGCTGCTCAGAGGCATTAGTGGGAAAGGCAGGTCACGCAGGTGGGAAGACTGGCCCCAGCCAAGGGGATGGGGCCTGTGAGCACTGCAAGGGCTGCTCAGAGTACACATAGGAAGTGAAACATCGCACAGCTACCTCGAGCTGATCTGAAGGGCAGCTCTAGCCAAGCAAGTACATTTTATACTGTAATGAAATGCTAATAATTTTGTTGTATTTATTAAGTAGCTCTGGAATTGATTATTGTAAATTACTGAAGTGTTGCATCCTTTTTAAAATAATGGTTGATGTTGCAGGTGGAGCAGAATCCATGGCTAGGGTTTGGAGCGATTGCTGTTGCTGTGTTATGTTCAGGATTTGCAGGTATAGTAGTATTTTTGTACGCAGGTCGCATCAAGAGGACTGGAGAACTCACAATGTTTAAAACAGAACATTCTGCATTACTTAACTATCTTAACTGATCATAAGATTAAAAAGGACTCCACCTCCTCTGCCTGTAATTGCCTCCTACTTGCAGTAGTTATGACAGATTCATGACACAATTACTCCAGTTGTCAAGCAAATGACTTGGAGCACAGACTATTGGTTTGAAGTGCTGCAACTTAGAAGGCTGGTTTGTAAGTGGAAATGTCTTTCAAATGCTTTGAATAATACTGTGGGGAACATCCATAATGACTTGGTCAGTACAATTAATAAATGTACATCAATTTTATAAAGTAGGCTTTACAGCAAATAGCTCCCTCATGGTGATCATGTGAAATACTTGCATTTTTTTATACGGGGAACTGACCTCATCACTCAGTTCTTGCGCTTATTCCCAAAATACACATTGCCATAGTCCTGTTGGTGGAAAAACTGAGTGAGATGCAGAGGGAGCATAAGAAAGGCAGAGAGCAAGATGAGTAGCAGGAAGCCTAGATAAGCTCCATGAAGGATTTTTCTTTGTGGTTTTTGTTTTGTTTGGTGGTGGTTGAGGTATATTTACAAACAGCATTTCCCTTCAGAGTAGTTTGTCTCTGGCTTCTGCAGTAGGAGACCAGACCTGGAGGATAGTGAACTGTTGTTAATTAAAAAGGAAATGTAAATTATTATTTAATTTGAAAATTGGCTCACTGGATTCTTCCCCTTCCCTTTGTAAGAAAAAAGGTACTATCACCCACCTCTTGTACCATACAGTCATGCAAGAATAAGCTTGTGCTGTGAATACACGCTTGTTACTCTTGGAAAAAATTCTGGCTGGCAGAGGGGAAAAGGAGGAGGATAAAATTCTTGTTTGTTATCTTCTCAGTGAAATGAGCTCTTTGAAGCAGAAATACTAAATAAGACTCTGTAGATCTCAATCAAGTGTTCCTGGCAGGTTAAAAATTTACTCATTTTAGTAGATGCTCCCAAGCCATGAGTCAAAATGCAGCATTCACAGTGAAGCCTACAGAGTCTCTTAAAGCTCTCTCACTTTCTCTGATAATGTGGGGAGATGGCTGAGCCTCTAAAGGTGTGCAGATTCAAACAATTGGAAGGGCTAATGCGGGCAGCTCTAGAGGATTTAGACACATATGGTTTTCTTCTCCTGCAAAAGAGTTGCAGCTTGGGTGTTTCCTCACTGACAGCTGTAGCTTTGGGGCAGCTGTGAGGACAGAGTGTTTCATCCGGGGAGATCCTTGTGGCCTTGGGGCTTTACATGCTGAAAACATAAATCCTATTCAAACTCCTTTCCTCTTCTTCCTTCCCATACGCACATGAGGAAGTTATTTTGGCATTCCACCTTCACTTTCTGGACTGACCACATTGAATGTTTTATATTATTCTAGCAAAGTAAAAAAAAATTATGTCCTTTAGAGATGGAAAAGAAGTTTCTGATGCTGTGATAATTTCCAAGTAGCACAACAATGCTTATATAATAAAATCATTGGATAAATATATAGTGGCAGATACTTTGTAACTTGAAACAGTAGTGAAGAGTAATTTCTTCTAAGCAGCACCCATTCTTTCCTTCGTATTGTCTAGTGGAATTATTTTTTATGCATTTTCAGAAATCTAAATCATCATTTAATTGGTTTGCTTACTGTTTTCTTAGTTTATAAAACGTACAAGTATGGTCAGACTGGACCCAGATTTCTGGTACTTTGGTTACGTCTCGTTGTTCTCTGTGGGTCTTCTCAGCAGTGGGGGTTCTTTTAAGCACTGCAGTTCTTAATAGTACTATTTTTTGTTTAGACTGTTAAAATACATTCATATGAGATAATATTTTCTTGGATTTTTTTTTATTTTAACCCATGAAATATAAATCTGTTCTCTTGTTTATTCACCATAAATATTCATTATACTGTATTAAATTATAAATTGCATTTTTCATGAGTAAAAGAGTAGCAAGACCTTCCTTGAAGTTACCTCAGGGATTTCAGGAGGAGTGTGTGCTTAAGGTTTCTAACCTACAGGTCTTTTTTCTGTGCCCCCTTTGTCAGTTCCATATACTTTTCTCATATCATATGAAGGTACTTGGGTGACATTAATCAGCAATAAATTTTTAGTCAGTAGGACTCACACCAGAAAGTCATAGAAGTGGCTGAGAAGATCAAAGTCCTGCAAACCGCTGTCTGTGTTTAAAGATGCGGAGGAAATTCCAGACATTAGCAGAGTCCTGTTATGGGAGCAGTGGTTCAAAAGGCAGTTAGTGATGGCCTTGGCGAATGTTGGCCTTTTAGTCTGACTTAAACCTCCCGAGAAGAATAATGAAAAACTATTTGGGGAATTTCAATAATGCAGGGCGTAAAACTGCATGGCACCGTGAATGAGAGCTTTAGATTAAAATGAATTCCATTTCCTCAAAACCAATCTTTAGTTTCAATTAGCAGAAGGCATCGGTTTTGATTTGCTCTTATAATCCCCTGAAGCTGTGGTTTCAGAATGTTGCCATTCTGCCAAATACTCTGCAAGCACAAGACTTCTGAGGAATTTTCAGTCTCAGTAATGAGGTAATGTAGTCCCACCCCTGTTCTTAGCAGTAAAAAATTTAGTATCCCACTGAAGGGAGAAAAAATGTTCTAATATTCTACATCATAATAAAACATATAAATACTGTCCTGGGGATAAAATACCAGGTGCCAAGGTGAAATGTCTTGTTTTCTGTTATGGAATTTTACAGAAGTAAGTGCTGGAGTTGCCAAAAGCCTGGCAAATCAAACAGAAATGAGGATTAGTTTCAATTGTAGATGAGGTTCATTGTTAAGTGTAAAGAGAAGTAGGATCTATTTTCAATGTTACGTACCTATTAAAATGATCCTGTCCTGGAAGACACACGCTATCAGGATGTGGTTTTAGGCCTTCTGCATTGGGAACTTTTCTGAAACATAGCAGTCTGTAGGACAAGATGATTCCAGTGAGTCATAGAATCACAGAATGGTTTGGATTGGAAAAGACTTTAAAGATCATCCAGCTCCAAGCCCCCTGCCATGGGCAGGGACACCTCCCACCAGACCAGGCTGCTCGAGGCCCCATCCAACCTGGCCTTGAACACTCTCAGGGAGGGGGCATCCACAGCTTCCCTGGGCAACCTGTGCCAGTGCCTCATCACAATCAGCGTGAAGAATTTCTTCCTAATGTCTAATCTAAATCTTCACCCTTCCAATTTAAAGCCATTCACCCTCATCCTGTCACTACTTTCCCTTGTAAAAAGTCCATCCCCAATTTTTCTGTAGCCCCTTCAGGTACTTGAAGGCCACTATAAGGTCTCCCTGGAGCCTTCTCTTCTCCAGGCTGAATAACCCCCACTCTCTCAGCCTGTCCTCACCGCAGAGGTGCTCCAGACCTCTGATCGTCTTCATAGCCCTCCTCTGGCCCCGTTCAATATCCTTCTTTGGATCTTCCAGAACTGGACGCAGGACTCCAGGTGGGGTCTCAGGAGGGTGGAGTAAAGTCATTAAGGATGACACTACATCTCACTGAAAACTTTTTTTTTTTTTTAGGAGTTTATTTTGAGAAGGTCTTAAAGAGTTCAGATACTTCCTTGTGGGTGAGGAACATTCAGATGTACTTATCTGGGATTGTGGTGACTTTGCTTGGCGTGTACATGTCAGATGGAGCCCAGGTTCTGGAGAAAGGGTTTTTCTATGGCTATACGTACTACGTCTGCTTTGTCATCTGTAAGTATCTTGCAGTTTCTTGCTTTTTTTATCTATGATATAACTGAAGCTACAAATTCAGTCTGACCCACTGTTCTTTCCTTTACTGTGTTTTGAGGCATTTTTGTAAAAGAATCATTATCCTGGAAATTATTTACTCGTTCAGTTTAGAACTGTGCTGAAACAGAAGCCTAAATGATTGAGTAGTGAGTAGACCATTGTTAAAAGAGTCAGATCTGATCTACTAGACGCCATGTAGACATCCCATTTTGCTGAATGTTGCATTAGATCACCAACTGGGATGACGTAGCCCAAACAAGGAGCACACCAGCAGGGTAAAATGCCTCATTTCAAGAGTAACCTACTGCACCTTTACTAATAGAAACATCTTATCTGCTTTCCAGTTCTCGCCAGCGTAGGTGGCGTCTACACTTCAGTTGTCGTTAAGTACACAGATAACATTATGAAAGGCTTTTCTGCAGCTGCAGCCATTGTGCTTTCTACCGTGGCATCAGTCATCCTCTTCGGCCTCCAGATAAGTAAGTGCCATTTTGCCTTTGCCTTGATCATACGTGCACGTTTGCTTCCTGCTGTGAACAGAGCAGGCAAACAGGGCACGGCACAGTTTCTGTGGCAGTCTGTGCAGTGGGGCATGCAGAAAGGGCGTAGCCACCCAAACAGCTCAAGAGGTGAGTTCAGTTGGTGGTCATCGTCCTCTCAGGAGTTTGGCTGTGGTATCTGCCTGGCAGAAAGCTCTGTCTCTGCACTCACCAAAATGGATGTGGCAACCCAGACAGAGCTCCCGTGAAGACATGCAGCTGTCCAAGTCTTGGGCTGCAGGCAGTGCTGGAGCCTTTCCCTGGTAACAGATGACAGCGCTGAGAAGAGCTGTGTGAGATGTGGACAGTTTTCTCAGCCTGTTTGAGGAGCTAGGAGAGAGGAAGAAGAAAGGTTAGGAAGCGTCAGGGAGGCTAAAAAAGAGATAGACTGGTGGAGCCAGGCTGTGCCCTCCTCAAGACAGAAACAGGAACAACGACCAGGAAAAAAACAACATCAAGGGGATTCTTGAGTGGAGTGAATGGAGGCAAGTCCATGCTCAAGGTGCCAGTTGAACCCCCTGTTTGCCTTCCCAGGTGCCTCTCTACAGCAGTTTGAGTGTCCGATGTAGAAGGCCAGGATGATGTGGATGAAGGTGCAACTACACCAGAGGTTTTGCCAGGGTCAGAAAGGCATAACCTTTGTATCACGACCACCTCTGTGAGGAAGGAAAGATGGGTTATAGTTGTAGGTTGCCCATTTCTGAGAGGAAAGCAGGGTCCAATATGCTGGACAGACCTTTCTCTTAGGGAAGCCTGCTGCCTCCCTGGGGCCCAGGTTAAGAATCATAGAATTATTTGGTTGGAAAAGACCTTTGATATCACCGAGTCCAACCGTACCTGCCCACTACAAAACCATATCCCTGAGCACCTCATCTACCCATCTTTTAAACACCTCCAGGGATGATGACCCAACCACCCTCCTGGGCAGCTGTGCCAGTGCCTGACAGCCCTTCTGGTGAAGAAATTTTTTCTGACACCTAATCTGAACCTCCCCTGGCACAACTTCTTGTCCTGTCACCTGTTACTTGGGAGAAGGGACCAACACCTAATTCACTACACCCTCCTTTCAGGCAGTTGTAAGGAGCGATAAAGACATCACTAAGAAACTTCCTTGCTTGGTGTGGCCCTTGAACTGTTACCCATTACTGCTCTTCCATGTGGGTGGTGTTGAAGCTGCAACACGTAGTCCAAGGGTGACTGAAAGAGTCTTCCAGACCTTGGGATGGTTGGTGAAGGAATCTGGAGCACAGGTTGTATTTTCCTATCTCCTATGCACTGATGTGCCGTCCCTGTTTATTTAAGGTGCCTGACGATCCTGTGCTTTCAAAGGCATTCGCGACTTGTTCTTTCGGAGACATCCTGCATCCTCAAAGGGAAAAGTTCAGGCGTCCTGCACCCTCAAAGGGAAAGGTTTAGTCAGCCTTATTCATGAATCACTTTCTGATGCAGTTTAGTATGTGGTTTGGCTGTTTACCCGAGACTGCTGTTGATAAGATATCATTTTAGTACAGGCAGTGCCAAATTAATTCCTCAGCTCTTTCTGCAAGGGCTTTACACATCGCTATGAAGTTATACCTGCTGCTGTGCTAACTTTTACCTTCCTACATGAGAGTGAGTCAAGCAGCAGCTGGGGTTATGGCTGATCATGGAATCATAGAGTGGTTTGGTTTGGAAGGGATCTTAAACACCATCCAGTTCCACCACCCCCTGCCTCAGGCAGGGACACCTGTCACCAGACCAGGCTGCTCATGGACCCCATCCACCCTGGCCTCGAACACTCTCAGGGAGGGGGCATCCACAGCTTCCGTGGGCAACCTGTGCCAGTGTCTCACCACCCTCATTGTGAAGGATTTCTTCCTCATGTCTAATCTAAATCTTCCCCCTTCCAATTTAAAGCTATTCCCCCTCATCCTGTCACTACTTTCCCTTGTAAAAAGTCCCTCCCCAGCTTCCTTGTACCCCTTCAGGTACTGGAAGGCTGCTATAAGGTCTCCCCAGAGCCTTCTCTTCTCCAGGCTGAATAACCCCAACTTTCAGCCTGTCCTCATAGCAGTGGTGCATATGATGTGGTGAATATTTTTGAGAGGAAGCAGGAGATTGCTTTGGCCTGTCCTGCAACTAAAAAAGAATTTTCTTCCTGGTCGGTGTGATGGAGTGGAACTCGCTTTTTGATGCGGCGTTAGTGAGATGAAACTTAAGGGGAGTTTGCATAAGGAGAAAAATCTTCAATGTTTTGCTGAAAAAGAGCACCATAAAGCAAGGGATGGAAAACACAATTAGTCTAAAACCTCACTTAGGCAGAACATTTTCTTGATGCTTGATGCAGATCAAAGCTAGACTGGTATCTTGCTGCGAAGGCCTCATTAATAGTGTTCCTTATGAAAGGCAAACAAAGCATGTGATCACAGGATACTTTATCGCATCCACTGTGTTGTTATCGTTAAGTGTATTGTAAAGTCAGCCTTGTCAGAAGGCATCTGAAACTACAGGAGATGTCTTACACTTGCTTTTCTGACTCTGATATGAGACTAATCAAAATGGTGTGGCGATTGTAGACACTCAGCAGTTGTCAGTGACAGAGGATAATTCTAGATTCTGTGAATTAACAGCTTGGTGTCCTGTTTCGTTTTGAGTAACTTTAATACTGCCATTCGGATACCATCGTAACTTGGACAGCTTAGTCTTCCGAAGGTTTTTTCTAACATGAGGGTGTTCAAATAAACTTATTTTGTCTCTTTTCAGCTGTTACCTTCTCCTTGGGTGCTCTCCTGGTGTGTATTTCTATTTATCTCTATGGATTACCTCGACAAGACACGACAAAAATCCAGCCATCAGAGACGAAGAGCTCTAAAGAGAGACTTGCTACTGTGTGACATTGTCTATAAAAATGGATGGACAGATACGGGGAAAAATGGACATGAAAGAAATCTACTTTTTTTAAATCTTAGCCTTAAGCTAATCTTGAAGTGGTATAAGTGGGATAGACTAAAAGCAGGAGTTAGTTCTGTTTTACGTGTGAAGTTTCCTGTGGCTGACATGGAGGCCACGTTATGGCCGAGGAGCCGGCATTCATTGAAGGTGTTCTTTGTTGACATCGGACAATGAAGAGTCCCATTTATAAGAAAGGCAGAATGAAGGAACTGAACACACAGTTGTATATAATGTATATAACGGAGGGAAATCAGTTCTTTGTGTATTTGATAAACTGTCTTGCTCTTTGAGAGCAGAAATGCCCAAAAGCTTCATAAAAATATATCAAAAAGAGCAAGCACTGTCAGTATTTTCCTCTTAAAATAGTTAACAATTGCAGTTTAATGACAGGAAAGATTTCTCTTCTAGGTGATGCACGTGAGATGAACAGTGTGTTCTCCAGTGTTTTTATGATGAATTAATATTATTTTTTCCCTCACGCAATCAAGTCTCACGTGCTTGACACAGCTCCACCAGGAGTAACTGTGCTTTAAGCATCCTTTACTTAGAAGTGATTAGAACCAGCACTTGTTCTTTGGTTTAAAGAGTCAGAATGAAAGACTTACCAAGACCCTCTTTAAGTCGCAGGTTTTCTTTCACTTCAGATGTTTTTAATACCTGCTGTAGCTGGTAGAAGGATCTTCTGTTCCCCATGCTTTGTCAAACCTCAGTTGTACAGGGGAAGGTTCATATGTCTTCTGTATCTCTGGCTTACTTTGAGTTGATTCATTCATACTTGTCAGCCTAGAAGAGTTTTATCTACATTTTATCTCTAAAACTTTTGGTACATAACAGAGTGATCCTTGAAGAGTTCCTGTAACACAGGAATTTGCGTGCCAACTGTCTAATTTCAACTTCCTCTCTCATTTTCTGAGGCCTCGCTCAGTTTGTACTCAGTTCAACCCTTCCAGAAACTGGAACTCTGCATTGCGGGAAAACTGACTTTGGTGCTTTGGGCAACTTGTCTGCACTCAAAGTGGAGTCAAAAATGTGACCAAGTTTTTATCTTGGTTAGATACCTTCAGCCGTGTTTTATTGGGTCTTTAGACCCCGACATGGGTTTTAACTGGGTTTTACTTGAAAGTGGAGCGTGTTAAACACAGCAGTAACAAAAATATGTCTAAATCCTGCTCCAGTGGGAGAGTATGCTCTGCTTTGCCTTTCGCCAGCTGTCCTGTGCATTTAAACTGTGTGCGCTGCTCTGGTGAGTCAAGGTTTTGGTGGTGGTGGGTATTGTCAGGCATTTCAGAGGCTGGAGTGGCCACCTGTGCTACCTGTCCCACGACACACCGCCTCTCTTCTGCAGTGTGATGGCTCAGGGGTGCCAAGCAGCACCGCCACGTGTGAGCCAGCGTACGGTGCTGAGGGAGCACTGCGGTTCCTGTTCCATGAGCTGGGCAACAAACCCTCTTCTTCCTGGTCATCATGGCAGCGTGACAGCTGACTGTTGGTCTTGGCTGAAGTGGGATGCAGTATGACACACAGGAAACAATTCTCTAACACAGTCTGACTAACTCAGTTCCTTACAGCATGCGGAGCTCCTGTAGCGGTTGTGCCCTTAGGCCTAAGTACACAAGGGCAACTGCAGAAGGTTGGATCGCACAGGGCAGCACAGTTAATACCACTTCCTCTACCAAAAGGATGTTATATTTATAAAGGTAAATAAAGGGCAGTTCTCTTTCATGGGAAATGCCAATTAGACCAGTATCTACCAAGAACGTGAATCATAGAGTCACAGAATGACCTGAGCTGGAAGGAACCCACAAGGATCATCGAGTCCAACTCATGTTGTCCCTGCATATGACAACCCCAACATTCACACCATGTGTTTGAGGGCATTGTCCAAATACTTCTTGAATATTGTCAGGTTTGGCACCATGACTGCTTCCCTGAGGAGCTGTTCCAGTGCTCCACCACCTTCTCGGTGAAGAATTTTTTCCTAATATCCAACCTAAACCTCCCCTGGCACATCTTCCTGCCATTCCCTTGAGTCCTATCGTTGGTGACAACCCTATCAGCTATGACAATCCTGGCCTCCCCCACATGGCTGTGCCACGCAGGCTCTTCTGTGGTCGCTGTGTTGGAGCACACACCCCTCCCAGAGCAGACAGCGGGCTTCCAAACTGCATTAGCAATGATGCACAGGAGAATATGTTTTCTTGAAAAAAATCCTTTTACTGAGAGTTGCAACTTTCCATCGTGCAGCCTGGTTACATTTGAGTCACAGGTGTGATGCCAAGAAGTTTCATTCCGTTGGCCAGAACCAAGCGTGCAGCTTGAAAGAGACAAAGCCTTGCCTGGAAAACAAGAATAGCCGTCAGCTTACAGTACTGCTACCAAACGGGGTGTAGTTCTCAGGACAGCAGCTGGGAGCAGCCAGCCAGAGGTGAAAACTCTGTGCACGTGCTGTCTCCATGCAGGGCACTGGGAG
Source organism: Tapera naevia (assembly GCA_033556795.1). NCBI lineage: Eukaryota > Metazoa > Chordata > Aves > Cuculiformes > Neomorphidae > Tapera > Tapera naevia. The sequence goes on along the minus strand of JAUMJJ010000079.1, from coordinate 655,385 downwards.
TCAGACACACAACTGAGGAACACACCAGAGCTGGCAGAATTCACCCCAGTTGTCAACAGCCCCTTGCAGTGTCATCAGAGGGACACTTTTGTCAATGAAGGGAGGTTGGAAAGGGGTGTCCAGCCCAATCTAGCACCTTTGGGGCACAGTGACCCGCAGAGGTGCCTTCAAAAGAGCTAGAAACAACTAAAAACTCAAAATGTTTCATGCACCACAGGCATGAATTCTTTCTCTCACTGGGCCTGGGACACAGACTGTCAAGCAGCTACAGGCGGCTTTGAAAATTTTGCTCTTCCTTGTCACTGTCTTAGCTGTTACACGGCTGGCTGTTTGGGAAGAGCTCTGTCAACCTTACATTGGAAAAAACTTGAAACTATTTAGAAGCATTTTTTACAGGGTAAGGAACTGAAGTTTTTCTTGTAGCTTGGACTGTCTTACCTGTTCTTCCTAAGAACGCATGGAACCTTCTTCAAAGGCAGGAATACCTAGAACATCTAAGCTCAACTACAGAGTGCAGCTCCAGCAATTTCACTGAATTTTTTTCCCCCACGACACAGCTCAACACTTACTTAAATATGATTTTTTCTACCAAATTCAGATAGGTGACTACTTTTGAAATAGATAAAAGAGGAAATAAAAAAGGCAGAGCAATTAGTGTATCATTTACTGAACAGTTAAGGGGTCAAACATTGCCTGGGAGATCAGTAGAAAATAATTTGCATCTGTTTGGAACTGCACATTAACAGCTGCCAGCCTCAGTGCCTTGGCGAGAAAGGCCGTAGAGACAACCTGGGATAGGCAGGTCGCAAGAGGGAGGAGAGAGATTGAGTTACCTCCTAATTCTCTCTCTTCCCACATAACCACTAAAGGAACCAATGAACCAGCAAGTCAGATGCTCTTTGAAATCATAGAATCATAAAATTATTTGGTTGGAAAAGACATTTGATATCATTGAATCCAACCGTACCTGTCCACTACTATGCCATATCCCTGAGCACCTCATCTACCCATATTTTAAACACCTCCAGGGACGGTGACTCAACCACCTCCCTGGGCAGCTGTGCCAGTGCCTGACACCCCTTTTGGTGAAAAAGTTTTTTTCTTGTCTAATCTGACCCCCCCCTGGTGCAACTTGACGCCACTTCCTCTCCTCCTGTTGCCTGTCACTTGGGAGAAGAGACCAACACCCATCTCACTATAACCTCCTTTCAGGTAGTTGTAGGCCATGATAAGGTCTAAACAACACCAGTTCCCTCAGCTGCTCCTCGTCACACTTGTTCTCCAGTCCCTTCACCAGCTTCATTGCTCTGCTCCAGCACTCCAGTATTTTTCTTGTAGTGAGGGGCCTCAAAAATGTTCAGAAGAAAGGTAATGAGGAGTAAAGAGCTTTGACTGGGGTTGGAGCAGTTGTTTGTTCTTTTGGAGCATTCTGTTTCGGAAAGATAAGGCAGAGCAGCCCTTTCCCGAAGGCAGAGACATGGACAGCAATCCCTGCCACCCCAAAGCGGTGCCACTCCCAGGATAGCCTGCCTGGTGGCTCCTTAGCCTGCACGTTCATATCCACCCAGGTGGTTACATGGCTGGGTTGGCAGAGCCCTAGCCGATCATTCCTCAGGGACACCCCACGCAGACTCCTCCACGTAACAATGCTGTGCCGTACCTGGGCTAGTTCGGGGGCGCTGCCTTTCACAGGAAGAGTTTTATGTGCCACACCTGCAAGATGGCTGAAACAGAAAACACATTGAGAATGGTACGAATAAGCAATTCCCTTGCCAAGGGCAGTGCTATGGGCTACAGAAAGTAGCAGAACTGGAAGAGCCACAAGTGCAGTGGGCCAGAGACTTATTGCCAGCGGCTTCTTACACCTGGCTGAGGGAGGGCATGGCTTCTGCAGCCTGCGTATTGTCAGGGCTCGCCCTCATCAACTTAATGCTTGTCAAAAAAAATCTAAAATAATCTCTCTGCTTCCTGGTCGCTGCCCCCGCCACCCCCCCAAAAAAAAAACCAACCAAACCCAAAACTTCCAGACTGGTGTGGAAAGATCCTTGAGGGTCTGTCCTGTCATTCCCAAGGTGTGTGATTCCTTATACCATTTTCCTTAACTTGTTAAAGCCTTCCCCACACATGGGCTCTAAAGCTTCCTCCAGCAAGCCCACTCCAGCATTTTACTGTCCTGTTAAATCAGATGTCCCTAAAGGGAGGTCACATGGGCAGTGTGACTTACAGTAATAATATGCTTTGCCTTTCTTAACACCTGGGCTGAGATCAGTGGTTACAAGGAGTCTGGACAAAATTTCCTAGCTGAGATTTTGAGATTTGAGAGCATATTATCAGCTCAAACCTCCTCTTTGAGTTATGATTAGTCCAGCATGATTTGGGGTTCAGACACTGGGTCACAGCCAAGTGACTTTTTTCTGGAAAGCAGTTAGTTTCTGAGGAGGCTCCTGGCTCCTTTGTTCCTGGTTCCAACCTTGATGTCTATTATTACTTATAGATTACTTATATTATTATTTATATATTATTTGATACCCTACTTTGCCGCTCCAGAGAAACAGTCCCACAAATCTACATCTTCCCACAATTTTTACTCTTCAAAGCAGTGCAGATGTGAGGTCTGCAGATTTAGCCCAAGGGAGACCAGAGAAGGATGCCAGTATCACCAATCACCTTACCTAAGTGTGAGGAGATAGCTGACAATGTGCTTGGGCTGCAGATCCTGAGAAGATCTATATAGGACCTCATCATACCTGCGAAGGAAGAAAAGGATTGTTTGGTGTTGAAGTGGTCAGGAGGTGTACTCAGACTTAAGGCTCATCAGACTTGCTAAAGTCAGAACAAACACAAAGCCACAACTGCAGAGTTAACAAAAATAATCTTCTGATTATGGAATCAGCACACAATTGATTATTTATTCCTCTTTCACTTATTATTGAAGGCAAATGCTTCTGCTTCTCATCACGCAAACGCTGTAGATCGCTGAGCTCACAGAGGCAGGTGATACCAAAGAGAACACAAGAGCTATATTTGCTCCTGGAACATTACATCTGGTTTTACATTTGAACACTAACTGTAAGTTCGTTGGGGAAAAAAAAACATGTATTAAATGACCAAGGCAGTCAAAACAGTCCCTTAGAGGATGCTGCTTTTAGTAAATGCAGGTTAGAATTTTAAGTAACTAAAAGGAATCTTGTAACACTAGAAAAGAATAAAACAAAGTAGGTTTACATAACCTTGGAATAAAACTGACTTATGTAAGACAATATTAAACTGGATAATACAGGCAGATTCATGGAGATCCGTATATTTTCTTCATATGTTCTGCTGTCCATATCCTTTTTTTCAGCCTGCAAGAAATTACCAACTCCTCTAGGGCTGAATAGATTTCAGATTCAAAGTACAGAGTGGTCTCCCTGGTCTTTGCTCAGTTCCCAGGCCCACCACCACGCCCAAGCCACACTTCCCTGTGATCTTCCTTCTTTAAAGGCAAGCTGCAGGAGAACGGAGCAGTAGGCTCTCATAATGAAGGCTCAGTGGTCACGTAACAGCTGTAGCACCAGGGAGGCTGTGGTTCCCCTTCCCTTGCAGGGTAAGCTACAAAACCATCTCTTCAACGTGCTTGCAGCAGCTCATCCCTGCCCACGGTAGCCCCTGGCCAAACCAGGAAGGTTGCTGCCTTTATACCACTGTCCAACAGATGTGAGAGAGGCAAAATCAGGGGAACCTCTGCAGCTTAGATACCAGCAGCTGTTGGCCCCTCAGAGACAGTGATGTAGGTATAGATAAGTCACGATTAACAAGCACCATAAAGCAGCCATTAATAAAGCTTCATGAAGCAATAAAGTTGGTTTCAAGCAAAGTGTATCTGTTTCGATACCAGCTTTATTGCTCCATGAGGCTGTCATTTCAGTGGTAGCCTACAACTTGTTAGATAATTTTATCAGTTGAACAAGTCAGCTTCTGCAGGGATATACATGCTATCTTCAATCCACCATTTGTTAGTCTGTGAAGTTAATGGTACTCAGAACCGGTCAGCTAATTTTAAGGGCAAATGGTAGCTTTTCAAACAGCAGAAGCAGACCCATGAGAAGGGCTACCAGCAACTCAGGAGTGTTTATCATGGAAACTTTTCAAGAAGAATCTATTCATGGCAACTTGCAAGGAGGACTGAACAGTAACTGTTACTCCTGAAATGATGGGATATTTAAGCGTGAGTTTGTCAGCCACTGAGTCCGTGGTCTAATGGATAACCTAAGTTTTGCCTTCTGCTGGAAGTCAAGATCTCAGGAGATATTTCATACAGGTTCCACATGACGCCTGGCCAGACTCAAAGGACTTTGCAAGAAGCAGACTTGAAGGTCTATAAAAATAAGAGCCCTGCAGTGGAACAACAACCTCCGTTGAAAATAGGCATGTCTGGGATGCAGTGATCCCTGCACATCAATCTGGAATAGATTAACCTTGTCAGTTTTCACATAGAACATGGGCAGCCACACACTAATCTGATAAAAACAAAGAAATGACTCATGAGGTTTCTGTAAAATACAATTGCACTGGATAAATAAGATACTACCGATCTTATTTAGAGTGCTGGCTGGTCTTGAGACTCCTCAAGAGAGCACACAGCATACGATAAATTGAAGGCAGACCCCTTGAAGCAATTACAGTCAACAGCAGGACTTTGCAACCTACAGCTGCAGGCTGAAAAGAGCCACTGGGACTCTGCCATCACTTGGAAGTCCGAATTTTAGACAGGTGCCTTCAAGAAGGCCTTAGTGTGATCAAAGGAGTTTACTCTGGCACTGTGCAGTGCACAATGTGGTATACAGGACCTATCACTAGGAATCCTGAAAACCTCAATTACTTCCAGCTCCATCACAGGCTGCGCAACATGGACAACTCCCTTCTCTCCATATTTTAATTACGCATCTATGAAATAATGAAAACAGAAACTGCTCAACTTAAAGGCTGAATTAATGAAGAACATGACTGCTATTAACTTTTATTAGCTGGGCACATTCACCCAGAAGCCCTTCCTCTCCCCTTCCCCACATGATACAAACAGAATGAGAGGGACTAAGCAAATCTGCAGCTATAATTTATGTAGAGCTTAGCATAATTTGTGACAACAAGAAATAATTAAGAAGCTCGCATACACAGAGCATGTGCCAAATATTGCTTTTTCCCTCATATAGCTCCTAAAGTCCCCAAAGATTTCAAGTGAGGGCTACTGTTGCAAACACTATGACCCAACAGACAAGCCATTGCTTGAAACAGCCATTTTTCACTCATGATCATGCAGTCCATGCCTGCTCAAAAGGCTGGCAGAAAATCCAGAAGTTTATTTTAAGGGAACTGGTATTTGAAAAGACATCTAGACAAACCGGAGAAGATGCTGAAGAACAGAGATGGCATCTGGTTCTTGCAGGCACGCCACATTAACATCAGTTAGCTGCTCATTCCCATGCATCTGTTCTAAACTAAAACGTAAGAAGGAAAAACGTTGGATGAAAAACTTGTTAGATAATCCAAACAAGAAAATCAGTAATTTGTGTGTTTAAGAAAGAAGGGTAAGCATCTTCTGTTAAAGCTGAATGGAGCACTGAGATAGACTAGGTGACTTCAGCCCAAGATAAGTTTGAGCTAAAGTAGAATGAGTTTTCTAACTTCACCTCAGTCTCAGTAACTTCATTTTCTGCAAGTTAACTGATGTTTTCAGATGGTGTTACTCTCCAGAATTGATAACACAGGACATTGGTATGTAGAAAGGCCACTGCTTGAAGCTATTCCTATGGAAACCAAGGCTGTCCTCGAGCTGGTGGATGCCATAAATCAAAGAAGAAGGGTCACACCTACAGGGAGGGGCAGACAGGACAGGTGATCCCAGACTGACCAACAGAGTATTCCATCCCATATACGTCATACTCGGTATAAAATTGAGGGATCACAAGGGTCTTGCTCTCTTCTGTGATGGCTGATGTTCAGTGAGCACCTTGCCTGTCTGCTTGCTCCTGATCCGTGCATTCCTGAATCCAGTTTCTGCGCCCAGCCTCCCCCCTGATTCTCACCTTGCCTGCTCTGCAGCATCTGTGGTGTCAAACAGTCATCGAGGGGCATGGTGGGGGCACAATTTCAAATATTTGTGTATATTTTGTTATTTTCTTTACTATTATTATTATTACTACTACTACTACTATTTTATTAAAGCTGTTTGAGTTTACTTTCCAACTCCCGAGTCTTTTTCCTCTCATCATCCTTTCCCTGAGGGTCGGGGGGGCAGAAGGGAATTAGAAGCCCAACTGCTCATTTTTAGCTGCTGAAATGGGCCAGGCTGGGAATAAACCATGACACAGTCATTCAGTATTAATAGGATTAGAGATATGCATGGACAACAGGTCCAAAAGCTGGTGCTAAAATGACTACAGAGGTAGTCAGTTCCCTAGCAATGGCACACAGGTACCATCAACACCTGGATGACAATGAGTACGAGAGGACTAGACTACAGAAAGCAATCAGGCCTGTGTGCTCTTTATAAATATTATATCCTGTTACTGTTGCCTCAAGCAGAAAAATAGAATACCAGGCTGGTTTGGACCTTTGGCCTGATCCAGCAAGGTATCTTACATGCTTTTATGAACTTATACACCTGTGTCCGCATTCCAAATGCTCTGACAGATTGCTATAACTGATAGCACTGTTCAAACTGGACTTTCCTGAAATTCTTTTAAAAAAATAACCAAACATGTCAGGTGTTCGACCTGAGTCAATAGAAAGGGATCTGCTTTTAACCTTGGTTACCAACAGTAATGTTAAAAAGGCACTACCTACAGCAGTAGCCAAAACGATCTAATTCTGTGATTTGGTATATTTCACAATTATGGGCATTTTGATCTTTACAGCAGTTTCCTTAATTCTAGGGTACCGTTCTGCATCACTGACACCAACTGCACAGAGAGGCTGTTCCCAGAACTGAGAAAGTACATGGACAGTCAGATCAGCCCTGTGGAAGCGAGGGGGGGGATTTTAATTGGCTTGCTCTTCTGGGAAGTCTCAGTAATTCCTATTGTAAACTCACACCTCTGCTGAAAAAGTGAACGTCTCACATTTAGGAGTTAACAGCACTACTTAAGAAAGCAGTAAGATAATAAGGTTAAAATACAAATCAAACTGTAGTGTTGCATATAAACAGTCCTCTTACCTATGGAGTCTGGCATGAGTGTACTGTAAGAACACGCCTGTATCTCCACGACTTTGAAGAGCTCGATCCCAGCTGAACTGATAATCAGAAGACAGAAGGCCTCGGAAGTCCTGGAACAATAAATTATCGTCACCTAGATATGACTCTCCTCTCAATTTTTAACTTTTCACAGAAGATGCAAACACCTCGGGAGGCAGCTCAGACTCACCTGAATTATTAGTGCTGCAAGACCAACTTTCTCTGCTGTCTCCATGGGGTCTTCTACCTCTTTGGTTGCTGAAGAGAAATGAAGAAAAAGCAATAGTAAGTCCATAGTAGCATAATGACTCCCTTGCTCAGACTTGGAGATGCCAATAAAATACCATCTTCTAAACTGTGAACTAGCACTATGGAAACTGTCAGGATGCATATGGCTGGACTTGATGATCTCATCGGTCTTTCCCAGACAAGCGATTTTATGATTCTAGGAAGTCCAGGATACAAATCTTTCTTTAAAGCTGAGATACAGCTGTTTCAGATAGGCTTTTTCCACTTCCCCTATCAAGTGTAATGCAGATTTTAAGGTCAGAAGGGATTATTACAACAGGCTAGATAGATACGACCACACTGAATTCCTCTTCACAACTCAGACAGCTGGTCAGTTTCTAAGATCAGGAAAGGGAATGACAGGGCTATTCAGTTTTTGTTTGAAAACTGAAAAAAAACCCTGAAAGTGACATGGAGGCATAAATAGTCAAAGAAAAATTGTTCTAATGGCTAAAGGAGCATTTGGATGTTCATTTAGGGAATATTCACACCATTCGGTGTGGATAACCCAAACTGACTATAGTCAGAACCTGAACTGAGAGAATTGTAGAATGATTTTGGTTTGAAGGGATCCTTAAAAATCATCTAGTCCAACCCCCCTGCCACAGGCAGGGACACCTTCCACTGAAACAGGCTGCTCAAAGCTTCATCCAACATGGCCTTGAACACCTCCAGGGATGGGGCATCCATGACTTCTCTGGGAAACCTGTGCCAGTGCCTCACCACCCTCACAGTAAACAGTCTTCTTCCTTCCAATCCAAACCTGCTCTCTTTCAGTTTAAATCCACTGTCCCTTGTCCTGTCACTACAGGCCCTGGTAAAAAAGTCTTTTTCCATCTTTCTTATAAGCTTCCTTTACATAATGAAAGGCCACAATATCAACACCTTCTGCAGGTAGAACAATCCCAACACTCTCAGCCTTTCTTCAAAGGAGAGGTGTTCCAGCTCTCTGATCATCTTTGTGGCCCTCCTCTCAACCTACTCCAACAGGTCAATGTACTCGAGACTCCAGAACTGAATGTAGTAGGACTTCAGTTAGGGTCTCACGAGAGCAGAGCAGAGAGGCAGAATCACCTCCCTCAATCTACTGGTCGTGTTTCTTTTGACACAGCCCAGGATATGGTTGGCCTTCTGGGCTGCACTTACACACTGACAGATCATGTCCAATTTTTCATCCACCGGTATCTCCAGGTTCCTCCCTGGAGGGCTGCCCTCAATCCATTCATCCCCCAATCTGTATTGATACTGGTGATTATCCTGACCCAGGTACAGGATCTTGCACTTAGCTTTCTTGAACTTCACAAGGTTTGCACAAGCCTGCTCCTCAGGCTTGTCCAGGTCCCTCTGGATGCTATCCTGTCCCTCAGGGGAATCAACTGCACCACTCAGCTTGGTGTCATCTGCAGACTTGCTGAGGGTGCACTCAGACCCACTGTGTCTGTGTCATTGATGAAGATATTAAATAATACTGGTCCCAGTATGAACCCTTGAGGGACAGCACTTGTTACTGGTTTCCATCTTGGACACTGAGCCACTGACATAATAACTCTTTGGGGACAGCCATCCAGCCAATTCCTTATCCAGTTTACAGTCCATCCATTAAACCTGTACCTTTCCAATTTACACATAAGAAAGTTGCGGGGTACCGTGTCAAAGGCCCTACAGAAATCTCAAAGACAAATATGATCACAGTTGTACTTGACGCTGCAACTGTTGCATTTGCAGGTCGTTATGCTTTTCACCTTTGGAAACCACTGGAGCAGTCAATTATAGAGACAGCAAAGAGGATTTCAGCTTCTAGTCTTTCATCATACTATAAAGGAGTATTTGAGCAGAAAATGAATAGCTGAGAACCTAGTCTTATTTTACATGTAAGTCCATCTGCTGGCAAGGCAAAAATCAGAAGAGCCCACAGAAGAATCCTGATTTTGATTTTGAATCATTTTCATAAAGGTGGATCACCTTATTTGGCAATAAAACCAAAGCAAAAGTCTTTTTGGAATCCTCTGCCAAATACTGATATCCAAAGCTTTTGGTCAAAAGCAATTCAGCAGACACATTGTGCAACAGCTTTCGTATCTACTTGCTCTGCACAGGTTCTTAACACTGCACTGTTATCCCTATTGATCGCCATAATTAAAAGTTTAAGATTATTTAAAAGCAAACTGAAATCTTTTACAGTCATGTAAAGTTATGTACAGTTATGCTCCTGCAAGGAGCAGATATTCCATAATTCTGTGATTCTATGTTTAGGTTACATTATAACATTTCATAACCGGGATTTATTTCAAAACAGAACAACTGTCTCAGAATTCAGGATTTTGTTTAGATGTTTGATGAGACAAAGCTATCTAAGTAGAAGTAATGTGGCAAAGGAAATAACAGGCATCGTATAGAGAGGATTTATGTGGACTGCAGGATTCACTGCAATGAGCAGAAACAGAAAAAGGATGTCAATAATGGAAACAAATAGCAGAAGAATTGTGTACAGTTAATAGCAAAAAAAGGTATTTAACTACTCAGCTCCTGCTCCACAGAGACATAATTTTTAAAGCCAGCATTGGTTGTTAGATACCCAGCTCCCAAAACCTTTTCAATGACAGTGAGGCATTTTGATGCCACACACAAGCTTGTATTATCTTCCACTTTGTATCCAAACACTTTTCAAACACTGAAGACAATGCTATGAGTCAGGTATTTAACATTTATAGTTTAAGAAAAGGAAAGTAAGGCCACAATTCAAACATAAGAAGGGGTGGAAATTTCTACAAGCGCAAGCAGTATTTAGGATCTAACAGATAAGCTCTGGGGAACGCTGCAGTGCCATCTGAACACATTACTTCTTCTAGCTGTTCTTCTGCCTACTGTTCGTGCAATGGAACATGGGTCACAGCATCACAGAATCGTTTGGTTGGAAAATGTCTTTGAGACCATCGAGTCCAACTGCACCTGTCCACTACTAAACCATATCCCTGAGCACCCGATCCACCTGTCTTTTAAACACCTCCACGGATGGTGACCCAACCACCTCCCTGGGCAGCTGTGCCAGTGCCTGACAGCCCTTCTGGTGAAGAAATTTTTCCTGATGTCTGTACCTCTGCCATGCCTGTTCAGTCCAGCATGAAAATGTTTGCTTTGTGCTCAGCTCTGACACTACCCTTTGAACTGAAGCTCTGAGCTCCATTCCTCTCTTCAGTAAAACTGATCTGAATTAAGGGTCACCCTGCTAACATTCCGTCTGCCTTCCTCTTCTCCTGGTCCACTCTACAAGCAAAATTAATTGGATTAAAAATCTGAGGAGGTAGAACAAGGAAGATGGACACTACTTAACCTGACCAGCTCATTGACTCAATTCAGCGCCCAACTCCAGAAAGCACAAGAGGGGGCAGCATTTCACTGGGAACTGCTTGCATCTTCATTGCAGTCAAGAGGAAACGGCTCTAGAGCCACAGCCCGAGGTGCAGGGAAACACCCCCTTCTGCAGATTCTGCTGCAGAGCAGTGACCTTCTGGGGACTCCGGAAACAGTCACGAGGATGGGAGGATGACAAGGGAATAGTTTCAGGCAAGCTACAGTCAATCGTGGCAGAGAAAACTGTTAGAGCTATAAATCCTTTGGATGAAGTCTTCCTGTTCCCCGAACTCCAGCCCCAAACCCACTCTGGACTAGTTTGTCCCTTCATAAAAAAAGCAACTGTTGTTTGCCCAAAGGCAGGTGCTTCCTTCCCAGTGCAAAAACATGATGAAATAATTTCACTGAATGCTAAAATTTGCAAATCTGTATTTTAGGGAAGTTCACAGAGTTGCAAAGGATTATTTTAACAATGTTTATAATATGGGAGATAGAAAAGGTGCACAGATAAAAGTGATTAGTCTGATGCAGGGAGAAAGAAAGGTAGAAAAGATGACATGCTTTTGATGAACACAGAACATAAAAAGAAACTAATAAGATCAGAAATAGCTAACTTTTTGTGGAAGCCATATTTTGCAACATCCTTGAGCGAACTTCATTTAAAACATCTTCCAGGAAAATTACTTCTCCTCTCCGAGTCTTCATCCCTTGAACTAGACCAAAAGACACATGCTGGCACCTGTGTTGAAAAGCAGCAGGACCTAAAATTACATTTTAATCAAGAGAAGTGTTTGCAGTGTTTGTCCAGAACTGGATTCTTACCAGGAAACAGCAATAACAGCTGAATAAACAGCGCTCCAACGTGGGAAGCTAACTCTCATTTCAGCAACCAAAGCTCTATACTTATTATAGAATGGGAAAATTATGATCAGAATTACAATAACCTGGTCATTTGCGTGCTCTTGGGAACCTCTCTTGCTACCAGCTTTAGTACAGAGGACTCAACACAATAAATTGCAATAAATTGAGGAGAGGCAGGATGCAGACAGATCAGATTACTGTGGCAACACAGATCTGTTAATAGCATTAGAAAGGGAGTCATAATAATACTATTGTGGCCACATTAAACTAAAAGTGTAATTCATCACTGCTAATAATAAAACATTCATTGCTTCTGCTTACAATAATCCCAAGCATTATACTGGATCCATAACTTCAGGTAATTTTAGTGCAACTTTAAGCACTGTGAAAGGAAACAGACTAATATTCCTGAAGGCTAAAATCCTATATTTAGCCAGAAAAGACACACACTTTGTCTGAAAGGAATGTGATTTAGTCTGCAGATCCACTATTGACCTTTGCTCAGATTGCTAACAAGATTGGTAATTACAGTGAATAACAGGGGGGATACATTTCCCTGCAATAGATATTTCAAGCCTGAAGCATGATTCAAACTCAGATTCAGGTCTCTGCTAAAACATCATACTTTAAGAAGTAATTTTTTAATACACGATCACACAATATCCCAGAAGCTATGCCATAAATTCTCAGAAAATCGATTGTTTCCCTTTTCCCCACTTTTACTTCAAGCAGTTATGGAAGACCTGTTAAATGAGAGACAGCACTGTTTTTCATATCCTGAACATGTGGCGATGTCTCCCTTCACAAATAAAAGCCCACCAGCTGAAGCAGACATACAGAGTGAACCGGTTGGTGCCAGGGACCTGAGGCCCACATTGAACACAGTTCTGAGGGTTTTGTTTTCTTATTTTTACCTCCTTATTGGACCAGCATTAGCCTAATGTCTGCTTGCACTCTTCATAAGCTGCACACAAGCAGCACATCTTGTAGCTTAGTTTCATCCAAAATGCCTATGTGATGTGCTACAGCATGGTGGGAGGTGAACACAATCAGGAGATTCTCTCCAAAAGAGCATTCACTCCACTGAAAGTCCCACGTATGTATTACCCATTCTTAAAAAAAAAAAAAAAAAAGAAAAGATATATAACTAAGATTCACAAACACCTACCTTTCTGCCCAGTCATAACCCATGAGCTTCAGTATTTGGAACAAATGTTGAAAGTGATTACTTTGACTTTTATCTGTCTAAGGAATAGAATTGGTGCATATTAGAAAACACTCCAAGTTTGATAAGAAACACATAGCACCACAGATACTGTGCCAGTAAGTCATTGCAAGCAGAATTAAGACCTATAAAGACAGACAAGACTTGAAAAAATGTAACAGTTGGGATCCACGGCAATGGGATTTTGCACCCTGTCAGAAAAAGTAATGTATCTTTTCAAAAGTAGTTATTCCTAGGTTATGAAAGCAAAACCATGAACGGAAATGAAACCTTAATGTTCTTTAGTTTCACATAATCTGTGAGCTGCCCGTCAAACAAAGAGCCTCCATTTTCACTTCAGAACCTTGTTGCTCTTGTTATATTCCTTCGTCTTACATCACCAAACTTTAAGGTTCTGTTGGCTTAGAAACAGAACACCACTTTAAGCGCTGTCTCCTGAAGCCACTGGTTTCTAGTGTGATTTGTTGAGCTTTACATTGTAAGTCAGGTGCATACTAAAAAAAAGAAGTGTAACTGATTGCATTTTCATGTTACTGATGCATCTTGTGCTCTCTTCCACCACCATTTACTCTCTCCTATGAGCCAAGGCAGTTTCTGACCAAAGTTTTGCTCTAACAATGATCTTTGTGTTTCCAGCTACACAGCTGTTGCTATGAAGTTCACATTCCTACCTAGTTGCTTTTACAACACTCAAGGATTTCTTTATCCCTCTGCAGTGATAAGAAAACACTGCAGTGATAAGAAAACAGTGATTATCTGGTTATTTGATGTTCCAAGACAGAGAGTGAGCAGCGAGTTAAGTGCTTATCTGTGCTTTTTCTCAAGGCTACCATTGTGCCAAGCCTCAAGCATCTGCCTCCTCTATCACAATCCCTCACAACCTGTTCCACTCCTGCACATCACCCCTCCGTGCTGATTCACAAGCATGGCTGATAAATGGGCCGTGGTGGTCAGCATTTCCAACAAGGCCTTCTAAGCTCTTTTCCACACCTTATATATGAGAGAAGTTTTCTGTACCTGTAACAAAGATGGATCTCTCTCACTTAACAATCTCACAATAACGTCTATGAAGATTCAGGCCAGCTCACTGTACTGGCCAGTGCTGCCTGGCAGTTTCCTCTGCTTCCTTTTAGGTCTGAATTCATTTCTAATTTCCTGTTTTACACAGGATTATACATTCCATGACAGAAACTGGTTTTGCTTTGTGTACAACAGCATGTCCCTCACCCACCTGGGCCACCATCAGAGCATTTAGAAGTCTCTTTGGAGGACTGTGGTCTTTTGTCAGTACATACTGCAACAAATCATGACAACACTCCCCGACAAAAAAAACTCCAGTCCTTCTGAATTTAATTGTTTCTTCATGACTGTTCACAGAGCCAAATTTTCTAAACTAAAAAGCCGAATTGTTTGTAGTTATTTGACCAAGGATACAGAAATAGCATACGGAAGAATATTTAAAATCATTAACAGAAAACAATATAAGAATAATCTAATAGTCTTTTTTAATAATCCTTTAAACTCTCATGGAAATAGAACATGAAAAGAGGGGCCAAGATAAGAATACCTATCAGGCAGTACAAGCTGAATTCCAGGTTTCAGCTCACCATGTGAAAACCAAGTATCAGCTCCTGTGTTTTTTGGGATGTTGTGTGATACTGCAAGAGGCATAGCAATTAGTGTTTTATTATGCTTCAACAACCCACAGAATTAAAATTGCATGAGTATCATACAATTTCATCTCTGCCTGTGGATGTGTAAGTAAGTTAAAAAAGGTGAATCTGCAGACACAACCATTTCATAAAACTACTTTTTTTCATAATTTCATAGCATGCCACAAATAACACAAATGCTCAAAAAGATTTATATTATGAAGAATGTCAATTATTTCCTTACAGGACCCATAATCATATTGGTCCAATATAATAATTAAAGCAAAAATTATTGGTGTTCTTGCTTAAACCCATGAAGTCCTCCTGCCTCTGGTAACACCGAGTAAAATCTTAACCCACTACAAAGCACTACCAAAACGCAGCAGCAAAACTCAGAAAGGCTGGCAATTCCCTCATCAGGCTCTGTCCACAGACTCTCGTAACAGTTCATCTTATCACCCTCTCATTTTATAACTCACTTTCTCTGCGCTCAGAAAGTCAGAAATGATAGAAACACTAACCATGCTATCCAAAAACTATATAACCTTAGTAAAGCTGAGAGAACAGGACTAGACAGGCTAATCTGTCATTTCCAGCTTGAATAGGACGTTGAATGCGATGGCCACATCGATCACATCACAATCCAGTTTTACTGCTGTTTGGACCAGGAGCAGATCAAAGAGGACCATGCAAGGAAGTGAACAGTTACTGGAGTTCAGATACAAGCAGTGAGTCAACTCAAGACTATTGCTTCTGCACTTGCTCATTCCACTAGCTTGACGTTCAGCCCCCATCCCAATTTGCACAAAATATCTGCCCAACTATTTTCTTTCTCTCTAATTTTTCCTTCTGCCTTGGTCCCTACTACCTCATGGCATAAAAAAATGAACTGGGCAAGGAGCTTCCTTAACTCCTAATGCATTGCACTTTCACATCCACACTGCTCTTCAATACCAGTGAACCTACTATGTTCCCATCAGTAGAGCTAACCTCCCCCCAAAAAAAACACAACAGAAGCCCCCCTGTTCTATGACCACCTGTGAAAATGACAAGTTAATGGAAACTTCCTGAAAACTGAAAATAAAAGGAGGAGTGTGACCTAACTAAAACCCACAATTTAAACCTCCTGGGTATTTAATTTTATGCTTACTGATCTCTTCCCCTCCCCTGAATCATGGTATTTGTAACATTATGTTGGCTTTTGAAAGACCTGCACCAGAGAAGATTTATGGGCCTTATCAAACACATCACAGAGAACATGCCAGAAACCTGCAGATTTTTTTCATGGGTCATTTATTGACATCATATAATAGAACATGGTTTTCAAAATTTTTTTTCTAAATCTGGGAAAAAGAAAATTTGAATGCATCATGCATAATACTGAAGTTTCACACAAGTGAGGAGACAGTCCTGTCATTCATTACTGATACTGATGGAATTGTTAATGAGCAAAATAGTCAGGCCAAGAAGCATAAAATATTCCCTGTCTACAACTGCTCCAGAACCATTAAGAAGTACTGTATGTACGATTTCTACATAGCGAAACTGAGGGAAAGTTCAAAGTAATAAATATTTACATTTCAGATAAGATATCAGGACTCTAGAGCAGACTTTGTTTAATTGTAGAACACTAATTTCTGAATTATTAAATTAACATTTTACAACCCCTTATAAAACTAACAGCTTTTTCTGACATATTTAAATATTAATTACAATATTTATACAGAAAATACAATGGTGATTGAGTAAAAGGTCATTTAAAAGGAACTGCAAGGAATTTTTAAAACGGAGAATAACTCCAGCGCTGATCTTTCAACTATTCTGTGGGTCATGAACTGAAACAGAACTAAGAAATGCTGCCACACTGAGGCACAGCTGCTGGGCAGTAAGGGCATCTATTGTACTGCCAAAAATACCATGTGCCAAAATCATACTGGGAGCAAGAGGCCACTTGGATTATTGGTGAGAGCCAGGCTCAAAGTGTTTCGTGAATCTAGAATTACTTACCACATAAATCATAGTATCCCAGCTATGCTTATTCATTCGGTCTATAGCAGCAGCAAGATCTCTGAAAAAGATAATGAGAAACTATTTGGACTTTCACGCCAACATACCTCATTATTTCCCTCGGGAAAATTATGTGCTCTTATGGAGGGAAAAGGACCGCCAGATTAGAGGGATCCACATGCCTTACACAAAAAAGAAGACACATATACTTTGTTCATGATGTGTGTTTGAAATGTTGTTTTAAACCATCAGCTATAAAAATTACTGAGGAAATAGTTCTTATGCACAGAGAAGTCTGGTCTCTGCCTGTCTATTGGAACAATCAATCAGCTGGGATTCTGGAGAGAAACAAGTGTCTGCTGGAAAACTGATACAGAACTCAGTGTTAGGTTATACAGTACAAAGCTCATCTTCACACACACAAAGCAGTACATAGAAACACCTTGCTCAAGATTTCCCAGGACTGTCACAAGAAAGCCACCTGCCTCACGTCCCAGTCTGAAACCCACTTCAGGGTTCATCAGGAGCAGCTCTCTGGACCATTCTCTGATAGGAGGAGGTTACTGCCTAAGGGACATGGGATATACGGATACAAGGGAAAAGCAATTGCCCAAAACTTATTATGGGATGCTTAGGGGAAGAACCAAAAAAGGGAAAAGAAAGAGAGAAAATGATAAAATGGGCCAGGTGTCTCTGCCATCAATGACTGGAGTGAGGGCACATACGTGTGACTGACAGCAAACATCACACTGAACTAGCCAGCAAGCACGTGAAGTGCCCTGAGTGCCAGGTACACGTGTATCTTCAAAAATGAGACACTTGGAGGAGTCTGTATTGTTGACATCCAACTGCCAGATAGACCCACCTGTGTACATGTGTGTCTCCACGTAGGAGGCAAGAGGGGACGACTGAGGATCCAGGGCCAGCTGCTGGATGGACAGCATGTCTAAGGCCAGTTACCAGAACGATCCGCTAGGCCTTTTCCAGCAACTGGAGTGGGGCCATAGCCCTTGGGGAATTGACTGCCCAGGTTCCAGAAAGTGGGGAGACCTAGGGATCCAGGGGCCAGCTAATGGGCAGAACGCTGAAGCTCAGCTACTGGTGAGATCCACATTGTGTACACATACTCTACACACGTAATACATACGTATGTAAAGGATACATATCACGTACACACATGTATATAGACACATACACATATTGCTTCACACTGTTAGACCTTCATCCTAATCAGCCAGAGGGGAACAAAATGAAGCCATCTGTGCTGAATGGTTTTGTCTGTGTTGCCTTGCTTGTTTGGCTCTGTGTATGTATGTGTGTGTGTTTGTGTGCCTACTGGGAACAGCGGCTCAGCCTTACTACTGGTTGGACTTGTGGGCATGGAGCTGTGGCAACCTTGCCTCTGTCTGGCTAAAGGACTCAGCAACTCCCTAATGTGCAGGATTGGCTGCAGCATCTCTCTAATACCCCTGTCCTGAAAAGCTGTACACAGTTTACCTTGAGGGGCAGACAACTGATTTATTTACATTATTGACACAAAGAAACTGTTAAGGATTGCATACTAAAATACCCAAGAGGAATTTTGGGATACTGATAAGAAGGCAAGAAAACCATGATAAAATTGATGGTACAGTGCTGGTGGTCCACTGAGTCAATGAAGACATGGCTGAACAAGCAGTTTTTTTTCTGCATCACACAGACAATAAACATTTTATATTATATTATATCTTAATAAATATTACTTGGCAAGTGTTTATTAGATGAAGATGTCTCAGCTTTGTTTTCAAAGTCACTAGCTGGATAAAGTATTATGAGTTATGGAAAAAGACTGCTTACAGGAAGGAAAAACATTTAAAAGCAGTTGTTTTCCCTGAGCCATTTTCATCCCATCATACTCACATAGCTGGTTCCAGTTACAATTCTTCATTTGTCAAGGTGTACCATCCCAGAAATAAAAAGCTTCAAAATCTGCACTATCAGTTCCAAATGTAATCATGACAAAAGTTTACTGGCAAAATAAATGGCAAGAAACACAGATGGGCTTACTTGCCTCGTTATATAAAGCGATGTCCCATCACTACGCATGACAGTGGAAAATGATGAGAGGTCTTTCTCTTCTGAAAGATCCACAATTCCTGTCCCTTCTCTGTAAATTGAAAGAAAAACGCTGAAGTAACTACAAGCTAGACCCAAAATACAGGTAAAGCTCAGGTAAGACAAAGGTCAGAATCAAAACGACAGCTTCTTGCCATAGAACCCATCTCATTCTTATCTTTGAACGACTGTATCCTTTAAGTCTTTTTGAAGACTGTTCCTCTAAGTTTGTCACCGTTGCTAATCCTAGGGATTCACCTGCCCACATTCTGGCGCATTCCATGACTACAGCTTCTGTCCCAGTTCAGCCAAGCAGCACATCAAGGCAAGGATCTGATCTAACTCTGCTGTTTAAATGAGGCATGCAGCTACCAAAATAATTAACAGCTTAAAAGGTCATTAGGAACTGGACACTATCACTGTACCTAATTTGTCACAGCCAAGTTTCTGTGCCTGGTAAAGAAAATGCAAACCTGATTTTTGGCTGTGATTGCACAAATCCTGTTGGTTGCCTGCTAAAACAGCTACCAAAACCATCTTTCCTTTAGAAGCCACACACACCTCACTCATCGTATTTCATTTGAAATGCAACTGACTTGTTAAGTAAACCACACCAACAGATTGAGTAATTAGTCCATACATTGTTTTCTGAAGAAGGCCTTTATCTTCCAACATCTTTAGAACTTCCTGGGACTTCTCTTGGTAAAATGATTCTCCAGAATATTCATCAAAGTGCACTCCTAGGCGCTGAAAAGTTCCAAGAATATCAAAGAAGGGAAATATTGTTAGATTGAGGCTAACAATTACTTCAAGTTAAGTCAGATGATCGGTCTGTGTCACAGGTCAGAGAGAGCACAAAGATTAATTTTATTCCAGGAAATGTTACTTCACTGTTAAAAGGAAAATATTTTTGGATTTTAATTTAATCAATTACTGCATTAGAATTTATCTCCCTGAGTTTAATACAGTGTTGGATGCAACATTCATGAGAAATTAGGAGTAAACTGGAGAGAACAATGGGTACCAAAAAACTGGATGTAGGTCTCTAACTTGCTGTGCTCGAGGTGAAAATCCGTGGACTGCAGAGAATTTACTTGGACTTGAAACTAATCATGTTTTAAAAGGATGCTGAAAGAAATACAAAAAAAAATCAAGAGTTGCTCACAAACACTGCTGAGCACACAGAAATCACCTTTCTAGGAAGGCTGAGAGTACACCTAGGAGAGACAGGATGGCCTCAATTGTCAAAACTGGGTAAAATGCTATTAAGCATAAAAGACAAGGTTTTTAGATGGTGAAGGGGCTGGAGAACAAACCTTGTGAGGAGCAGCTGAGGGAACTGGGGTTGTTTAGCCTGGACAAAAGGGGGCTGAGGGGAGACCTTATCACTGTCTACAGCTCCCTGAAAGGAGGCTGTAACAAGGTGGGTGTTGGTCTCTTCTCCCAAGTGACAGGCGACAGGAGGAGAGGGAATAGCCTCAAGTTGCACCAGGGGAGGTTCTGTTTAGACACGAGGAAAAATTTCTTCCCTAAAAGGGTTGTCAGGCACTGGCACAGCTGCTGACGGAGGTGGCTGAGTCACCATCCCTGGAGGTGTTTAAAAGATGGGTAGATGAGGTGCTCAGGGTTATGGTTTAATAGTGGGCAGGTACAGTTGGACTCCATGATCTCAAAGGTCTTTTCCAACCAAATAATTCTATGATTTTATGAACTGAGGGCAACAAAGCTGTCAGTCCATCAGTTCAATACTAACTATTTTGAAAAGGAGTTGGGAGAGAAAGATCTAGGTGTACCAGTCATCACATAATCAATGATGAGTGACCATCATGATGCAGCTGCACACACAGCCCAATACCCACCTACCCTCACAGGTCAGCTTTCCACTGGAATTATCAAGACAATGTCTCACTTAGGAGATCTCAACTTGGAGTAATTAGCATGAATCCAGTGATATGTTTCAGGGAAAAAAATTAAAAGCAGTCAGGGTTATTGAGAAAGGGGCAGGCCACTTCTCTTTTAACTTTGCAATTAACAATGAAAGAAGACACAACCAATTTCTACAAATACATCAAGAGGAAGGAGATGGAAAAGTGCAACTGTAAGTAAAGAATAGTACTAGCAGAAGTGACATCAAATGAGTCCTAAATTCTTGGCAGCTGCAAGTTAGAAAGAAATGTCTAAGTGCTGATTCCAGAATTTAATTGCAAGAATGTGGGAAAAACTTGGGAAACAGTCGTGTTTCCCAAATTCATAAAATTACTTTTGTGGTCAGTGGCACAAACACCTCCCATGAGACAGTGGACACTGGCTCCATTCTTGAGAATACAGTATGCAACAGATGGCTGTATATTAGCTCCACTCAACCTGCAGGTAACTTATGCACTGATTACTCCTGCTGTTACAATTACTTATACTCATTTATTACGCAACATACACCAATCTGCGTTGTCACATTACATCAGAAGTGTAAAAACAGAGTTATAATAAAATTTATTACATAGAAACTGTTAAATTTAGCGGTTGTTGCCAACTTCAAAGATAAAGCAAAACTGAACAGTACTTAGCTAATACTGATTTGCTTTGTTGCCCAGCACCATACTCCTAGCTTCAGGGCTTCTGAGAAAGGAGCATTAGTCAAAGGGTCAATTACATGGACTCCATTAAACAAAATGTATCTAGGCTGCTGGGATGTTAAATCAACTGCCTGTTTTTTCAGAACAGCATGGAGCATATTTCAAAACATCTTCCCCCAACAGCGTGAAGTTTACTGGAAAGGCAATGTATTGACAATATTACAGCAACCTCTGTTCCCAAGTCAGTTCACTTCTTGGCAATCTCTTGGATGAAAAGGTGCTGTGAACTGCCAATCAGAATAACAAATAGAAAGAGACCATTTTACCACCAACACAGAAAAAGAAGTGGATGATTTGTACCTTATAAATTCGGATGTATTCCTCAATACTGAAGTCTCTAAATTGTTTCCAAAGCGACAATGTCTGCTCATCGTGTTCCTCCAGTTTTCTAAAGAAATCCTTAGCAAGCTTTTTTGTGTTTTCATCTTCTGCTGTTTTGTTAATTTGCACATACACCTAAAAGATAATGGCACTGAAAATGTTGAAGAAGTACAATCTTCTCCTCCAATGAAAGTAAGCAAAGTCCCCAAAGGAACAATATAAATACATTTAAAGATATGTGTAACATCAAAATTTTAAAGCCACGTTAAATGAACACACTTCCTATTTAAAGGATGAATGAGTACTCTAAACTCCAACAGAAAAATGTGCAGCTTATCTTGAATCAAGGCTAAGGTCATAATTCCTTACTGCTGTCACTACTGTCCATCTTCATAACCTTGACACAATTGCAGCAGCAGAATATGGAAAAAGCAATTTACGCATGAAAGGGAAAACGTCACATACTTTTAGTCCAGAGACTTTTCTTCACAGGACCAGAGAGTTGATAAGACTCAGTGCTTTACAAGATCAAAATCCAAATCCAGTTCTGAACCAAAAATCACCTACTTACAGTACTGTGCACCCATACTAATACATGCCATCTCTTTGTGGCTGAAGTCAAGCATATGAATGTCAACATACTGTCAGTTTGCTAAAAGCAAACTTGCATTAGCCAAATTCATCTATGTACAACAAATCTGGCTCTCCAGCTTGGAGAAGAGAAGGCTGAGGGGTGACCTCATCACAGTCTACAACTTCCTCAAGTGGTCACTGGAAGGGGAGGTGCTGACCTCCTCTTTCTGGTGATCAGCCACAGGAGACAAGGACATGGAATATAGCTGCATCAAGAGAAGTTCAGATTAGACATTAGGAAATGGTTCTTCACTGAGAGGACGGTTGGTCACTGAAACAGGCTCCCCAGGGAAGTGCTCATGGCATCAAGCCTGTCAGAGTTCAAGGAGCATCTGGACAATGCTCTTAGTAATACGTTTCAGTTTTAGGCAGTCCTGTGAAAGCAAGGAGCTGGACTCAATAATTCTTATGGGTCCCTTCCAACTTGAGATATGCTATGGTTCTGTTCTGTGATAATATATTTCTTTACATCTAAAGACCAAATATTTGCCCAAACAATGGTTCCTTTATTTCCACATGTAGCATTGTGAAAGCCCCTGGAAAAGTTTTTAAAAAGTTAAAGTACTGGGCAAAACAGATTTATGTGGAACAGCTATCCTGTGACATCCTGTCTGAACACCAGCATGAGCCACAGTTCCCATATCCAGCTCAGAGGGTGAAGCTCAGCGCAGCTTTGTAGTAAGAGAACACCCAGCAGTGCCATACAAGAACCTTGACAATGCCCTATTAACACGTGAGATCTTTTTTTAAAGCATGAGGGCTTGAATATTAGCCATTCAGAAAACTTTGTCCACCTATCTTTATGGTTGTTTGTGTAGGGAAGTACATAAGTCACGTTCTCTCAGTACAGAAGTCATGTTCTCTCAGGTATAGTACACATGTCACATCCAGTGCGATTGTCAACCAAAAGGTCACTTACAAGTATCAAAAGATTGATGAAAAACTTTTTGCTCATTGCACTGTCTGAAACAAGAGGTGACATAGGAACTGGTAAAGAGGAAGAAATAAATACTAAATTAACGATACTGGTTATATTTGAATGGAGCAAGCCAAGAAACAAAACTGTTAATCCTGGAAAAATGAGGCTTGTTAAACTACCTCAATCTTTATTGCTAACCTGGACAGCCCATCAAGTCAGTTTTGTCCCTAATACACAGAAATCCAATGTATAGCACTTGCACCATGCTGTTGAGCACAGTGGGCAACCGAGAGGGCAACTTCCTGCCAGGAAACAGCCTTCCCTACTGCTGAAAGGCATTTCCTGAATGCCTGTCAACAGAAACTGCATGTTCTAATGCTCCTGCCTCTTTCACACTAATAGAAGAAAGACGAGCATTCTGCAGAACCAGAGCAGTATGCCAGAAAGTGACAGTCACTCCTCCTTACCTATCTATGCTAAGACTCCATATTGGACACAAACCACTTTAAAGATCCTTTACCCCAACCACAGTGAATTGTGCATTGAGCAATGGAAACCAAATATTACTTATTCTAAAACTACTAGCAACAAGAGGAATTTTACACCATACATGTCACTGCTTTTCACAGCTTTGGTATGATGCAAAACTTCATTTCCACTGCAGTTAACACAGTGAGGTCAGTGGTCACTTATGCCCAGTTAATATTATTGATACTGGTCAAGTTGTCTGTGGTGGTAGCAGCAATCAATGCAACCTAAGTACCCATATGATTACTGCCCTTATGAGGCACATTTTTCAGCCTAATGAAACCTGTCTCTGCTGCCATGGCCTAGTAAAAACAGTTTATGCTGCCATGGCCCAGGCTAGCATGGGTCCTTCCAGCAAGGTCATTTAAATCCACCATGAGTCTCATCATGACCCTGCAGACACTGGTAGCTATGTTAAATGGACTATTCTCTGAAGTTTCCAGTTAGTCTTCTCTGAACATACCTCAAAAAGGTGTTGTAAAGGACTGGATTCTAGCTTTTCTTTATTGCCGAACCGTTGGAAACCAACACCCAATAAGCCTTGAATAAGAATTAAATACAGAGTTAGACAACAGCCCAGAGTATATGGTTTTTTTAAGTTGTTTTGGTAAGTAAGTCTAATCTTAACACTGTATGTAATAAAAAAATGCCTTACATTTTTAATCAATACAATGATATATACTACAAACCCAAAAACATAAAACCAAAACCAAATCAAAAGCATAACCTATTATTACATTGCATGAAAAAAAAACAAAACAACAAAACTGTAATAGCTAGAAACTAGTAAGAAATGCTATACTGATTCTTCAGTCTTCAGAAATGGAATTTATGTTTCTGGATTTGTAGAGAAAATTACCTTTTACATAGCAACCAGCTATAAACAAGAAGGCACACAGTGGAAACCGTCCAGTAACAGAACATGGCCAAAACTCCTTGTTTTGCTTCCTCCCTTAATAGTATTATCAATTCAAGGACAACAGAAACTGGGACACAGTATATTATTCCACATACCACTCATGCAGTATTTTCAAGGGAACTTTTTGCTGCATATTGAGAAAACAGCTTTTTTTCACATACATAATTTGGCTTCAGCACTTTCCAAAAGCCATCTGAAAGGGCAAGAAATCCAGATCTCTGTCATTTTATCTAAATCAAAAGAACCCGTTAACACCCTCATTGACCTAGCAGTATCAACCCTGTAGCCTCATAGATTTTCTGAGTCTGCTTTTAAGGCCATCTCACTCCTCTGAGCTGACAAGGATGAGGACTGATGTGAAGACAGCATCTGAGGAATAGGTATGCAAGTATGATGAAAAGGTACTTTGAAAAGTCCTCTGCAACTAAATAAATAGTGCTGTCTCAAGGACTTCTATCTGGGAAACAGAGTGCGACAGAAGCAGCGACAGACGTAGGGAAGAAAAAGAAGCTTGAGTTTAGAAAATACTCTAACCCTATTGAAAAGGAGTTTCTTTATGGACAGCTTGTTCTATGTGCAATCATATCTTGATTTCCTAATGATCTCTCTTAGATAATCACGTACCTACACATTTTATTTTTCAATGCTGTTTTCACCCTCCAACACCTAGCAAGACTGCCAGTTTTTACTCAACCCAACCACACCCTTCCACACATTTGTCTTCCCCAAACTAACCCCAGCCTTTGTTTATACACCGCAATTACTGGCAAGATGCAGCATGTGTTGGGACTGAGCGCGACTTAGATCTGCTGAATGGTTAGCCAGCAGGCTAAACACAAAAGTTAACTTTCTCTCCCAGAGGGCATTACACTGTATTTCTATCCCTACTGGGCTGCCAACTGTCACAATACCAAAAGAAATTTGTTCCCTTTCAAACATTTTTCTTTGTCAGATCTGGCTGAAGTTGGCCAATGGGTTCAAATTTTATTACAAGCAGAGTGACAGGAAGACAGATGGACAGACAGTGTGATTTCATAAGCTTTGTTACCTTAAGAAACTTGCCTCAAAACTGCCGAAAGGTTGAAGACTTCTCTGCCACGTTTCAGCAAAGTATGTTTTCAATTATTATGTTTTAAAGCCTCTGACAATAGCAGTTGTAATAGAAATGTTGACAGATCATTAATTATGTCACTTCTTCTGGGAAAGGAGCATTATGATAACATTCCTATGCTATAATTTTGTGAAGCACAACTACATTATTTGTTATAAAAACTGTCATATAATTGAGCTGAACCAGCCAAAATGAAGAGGGGAGCACCCATTTTGAAATAAACTGTTGGAACTACTAGGTCAAAAGCACTCTTAACAGATGTGCACTAGACAACACGTACACATGTAAACAACAAGCAGTGATCTTCATACCTTCAAGAAATTTTGTATTCAAATACATAAAATTCCAGATATTCAGACTTAGGAACACAATTTAGCATCCTCAGAGACAGAGTAAATGAGGTCAGTTGAGAAGCCCTTTAACCACATTGCATTTCATTGCTTAATTATCATTGCCATAATCATTATACCATAACAGTGATAAAATTATGTCTAAGGGGCAAGAATGAATGAAATACGCAATGATGAAATTTAGGTAACTTTAGGTAAACTCATTCTGTATTCATTTCCTATGGAACAAATCCTAAGTGAAGCAAAGTTTTACTATAAACTACTGCCATATAAAAGATATTTAGAGATCCAGCAATTTGACATACATGATCTCTGGCCAGGGAATAAATATCAGCTCATGCTGGGCTGCACATGAGAGAATTTTTCAGTCCTCACTTATCTGATGGACATTTCAGAAGAGGTGCAAGACGGATAGTCTTCTAGGGCCTATATATCTGCACATTATCCACTGACACACCTCTCTTTTGCTGCATTTTAAAGGGAACTAAGTATGTGGGGGAAAGTACTGGGATATCTTTAAAGACAGAAACTCTTCAGGCCTCAGCTTGCCTGTGTTCAGTTTTGGGCCCCTCACTACAAGGATACTGAGGCGCTAGAGTGCGTCCACAGGAAGGCAACAAAGCTGGTGAAAGGGGCTGGAGAACGAGTCTTATGAGGAGCAGCTGAGGGAACTGGGATTGTTCAGCCTGGAGAAAAGGAAGCCGAGGAGAGACCTTACTGCTGTCTACAACTGCTTGAAAGGAGGCTGCACAAAGATGGGTGTTGGTCCCATCTCCCACTTAACAAGTGATAGGACGAGAGGAAATGGCCTCAGGTTGTGCTAGGGGAAGCTGAAACTAGACATCAGACGCCTTCACCAAAAAGGTTATCAGACACTGGCACAGCTGCCTAGGGAGGTGGTTGAGTCGCCATCGCTGGAGGTTTTTAAGATGGGTAGATGAGGTGCTCAGGGCTATGATTTAGAAGTGGACAGGTACGGTTGGACTCCATGATCTCGAAGACCTTTTCCAATCAAATGATTCTACGAAAATACAGTTGCTGTGGGAGTTAATTATGCTCTATAAATAATGAACTGGTTTCCAGACAGAACAACAGCAAAAAAAAAAACAGATAAAGGAAATGCCACAAGACACACAAAGACACCCAAATACCAAATACACATTTTGTTAAAATTATTATACAGGTGTGGCATAAGTAAGTTAGCAAGCTTGCTCTTCCACAGCTGTTACACATGCAAAATCTGAATAAGGAAGGCAGTATCGCAGTAGACATGCAATGACTACAGTAATATGTATACATTTTGTCTGGAGGCAGCGACAGAAGTCTGTTCAGCTATGACAGCTCCGTAAGTATAACCAGCACATTCGGAATGTGCCATTTAAAAATAAACCCCAAACTACACATACATAATCTGGCAAAGGAGCTACTGAGGGATGGAGCCACTGCTGGGTAAAATTTCTCCTATTGTTTCTTGTATACAGTATAGGTCATACTGCTGATGAACCAGTCTGGATTGTTTTGTTCATATTTTAAGGAGGTTAACTACACATTACATGCATGGAAACAATACTGCTCTTCATGAGTCCAGAGTCAATTCAACAGGCCTACAAAAACTGAAGATGGAAATCCAGACCATATTATACATTAGAAAAGGGAACAGGAGAAACAAATATCAAAACATACCAAACTGCATGCCCCAGTCACCGAGGTAATTTATTCTTTTTACTTCATGTCCCAGTGCAATTTTGAGATTTGCTATGAAATTCCCTGATAAGGAAACAAAACTGGTATTATTATTCAGATGCAGGAAGTGTCTCATCCCAACAGAATGGTTTTCAGTTTGTGTATGATCTGTATTCAAAAGGAAGAGAAACAGAAATCAGATGATCAACTCCACAGAATTTGCTAAAATACTTCACAACTGTTGGGTTTAGCTCCAGCCAGCCGCCAAGTATCACACTGCTGTTCATTCACTCCCCACATCTGGTGGGGTGGAGAGGAAAACTGGAAAGTAAACTAAAACACATGGGTTGAGATAAAGACAGTTTAAAAGGACAAGAAAGGAAGAGAGAATAATAATAAAAATAAAGAATACAGAAAACAATTGATATACAATTCAATGTAATTGCTAACCACCTGACAACTCGACAACCAATTGTGCAGCCCATCCCAAGCTACAATTGCAGCTCACGGATGGTGTTATCTGGTGTGGCCCATGCCCACAGTCTGCTTGGCAACCTCATATCAGGCGATTAAGCAAGCACTCAAGCTCACAAACAGCTGTTAACCGTGACATTGAGAACATCAAGTCCCAAATATCCATAAATTGTTGGAGCTCTACTGAGCATTATGTGTCTGACAGGCTCAAAACTTACCATATCACATAAGCATATCATAGTTCTAACTGTAATTAACTCCATCTTTCTCCTGAGCTTAGCTACAACCATAGAATTACAAAGACATCCTTTCCTCTGTTTCCCTGTACTTCAAGGGTACCTTTTAAGTACAGTACTGATATAAAAGGATGCAGAAAACTTTCTATTCTTCTATTAGTACATCATATTATAGCTTGCAATTACTTTCAATTCCATTCTCCTTAGTCAATTCATCCTCTTATTATCGCACATTGATCTACAGAACTATTTTCAAGAGTGGTTTTTTCTACAGAAAACGAACATAAAGAGCCAAAAATATGTAATTTCACTCAACTATCTGTCCATGAACAGGCAGAATTATTAACTTTATGTAATGAATAATTATACAAGATACATAAAATATAATTAAAAAGTAATATATTATTAGCTGCACAGATGCTATAGGATCTTCTGCTAATAACCTACTCATTTCTATTCTGAGAAAGGGAAAGAAAAGAGAAATCATGTTTTCCATATGCAGTTAGAGTACTGTACAATAAACTTATTAATTATTGCATTACAAATGACAGCAGCAGCGTTGGTAATACTGGCATAAAGTAATTAACATGTACAAGCAAGCTTTTTGCAAGACAGCCACCACGACATAACTGACTGCTCTGCAGGCCAGTGCAAAATTGAAATTTAAAATTCAAAGAGTTCTCATAACACCTCAGTGAAAACTGCCCCAGGTGTCGTCAAACAATTTTAAACTACTTCATTTAATGTTCACAATCATAAAAGTACATTATGTGTGACTTAATAAATCTGCCAACAACACATCACGCTCTTTTCTTCACTGCATAAAGAGCAAAAGTTTTCTCATTAGCAAGGAGAGCTTGGCACAGCCACTCCAATACAGTATTCCCCTGTCAAGTCTAACATGAAGACACAGAAGCCCGTTTAGGAGGCAGTTAAATGCCTACTCACCTATTATTGTGGAACGCAAGTGTCCTATGTGAAACTTCTTGGCAATATTAGGGGAACTGTAACAAATATTCACAAATAATGTTTGTTCAATGTACAAGACTGCCAGATCAACGAGCCAAAAAGAATTCAATTCATGCATATAGTAGTAGAATTGAAATAAAACCACAGTTCTCAATTTCCCAACAACCCCTGAGCTTCCTCTGATCTCGGCAACAAACTTCCCTATTCAGCCAGCTTTTCCTTCAATATCAGTTAACAGCCTCTGTTATAGAGAAAAAAAAACACCCCACAAACAACCTCACACCAAAGACACTCCCCAAACCCAACTACATTAGTGACAAAGGACTTACACTACCTTCTCAGACCTTAAATATTTCGGACATACAGATGATTCTCTTCATACCTTTATTAGAGATAAATCTCATACCAGAATAAGGGACCTCATATACAAGAATCAGTAATTAAAATCACATTTTCTTCTACCAACAGTGGCCTCTCAAAAAAAAAAACCACATACCCACAATGGTTTACCCCTGATATAGTCCAGCTATGAAAATTCACCCTCCAAATTAAACCCAAGTGCTTTCTTTCCATGACAATGGAAACCTGCAGAAGGAGTATAAGTGAACAAAAATATTTCTACATAAAGAGAATCGAGCCAGCCACTTTTCATTCCATGAGCAGGTGGATGTAAACAAAATTGCACTGGACAGAAATTTTAGAGCCAGCACTTGTGATGACTTGGTATGACAAGTGCCTGGCTACTTTAGCAAGTTAGGGAGGGAGGTATTAAGGTTAAAAAAGAAATGGGTTAGTGGTTGAAAATTCAGATAATGTGTCTTGATAACAAAATAAAAGCATCCTACTTAAAAACTGAATGCTACTGTGCACTAAATGAGAATATTCTTAGTGATGGGCATTGTGAGGTGTGTACTATTTAAATACAAAAAATATATATTCTGGGAAAAAGCCTAAATTCCCTAAACATAATTTGTATTCTACTTGGCAGCTATATCATAGTATCAAATACAGCTGAATATAATCACATAAATATAGTTTAACTTCACAGGCATCATACATTATAGCAAAGAATATTAATCAACACACAAGGCAATTTTCTCAAAGAACTCATCACATGCACTTACCTGAACTCAATCACTGCCTTTTGTCTAGGCACTGCAGAGAAGAGTTCACTTTTTACTCCATACTCTGAGCCATCTTTCAACACTTGCTCCAACACAGTCTAAACCAAAAGGATGACAAAAAGAAATCACTGTCCACTGCATTTGTCAATCCTGCATAGGAATAGCATCTGTCTCATATTCTTCTCCTGTCCCAGTGGAAGAGGGACAGGAAAACAACAGGGAAGCCGAAAAACAGGAGACTTGGGAAGAATTTAAGCTTCGTTTGAATTACCAGTCACTTAAGTCTATAACAGGAAGAGGAAAAAATGATACATTCACATTCTACTAAAACTGCTATGCTTTTCTAGGCATGAAAAGCCAGCCTGCTTTCTACTCCTTCAGTGCCAAAGAAATACAACTACTCAATCCTCATGTGTACAAACACCCCTTCTTCTGTTCCTAACCTGCGAGTCCGTAAGGATACTGTGAATGGTCCCCACAAAAGTGGGTCAACTTTAAAAGTGTGTAAAATGCCTTAAAAGATTTCTGCAACAGTTTTAACATATTTTGCATTCATACAGCAAGGTAATTCCCTGAACATGCCTTACATATTTCAGTTTGTCACACGATGCCGATACACTACAAAACCTAATTCGTGAAGCTGTTTCTATTGGAAAAACTTCCTGATGATAACAGAAGCCTTTCCAGTCAGTGGAAGATTTCCTTTTTATCTCTCAAAAAAACACCTTTAAATTCTCCTGCAACAGATATTGAATAAATTATATTAAAAAAAGGAATAGTGACAGTAAAAAAAAAAAAAAGTTAATTCTGTTCTTATTATAGCACCTAAGAAGGCAAGCTAGACACACACACAAATCATAAGATTTACCCACAGACCTGTTCTCCTTATCAGTGAAAGTCACAGCTAGGTTTTATCTCCTCCTCTCTACTCAGTGACATAATGCAAAATTACATGTCCCAATTCCACATTTTTTCCAGCAAAACTCTGTGAGGCCAGACACACAGTTTTCATTGAATCATTAAACTGATCAGAATTCCTATAGCACTTTGTAAAGCCTCGTCCATGAAACTACTCTTTCCGTGAGCAGTCAGTCTTTTGTCAAGATAAAAAGCTAATGAAGAATTAAATGGATTTTTTAGGCAATAAATAAAGCAATTGATTGATAGGTATGCCTAAGCATTAGCAATTCACAAGAAGAAACGATCTTACCACTCAAGAAAAAAGGAATACAAGCTTAAGGGACTGATAGGAAACGGGCTTCATAAGTGTTAGGTAAGACCCGATTTCTTGCCTCTAATTTATGTGTGGTTAATTTTCTAAGACCACAATGTAATTTTCCATGAGTTGCTAACCATATAGACTAAAGCTATGAACAACACCATGAAGTATTTTACTCCATAAGCTAGCTGAATTGGCTTATCAAAGTTTGCATTCGGTTCCCAGTCCAGTACCAGACATCCACTAATATTTAGGAAGCTTTTGCAAATAATCCAGTGAGAGTACAACTGAGACACTACTCTTGTAGACTTGAAGAGTATTTTCCTTTCATAAAGCTATCGGTTTAGCAAATCAAGCTTTCAATTTCAGTCAGGCACTGGACTTGGAGGAATACATCCTCCCCTCTTTTTTTAAGCAAAGTATGCAACAGATTTGCTGTCAAATACTTTTATTTCAGGTTATCTTATCATCCTCTATTTAAAAGAACAGTCTTTATATGCAAGATCAAAACTGTTGAGTTGTATACTGTAGAAACTCAAAGATGCCAAGCCTGTGTTTTAAAGGAGAGAAGAAAAAGAGGAGCCATGATTATCCAGTGAACATTAGATGTATTAGTTTTTTCATAGGAAAAATATTTTGTGAGTCTCATTCTGAACTATAGGTCTACATAACAAATCAGCAACAGGAAACCTTGAGGAGAACTTATACAAAAGGCAGTTTTACATAGAAAATACCTTTCTAAGACAGTAAGTCTTAGAAACATCTGAAATGCAGTACTCACCTTTGTTAATAATTCCCTGTTAATTGTGAAGTTCACTGTTCCTGGCCCAGCACTAATTCCACTCACTACAGCATCACATTTTAGCTAAAAGAACAAAAGAAAACAGACAGTTTACATGAAAACAGCTACAATGGAAAACTGTAATCTAATCCATTATAAATTTCAATTTAACCCACTAAAACCATTAAATGTTATTTATTGCTTTGAAGCAATCATAGACGGATCATTTAATTAATCCTATTGGTAAGGGGATGATTTTGTTATTTCCAGTTCATGCTTAGGAGCTCTGAATGTAACTTAGCCCAAAATGTCACACATATGTTTTATTTCAGTCCCTGCACGTGTACAGTTTTATTTTGACTGCGAGCAGCAGTCAATCTCTTCGTACACAAAAAAGCTGAGAAACATTTGGCAAGTTACACAGTACCTGATAGCACTTAAAACAAAGGAAAAAAACCAAAATCAACATCAATGTCAAAAGAAAACTTGAGATAGAAGTTTTAGACTGCTTTTTCTTGAAGTTTCTGACTTAAATAACAATGTTCTCAAGTATCCAGTGATAAAACATGAAGATGTTAAAGGAGAACTTATTAAAAATTTCATTTATAATTTCCATAAGGCACGTTTTGAGAATTCTGTACCCATAGGGAATATTTGGGCACTCTACCCTAATGTCAAACTCCCTTTTACACAAATTTCGGTCTCTTCACAGGCTGAGAGTTTTGGATCTCAAACTGTCAGGTGTGAGAGTTTTTTATTAAACTACAATGGCTGTCTTTCACAGCCAACAAATTGTTGGGGGGCGGGGGGGAGAAGAGAGATGGAAAGCACAAAAAAGACAAAGAGGATGAAGAAGAAATTCCATCCCCATGCTAGGCCTCCAGCTGAGACACTAACTTGACCAGGAGATGAAATCACTGTTAGGCTTAAAGTTCTTTAACCTTCACAAGTTCTAATAAAAACAAATTCCAATGTTTATTCACAAGCTACGTGAAAAAATATTTCTTGTATTCACTCTGAATTTCCCACCTTTTCATTTTACAAAAAGTCCTTTTTACTTATGATGCAGAAAGAAAACAGAAATCTCCACTTTCTCCGTATCATTTGTTCTGCTAAATGTTTTTTCTGCATAATCTGTCATTTGTCATCTCAGCGTTTTTCATCTCTTGTTAACGTGAGTGCTCATCTGGTCTCTCCATAGCTTTAACATCTCCTCCAAGTTCCCTGAGGTTGTTTAGCAACCAGATCTCCCCATGCCTAAGACTTTTAAGATGTTTAATAAGTCCAAATGTCGGGTACTTCATTTTGGACACAACAATCCCATGCAGAGCTACAGACTGGGGACAGAGTGGCTGGAGAGTAGTCAGGTAGAAAAGGACCTGGGAGTGCTGGTGGACAGGAAGCTCAACATGAGCCAGCAGTGTGCCCAGGTGGCCAAGAAGGCCAATGGAATCCTGGCCTGCATCAGGAATAGTGCAGCAAGCAGGACCAGAGAAGTTATCGTCCCCCTGTACTCGGCACTGGTCAGGCCTCACCTTGAATACTGTGTACAGTTCTGGGCCCCCCAATTTGGGAAGGATGTTAGGATACTGGAATGTGTTCAGAGGAGGGCAACGAAGATGGTGAAGGGGCTGGAGCACAAGCCCTATGAGGAGCGACTGAGGGAGTTGGGGCTGTTTAGTCTGGAGAAGAGGAGGCTCAGGGGAGACCTCATTGCTCTCTACAACTACCTAAAAGGAGGTTGTAGTTGGGCAGGGATTGGTCTCTTCTCTCAGGTGACCAGTGGCAGAACCAGAGGGCATGGACTTAAGCTTCGTCAGGGAAAGTTTAGACTTGATATGAGGAAAAAATTCTTCACTGAAAGGGTGATTGGCCATTGGAATGGGCTGCCCAGGGAGGTGGTGGAGTCACCGACCCTGGAGGTGTTTAAAGGGAGACTGGATGAGGCACTGAGTGCCATGGTTTAGATGATGGTTGGTGTTAGTGTTAGTGTTAGGTTATAGGTTGGACTTGATCTCAGAGGTCCTTTCCAACCTTGTGATACTGTGATACTGTGATACTTGGACCAAAATGCCACTATGCAATATAGGGGCACTAAAAAAATACAAACAAAATGTCCCCTCCACAAAAAAAAAAAACAAACCAGACAGTGCAAAGACAGCACAAGAACCAGCCAAATGAAATCAAAAGCTCAGTGAAACATGACCAGTTCTGACCTTTCTGAAAGACAGTCCTCAGCACATCAGAGCAAATTATGCTTCATTCAGTATCATGTTGTCTTATTATTTAGGCTATCTCAGTCAACAAGAAATACACTCCCATCTCTTCTGCCTAATGTAAATGTCTGTATTTCAAATATTGTGATCTATTTCCTCAGAAGTGACTAAGAACATACTGTTGAACTTGAGGCACTCCATCAACTTTTATCATGGCAAAATTGATAACTGCATACACCTTTCTCTCTCTCTCTTCTACTTTTTGATACGTAGCTGTATTTCGCTAATTTCTACACTGCTTACAAATATTGTCGATGACATGACCAGTCTAAACAAATTATGCTAAATGCAAACACTTTAAACAAAAACCATTCCTAAGAGATTAATGGATTTTTTTTATCCTTAGTCTAACCAGCACAGTCTATTCAGTTTTAGAGCTTACATTGATGGCCTGTTCTTCTTTACTGTTAAAACTCTTCTTCAGTGTAAGAATGTAGGGCTAAGCGTACCAAGTTTATTTAATGAGCCACAAGCAACACAGGAAAGAGATAATTTGCAGCTTTCTAATCACTGGGACTAGAGCTGTTTTTAAAGTTACAGCCTAGACACAAGGAAAAGAATTGTCATCACGACATAACAGATTGCCCAGAGAGGCTGTCAAAACCTTGGAGGGTTTCTAAACCTGGTAGGATTTCTAAAGTTCTCAGCAACCTCATCCAAAAACCTGCACTGAGGAGAAGATGGGAACAAATAACTTCCTAACGCCCTTTCCAACCTGAATTGGTTTATGGTTCTAGATCACGTACAACCTGAGCAATCTGATCTAGTTGAATACGTCCCTGCTCATTCCTCAAGGGCTGGATTAGATGACCTTTGAGGGTCCCTTCTAACTCAAATCATTCTGTAATTCTATAATTGTACCATCTGTAAGTTGTTTCAGAACTTTTGTTTGTACATCCATGCACCATCAGTTCAAGCTCACTTAAGTCAGAACATTCAATTGTTAAAAGAATGTGTCCAAGATAGGGATCTCTTCAACATCACAGCAGTGAAGAAAGAAACAGAGAAATAGTTCAGCTTCTCAGTAGTATTGCAACTGTTTTTATTTGTCCTTTTTAACTCCTGATCACACAACAATCCACCTAATTCCTTCTCAAGTTTGCTCTTTCCGATGAAGAACCTTGTTTGCGTTTTCATTATGCAATGTAGCTCCACTTTGCAACTAACTTTGCAACAACTTCTTAGTTTACACCCCACTGGCATCAGTAACACGCTTTTAGACTGAAAAGGATTTTTTCAGTTCAAATGATTCCTCAAACCTTATCATCACCTTTCTGATTCGCTGTTGTTAAACTTAATTCCTACCACCTTCTCCAAATTTTTATTTCCTTTCCTTCCTTCAAGGTTTGTATCACTTCTGTAGACCATGTTTTGCATGCTGCTTTATTTTTGTGCTGTAGTTAGTCTTAACACATCCGCTAAGATACCTGAAAAATTTGCCACTCTAAGAAAACTCAATTTCAAGCAGTTAAGGATTTGAAAATCCAGCTTGTCTGACCCACAAGCGAAATTTCTCCTTTGCCATTCTGGTGCTGGATTTTTCTGTCTTTGATTTTCAAGACACTGCATACTTAACTTTTTCCTCAAGTTTTGGGCAACAGTACAGATCGTGACATACCTTTTAGATATCCTTGCAATTTCACAAATATTATTTACTCTCAAACAATTTGATAACAATAATCTCATAGGAAATTTAAACTAACACCACTTCTCCAATTCCCTGTGAAGCTTATGTGTACAATTACACTAGATGCAGTCATTAAAGTACTCTGACCCAAACAGATGCAGGGAGAAAGAATATAATTTCTTGTTGCACCCTCTAGTTTGCTATTTGATCAAATATATAAGATTAATGGATTAGCATACCCTTTCAGCTAGTTTCTGAGCTTGAAGCTTGAGATCCTGTGCTAAGAGATTACTAGAACTGTCTTCTGTTACAGAAGCAATGGAAAGCTGGAAATTAGCAACATGCCTGAAAAAAAAAACAGACGAAAATCAGAAAAAAACAACAGTTGAAATGATGGGGAGATCTGGCAGATCTTAGCTGACTCTGCCTATGATAAGTCTAACTGGCAAAAATGAATGAGTCATAGATACCTGAAAGTTCACTATATTTAGAAAGCTGCAACAGAAGGCCAAATAATACCTTTGCTCTAACTAATACAAGCAGAAAGTAGGTATGGCAAGAACACCACTTCAGAATGAACAAAAACTATGCTCATTAATAAACTTAACTTACTTGCTAACATTATTGTATCTCCCAAGCAGGACACTGAAAAAAATCCGTAACAACTTCACATTCAGATCATTATGGCTGCAACACTTGCCATTCAACCACTGCCTACAATCTGGACGGCTTTTTAAGCAATTATATTTGCTTTGAGCTTACAAAAATACAGCTATTTAATTAGATTTAGTATCTTCTTATAATTGGATTGGTATATTAGCTTAGGTCTGTTTTTCCTTTGTTTCTTTTCCCTACAGTCCTCACAAGCTCTTGCAATATCAGCACAACAGAAAATAATAAAACATACTGTGACATTGTGAGATAAAATGTAAACATTACCGTTTTTTGGAGACAGGAACTGCAGATATGGACTTTATTAAACTTTCCAGTGGTATCTCCAAAACCTTTGAAAGCTAAGTTTGAAATAAAGAACGGAGCAGTATCAGCAGAAAAGATCCAGGAAAAACACTGCTCCTTGTTTAAACACCTAGGGGGGGTGTATGTGTGTGCACCATTTGTATCTGAGAGCAAACCACAACCCAGGTAAATTATAAGCAATAAAAAAAAAAAAAAGCAATATATACCCAAGAAATGTCAAAGGAGCCTTAAAAAAGCAAGACAAAGCACCAGATATAGCTGCTTCCCCTCCCCATGAAATCCCTGCGTGCCTTTATTAACTTATCTGTCACTACACCTCACTTGGCTTCTCCTGCACCCAGCAAGGATACACGGAGGCCCCACCACGCCAGGACCTCACTAAGGAGCTACGAATGGCTGGATTCTTCCCAAGATGAGGAGTCTCCTGATTAGGCCAGGTTGGATGGGGCTTTGGGCAACCTGACCCAGTGGAAGGCGTCTCTGCCCATGCCAGGAGGGAAGTGGAATTGCACGACCTTTCAGGTCCCTTCCAACCCAAACCATTCCACGGTCCTTCGAGGCGTTTAAGGCCAGGCTGCCTGAGGCCCTGAGCAGCCTGCTCTGGTGGGAAGTGTCCTGCCCAAGGCAGGAGAGTGAAACTGGGTGATGTTTAAGGCCCCTTCCAACACCAAACCATTCTGTGATTCCATGAGTAATTGCTGACGGCCTTAATCCCACAGGGAGGGGGAACGAAGCTAACGCTGCACGCCCGGTGCAGGTGCTGCGACGAGCCCCAAGGCGTCCAAGGGGACCGTGCCCCCTCCCTAGATGAGGCGGGAGAGGGGAGGAGCACCCGCGCCCCCACCACGGCACGGCACGGCACGGCACGGCGGGGCGGGGGAGCGCGCGCCTCGGCTGCGGGTTGACCCCACGAGCACGGGGGGGCGCCTGGGTGAGGGCGTGAATGGGAACTCTCGGTTATGGCGCGCCCCTCCTCCGGGCAAGCCGCGGGAGGCAGCGGCGTACCTGGGAAGCGATGCTCCTCCGAAAGGAACAGGCTGCCATGGCTGCAGGCGGAAGGTCTCAGCCGCCCCTTCCCCCCCCCTCTCCCAACCTTCTCCTGTGGGCCCGCCCAGGGGTGGGCCGGACCATACCAATCTCAGTGCGCGGGGGTGGCCCGGAGAGCCCATTGGTCTCCGCGGCGCTCCTTAGCAGGAGGGGGAGGAGCGCGTTAGGCCGGAGCGTCGGCGCGGACGAGCGGGGCGTCGGGCGCGAGAGGGGCGGCCATGAGCGCGCGCTCCGTCTCCAAGGTGCAGCGCGGGGGGAGAGCACGGTGCGGGTCTGGCTCCCGCCCTGCCGGGGCGGCTCTGAGAAGGGGGGGGGGGTCTTGTGCTGCGGGGGGCGCGCGCGGGGCCCGCGTGCCCAAAGCGCGGCAAAAGCGGCGGCAGCGCTTCCCGCGCTTCCTGGGCTCCGTGTGGAGGGAGGAGCGGTCCCTGGCGCGGGCTGGAGGGGGCGCGGCGGCGCGTGCTGCTGGTGCCCAAGGTCATGGTTTAGGTTGGAAGGGACCTTAAAGATCACCTACTTGCAGGCCCCCTGCCCCTGGCAGGGACATCTCCCACCAGACCAGGCTGCTCAGGACCTCATCCAGCCTGGCCTTGAACACTTCCAGGGAGGGGGCATCTACAGCTTCCCTGGGCAACCTGTGCCAGTGCCTCACCACGCTCATTGTGAAGAATTTCTTTCCCATGTCTAATCTAAATCTTCCCCCTTCCAATTTAAAGCCATTTCCCTTCATCCTATCACTCCGTGCCCTTATAAAAGGTCCCTCCCCAGCTTTTCTGTAGCCCTTCAGGTACTGGAAGGCAGCTGTGAGGTCTCTCCGGAGCCTTCTCTTTCTTCTCCAGGCTGAACAACCCCAACTCTCAGCGTGTCCTCACAGCAGAGGTGCTCCAGCCCTCTGAGTGTCTCCGTGGCCTCCTCTGGACTCACTCTAGCAGATCCATGTCTGTCCTGTGACTCCAGAACTGTATACAGTGTTCTGGGTGAGGTCTCATGAGAGCAGAGTAAAGGGAGAGAAGTAACAGTGC
This sequence comes from Tapera naevia, assembly GCA_033556795.1. Taxonomy (NCBI): domain Eukaryota; kingdom Metazoa; phylum Chordata; class Aves; order Cuculiformes; family Neomorphidae; genus Tapera; species Tapera naevia. Next base: position 615,847 of record JAUMJJ010000079.1, on the reverse strand, counting down.
TGTCGCTCACATGTAAAGTATGTATTTTTGCCTTTGTTATTTCTGAGCTGAAAGCCCAGGGTTGGCAGCATTAGAGCCTTAGTGTGTAGTGAGTCTTCAAATGTTGTATTGGAACGTTTAACTTGTTTCCTATCGCATAGTAACAAAAATGGTTCACAGGAGGAAGAGATGCGTTTTATTATTGGAAGACTACTCTCTCATGTATTGTTTTTTTCTGCATTGTAATGTGCAGCTGGATCCTCCTGTGTTGAAGTCACTATGCAGGTTATTACTTTCAGGAGTAAAGGGAGTTAAATCTTAATCCAAAAGAAGTGGATTTCCATTTCAGAAATGGTAGTTGCCCTTAAGTAGTTATAGTTACTGAAAGGTCCATCCCCCCCTTGCCTTCTGTGTCTTACATATAATACTTCTTTGCCATTTTGTCTTCTGTTCTCCACTGTGTTTAGTCATGTAGGGAAATACAGTGCTTGTAAAGCATTAAGTAATGTTTATATCTCGTTTGACTTAAGCATACGTTGTTTCTTCTTTTATATAAATGATTTATAGTTATTTTGGTCATTTCTAGTTGTCCTCTCCTGAATTACTGTTCTGACATGTTGTGCAAACTGCAGCATAAATAAGGCTGTAGCATAGCTTTTTGCGGTGGAGTTGTTCCAGAGTGTTTAGGCTCTGTACAATAACTCTAACTTTTGTCCAACTGGTTTTAGGTGGTTGCTAATATACATGGTAAAATGGGAAGTATCTGAAGGCATCTCCAATTCATAAGGCTGTTTTTTCAGGTAGATATTGTTGCCAGTGTTTTACTGGATTTTCTTGTTTGTATCAGAAGGGAAATAACACATCCAAAGTCACCCAGCAGTTTAGTGCCTGTGACTAAATTCCTCTGGAGTTTTGTTTTCACTTGATTATTCTTACACTATCCTAGGTTGAGTTCAGTAACCTTTGCTTATGTAAGCATCTCTATTGAAAATATAGGATTTAATCAGTCTGTTTATCTGTCTTGAAATTTCTGTGTTGCCTTCCGCCTTGATGTAGCAGAAGAATCTGGCAGTGAGAGTTGGGGAATGCATATCACTTAATGATAGAGAGGAAATTATTATAGCTCTTCAAAAGAGATGAGTTTTTATTTGTGAGGACGGGGGAAGGAATTTCAGATTTTCTAGAGGAAAATCAAAAAATCTTCCAGAATTCAAAGCTTAATAATACTTGTGTTTTATTTCCTCCTTCTTTGTGATGAAGTGGATCTAGCTGGGAGATTACTTCTATCTGGAGAAATTTCTTGGAGCTGACCTTTTCCAAACAATCTGGCACTTTCCTTCTAACCATCATTAATTTTTTGAGTTTGGATGCATTTGTTCTCTGTAGCTAATGTGTGTCATTGGCTTTTGTAAGTGGCTTAAAACAATACTCATTATACTACTCTGGATGACCTTTTCTATGCATTCCAGCCTCTTGCTTTTTTTTTGTTTGTTTTGTTTTTATCTAAAACTGTACTGAGAAACCTCTATTGATGTGACCCCAGGGAATTTTCCTCTCTTAATTCTAAACCTGTTGGAGGTTATGAAATGTTTAAAGAATCTGCTCCTGTTTTAGTGGATGGTTGAATTCGAGACAGAATGGAAAGTTGAAAATGTTCCTCCTGAATGTGCCGGGATACTGGTTCCATGAGTTTACCAGCTTGAAACATGAATATAAAGGGGCAACATGGAAACTGATATCCTTCAAATGCTGGCAATTCACTTCAAGTTGCTGGTTTAATGGAGCATTGAAATTAAAGGAGAATAAAGTGGCTTCAGGAGCCAGTCTGATTGATGATGATATTGAAGTTTGTATTTTTTTGCTATTCTCTAGGGCTGCTTTGTTTTTAAACCAAGTTCAAAGAAGAGAAGAGTGTCTCAAAAAACAGGTTAGTGCATTTTGATACACTTTTCTGTGTTTGAAGGTTCCTGGAAGGTACACGACACCTGGCTGAGTTCTGTCACAGCTGCGTGAGGGTTTCTGTTGCTCCTTGACATCGATATTGCTGAAAACTCATTTCTTTGGAGGAACCTCAGCAAATTCTTGGCTAGCGTAAATGTTTTTTTCATCTCCAGCAATCAAGATTGTGTAGCTATCTTTGTCTTTGCATATTTTTTTTATAAGGCATCTCCTTTCTGTGCCGCATCTGAAGAGTTTCAGTGAGCCAGAAATAGTATCCCATTCCTAAGTCTCATCACATTCTGGGTAGTTTGCCTAAGTTTCTTGAGGTAAAGAAGAAAGGAAAGCCGTTTGTGAAGTTCCCGTGGCTTATGTCCACTGGTATTTGTTGATATGTTTTTTTCCAGCCTATATATTGTGTATACAAGTCTCTTGTCGTTTGAGGGAGACTGACAAGGACTGACTCTTGTTGGGGCCACAAATAATGCTGCTTGAATAGTTGCTGTTTGAGATTCAGTTAGGAAACATACTGTTCTTATTCCCAGGTTAAACTTTTCTTGGCGTCACTAGAGCTGTGAAAAGATGTGACAATTTGTATTAAAGAAAAAAAAGGTGGAGGGGAAAGTAATAAGGCCAGACTTTTTTTGAAATTGCGATAGGCTCATTTGTTACCAGAACGACTTATTGTAATGCGTGCTTTAGAAGTAATCCCAAATTATTTTTTCTGTGAGAGCTGGCAAATCTGCAGCACATGGAATGAGAGGAGGGAAACAGAATTCAGGCTGTCATTCCAAGTCATTGCAAGATAAAAAAAAAAGATAACCAAGACTTAAGCTCTTAAACCACATTGAAATTTTACCCCTTACTGAATATTAAGTTTTTGGTTTTGCAACATGAGTAATGCTTTGATAAATCCTACTAAACATGTTGTTCTAGTTAGCAAATGCTTTGAGACAGAAAAATAAATGACTGAACTACCCCTGAGAGAGCAGCAGAGGTGAGCTGATTTGGCAGTTGGTTAGAATGGTATTCTAAATAAACGATGCTTTGATGTGCATCTGTCCAGTTTCAAAACCCAAACCTGTCAATTGTGAGATTTCAAGTGTGAAACTTCACAGCATCGATATTTGACAATGCTGTTGAACTCCACAAAAGGCTTTCTCTGCATATTTGCACCTATAGTTTGAGTTTTTGTAGTATAAAAAGATCATTATGCCCTGGAATTTTACTAATAGTGCCATAGTTGGATTTTTCTTACACTAAAAAGCCTAAGACCTATGTAATCAGTGGATTGTGTATTTCAAGTGATTTTTCTTAGGAATACAAATGAGGGGTTGGTTTAGGGGAGACAGTGAAAATGAAGGATGAACAATGCCTCTTGTTCATCATTGGCAGAGCTGTTATGGGTGTTTTTAATATTTTAAAATATTAAATTAAATATGTTTTAATATTTTAAAAGGTTGAATATGTTCATCACCTGGCTCTTTTCTAGACATCAGACCATTGCTGATGCTCCATTGAACAGCTACCACATGGACATTAATGGCTAGCAAATTAAATTCTGTATATGCATGAGAAAATAAATTTTTATGTTTATTGTTGCCACGTAGCAACAGTTATCAGGCTGTTTATGTAACCTTCAGTCTTCTTCCAGATGTGGGATTAGTGAAGCATTAAGCATACACCAGGCCTGTGTATGCTGGGAGTAAAAAGGTGGTTCCAAGTCTGTGTTGCTTTTTTGTTTATGTTTTGTTGTTGTTGTTGCTGCAGTTAAGGGAAATGTAGACTGTGTAAGTGTAGGAGGGAAGACACTGAGAAAATCCTTACTCAGTTGTAGTAGTTTCTAGTCAGTCTCCTATTTTACTTCCGATTCTGTTTCCTTCTTAGTTGGATTTAAGTGGAGAGTTTCTATACTGACATCAGTGAGGCAGAGCAGCACCTGGGAATCCAGATGTATTCAGAGAAGAGTGTCAAGACACTGTAGTTCTGAAAAGGATCTGATTGTCCTTTTATTTTTCATAAACAGCACTTATAGAAGTGAGAGGAAGTTTAGAGGTGAGCCAGAAACATAGGCCTGGTTTGTGCTTAAAATGTTTGCTGGCATAGTTGTGTCAATGTAATCTGCTTTAAACAATACGTATATCTGTATTTTGTGTAAACCAGCAGTCCTTTCCTAGTGTACCTTATTATTTTCAGGAAATTGGTGTTAGCTGCATCTTCCCTGGAAACAGAAAGGATATTCATGTTATAGAATCATAGAATGATCTGGATTGGGAAGGACCTTAAAGATCACCCAGTTCCAAACCCCCTGCCGTGGGCAGGGACACCTCCCACTAGACCAGGCTGCTCAAGGCCCCGTCCAGCCTGGCCTTGAACACTTCCAGGGAGGGGGCATCCACAGCTTCCCTGGGCAGCCTGTGCCAGTGCCTCACCACCCTCATTGTGAAGAATTTCTTCCTCATGTCTAATCTAAATCTTCCCCCTTCCAATTTCTCCCTCATCCTATCACTACAGGCCATTGCAAAAAGTCCCTCCCCAGCTTTCCTGTAGCCTTCTCTTTCTTCTCTGGGCTGAACAACCCCAACTCTCTCAGCATGTCCTCATAGCAGAGGGGCTCATGCAAGACTTCATGGTTTGTGTCTGACTTTAATAGTGAAGGAAGACTGCATAGGTGAAAGAGAACTAGAAAACTTTCTGAAGCAAGGGAAAGGGGGTTTTAATTTTATTTTATTTTAATAGTAAAGGCTGTTTGCTCTGAATTAACCTTTAGCTCATCTGGGACTTGAGATGGAAGCCAGTTCTTTGCCTTTTACCTTTTGCCTGCATTCTTGGGGAGAAGATTCCGCTTGTTCCCTTGCTGATTCTGCCTGATACCAGCAATTAATTCATTGGTTAAGAGAAAAGTCATCTCTTTCAGATATAAACGTATATTAAGGTATTCTTGTTTCAGTCGGGTGCTTCGTTTTCTTCTCAGCAAAAAAATGTTTTAATCATCTTATTTGTGCTTTCTGTCTTTCTAGCTAATGATTTCAGTGGAAGAAATGATGATTCAGAGGATACTGAGTTGCGATTTGCTAGTTGTCAGTCCTTGTGGAATCAGATTAAATCGGAAACAGAGGTGAGTCTTGCATCTAATACTAAAGCAGTGTTTTGCGTTTATAACAACTCTACTGGCTTCTTTGTTTCTGGAGATCTTTTTTACACCCTTAAAAGGGCAATTAGTTAAGGCAATAAAAGGGCAGAAATATGACTGCGACTGAAATCCTTGTCCAGAATATAAAATAGTAATAAAACTGTCAATTTCACATTGCTTCTAATCACATGATTTCATGCTTTTGATGTTTCAAACTGCTGCATCTAAGCTTCCCTTCTTATCAGTTGATTTTTTTATTAATTTCTGGCATACTGCTGTTCTTGCTTCAGTTCAGTTACGTGCTTGCCCGCCCTGAGGATTTTAGGCTGCTCTTGACCTCAGTGTTAAAGAGTTCATAGCGGCCCAGGTTTCACAGTGGGATTTATGTGAATACAGCTGTGTGGATGTCAAATTCTGAATGACACAGCTGTGAGCATCATCTATTGAATTAGTATGGACAGTGTCAGTGGGGTTGTCTAGGTGGGAATTGGAGTTAATTTCATATTGAATTGTGGCCTTCTAATTGTTGTGTGTTAGATGGCATGCTGTTGTTGTGCCCCTATAGCCAGCTGTCTTTCATTATAGTATGAACAATTACTTCCATACAGCAGGGATTTCCTCCCCTGGTCACTGTCAAGGATTCCGGGCAAGTACTCCATACTCTTCTGCCTGCTGCTGGGCTCTAGACGTTATGAGACTCTTTTCTTCCAAAGTTTGTTTTGGGATGTACAGTAGAAACCAGCTGTATGTAGCTTACAATCTGGACCCTTGGACTAAATTCGTCTAGTTCTTTTCTTATTATTCCATGATCCAACTCACTTTGACTGGTCAGCACCCTTTTCAAACCATAACTAGCAAGGCTGAGCAAAGCAGTGCACTACATCATGGTGCTGGTAAGAGAGAACACACAGAAGCTCGTGGAGGTAATGTTTGCTACCTTCCTGCCAACTGCTTCAGCTTGATGGGTTAGCTACCAGCACTGGCAGTAGTGTTGGCAACTGCACCAGAAACTGTCTTGGCCGATGCACAGTGGACTGTAGGGAAGATGACACTCTGTAGCTACACCTGGAAGACCTTTTTCTTGGATCTTCTCTCTTTGGCACAGTGTTCTTAAGGCTTATGAGACAGTGCTTCTCAATCAACTGTGCCTGCACGATTTTCAGACTGAAGAAGTGGGTTTTTTTTGTAGTGCTCTGCAAGAATTTCTCTCAGAACATCAGGCACAGCCTATCATAGCAAAAGCTCCCTTAACCTCTCAGAGAAACAGAGACATTGCCATCTGCAAAATCATCATTATTTTCTATTCTAAGTCTTCTACCCTTGTTTTCTTTGAGGCTGCTAGGAGTTTGCCAGATATTTTCCCCTGTTCTCCTCCTGGTGGAAGACAGTTTATGCTACATTGACACTCTGGTATGAACCTTGCCTTAGAGATTTATTTGCCCAAGGGCAGATTATCTGCAGTTTTCTTTTGCTGCGATACATTGAATTTTCTTTATCTAGCTTCTGGGGTATCTCTGATACCTTTTCTACTGAATTTTGATTTACCACCATTTTATCCTACTGTTGGCAAACTTCTTGAATGTAAAATTGTGTCATAATTCAGATTGGAAGGGACCTTAGAAAGTCTATAGTCTGAACTCTTGCTCAAGGAAGCATCATCTGTGTGAGGTCAGACCACACTGGTGAGGACTTTATCCAGTTAGAATTTGTGAGGTCAGACCACACTGGTGAGGACTTTATCCAGTTAGAATTTTGTTTCTTATGTACTTTCAAACCCTGGTACAGTAAACCTGATCCATGGCAGAATACCTGGGAAGTGCATGGCTTGCTCATTTGGACTTGTATTGTAGGGATTCTGGTAGTATGCTAAGGGAGCCTAGCAGCATGTGCTTCAAAGTTTTTGCCAGGACACTGCTATCTGATGATTTGTTGGCAGGCCATGTGCTTGTGCTAGTGTTTTCCCAGTGCTCTCGTATCTACTTGAGGTATTGGAAAAGCAAAGAGGATTTGACCACCAGGTACTTTGTTGTGGGACACTCTTGCCCTTTCTCCATCGTAAGCTGTGCTGGAACTGTAGCAGTACTATCTGGCATCATTTCAGGCTTCTCATGACATGAAAAGCTGGTGAAGGTACTGCAGAAACTGTACTTCATTTTAGGAAGGTGATTTTTGGACCTTTTTTGTTGCCCTGTTCTGAGGTGTCCCACTTTTGACCCCTGCAATCAGCAGTGGCCTTGCAAATGTTCTTAGAATCATAGAATCTTCTGATTGGAAAAAACCTTTAAGACCTTCAAGTCCAACCGTACCCATCCTCTACTAAACCAAGTCCTTCAAAAACTCATCTACCTGTTTTTTGAACACCTCCAGGGATGGTGACTCAACCACCTCCCTGGGCAGCTGTGCCAGTGCCTGACCACCCTTTCGGTAAAGAAATTGTTCCTATTATCTAGTCTGAACCTCCCCTGGCACAACTTGTGGCCATTTCCCCTTGTCCTGTCACTTGGGAGAAGAGATCAACACTCGCTGTGCCACAGCCTCCTTTAAGGCAGTTGTAGACAGTGATGAGGTCTCCCCTCAGCCTCCTCTTCTCCAAGCTAAACAACTCCAGTTCTCTCAGCTGCTTCTTGTAGGACTTGTTCTCCAGCCCCTTCACCAGGCTTGTCACCCTTCTCTGGACATGCTCCGACACCTTAGTGTCCTTCTTGTAGTGAGGGGCCCAGAACTGCACACAGTACTCGAGGTGTGGCCTCACCAGTGCCGAGTACAGGGCCACAATCACCTCCCTGGTCCTGCTGGCCACACTGTATTTGAAACAGGCCAAGATGCCATTGGCCTTCTTGGCCACTTGAGCACACTGCTGGCTCATATTCAGCCAGCTGTCGACCAACACCCCCAGGTCCTTCTCCTCCAGGCAGCTCTCCAGCCAGTCTTTCCCAAGCCTGTAATGCTGCATGGGGTTGTTGTGTCCCAGGTACAGGACTCGACATTTGGTCTTGTTAAACCTCATCCCGTTGGTCTCAGCCCATCGATCCAGCCTGTTCAGATCTCTTTACAGCGCCTCCCTTCCTTCAAGCAGATCAACACTGCCACCCTGATTTCCATCAGTCATGGGCAACAAGATGAGAGCTGATTACAGAATACATATCCAACCTACATGCATGTGTATAAATTCTCCTAGAAATCTCATGCATAGTCTACTACTTTCCAAGGACTAATCTTAATTTTATTAAGAACTTCAGAACAGCCAAGTCTCTGCTAATTAGAGCTTTGAAGCTAGGTCTGCGTTCGGCCTTGAATTCTTTAGGTAAGTGAAGGAGCATTATCTGGATATAGCACTATTTAAAAAAACATACTATCAGAAGAACAGTCTGTGTCTGTCTTAACTTTCAAAAATATTGCCAGTTAGATATTGCTGAACTGGTTAGTTAGAAAACAATTCTACAGAAAACCAACTCTACTTTAGTCAAAATATTCCACTCTCTGCAGTAACAACCACTTCTTGTATCAGTTTAATATTTTTTTCCTATAAAGCATACTTAATGCTTTCCTTTATTATTTTTTTTCTGAATTAGATTTGGTGAAGCTGAATGTTTGCTCTCATATAGACTTCTTGGAAAAATGTTTACAGATGTTTTTTAAACCAAGAGAAATAATGGGAATTTTCATGAACATTCTTCCAGAAACTAAGTATGTTGTTTTATTCCTCCTGTGTCACTTAACGCATTGTCAGTAAGTTTTTGATTTTTCTTCATCTTTAAGGCCTGAGATGTGATGGCATGGTCAAGCTCATTTGCTTTCCAAGTTATTTTTGAGACATTTGACCAGAAGTTTCAAGATGGGGAACATCTCTGTTTGCCACACAGTGAATAAATTAGCATGTTTATAGTTTACGGGGAAAAGTCAGTGTTCCTTAGAATTTTGCCCTGGAGTTATAAGTTTTAAAAATTATGCAGAAAGGGTTAGGAAAAGGAAGATATTCTGGAGTGTCCACACTTTTTATTTATAAAATCTCTCTGTTTGTTTACAGCAAATACAGGAAGACTTGAATAAGCAGCTATTTGATAACCTAGTAAGTTTTTTGAGGCGGTCTCATTCTGAGTTCCAAGAGAGGACAACAGAATGGACTTGTCAGATGAAGAATAGAGAAATCCCTACTGCAGCTCTTGTCTTAGGTAACTTTTTTAAAGATATATTTTGTTATGTACATCTGCTTAAAACTGACATGGAGATCAAATAAAAATACATTTCTGACTTCTAGAAATTACTGTGAGCAATATTTCTTTAGAAATGTTAACAGAAGGGAGCAGGATAAGACCTCTTTCCCCTTTGTTTTCTATGCATAATAGTGCAGAAAGGTAGCACCTTCCCTAAAGGTCTGTCTTAGGCAGCTGATAGTGATTTGCATTGTTTTTTCCTGATGCACTGAAGATGCTTGGTTTTGTCCCTGTTTCTGCCACCAACACGCTTGATGTTTTCCGTGACTAACCCTGGAATTACGCAGCTTCTGTATTTCTGATACATGTTCTTCCCTTGCATGATTACAGGTAGGAAAGCAGTGTCATTATCTTGGAAATGGAGCAGAAGGTGAAGAAAATAGCTGAAAATCTTGTTATTGTAATTAGTGAAGTTCTGAAGTCTTTCCTTGTTTTTTTTTTTTTAAATCCCCTGCCCTTTCTTTCAAAGTATCGTAACTGTAGTCTTAAACCTGGATCAAGGCAGCCTTATAGCATATTCAATGGATTGTTTCGGGGAGTCTAAAATAAGGCCTGTGCTTCAGTTTTACCACCTGAGCACTAACAAAACCTGGAAGGTGGTCTACTTGTGTAGGCAGTGGAAAGTGATAAGTTCCTGCTTTGAATATTTCTGTGGAAGAAGCTGTGAATTGTCTTCTGGAGGGGCTTGTCCTACTTTTGGTTAACGAAGTATTTTAACAACAGCAATAAATGTTGAGTAGTTAATGGTAAATTCAGGCTGTAGCTCATACTAACTGATAGTTTTCATCCTTATGTAAGCCATGTGAGGATCTGGGTCTTGGTTGTACACACTACTCTTCTAGAGACCGTGAATTTCATCTTCTTGTCTGTAGGCCTTAGATGATGTGGATGGCTTCTGAGAGTATGAGGAGCAGGGAAGTTAGAAAACCAGTCCTACTCCTTGCAGGTTTGCACCCTTGAGCAATATTTCTTTTAAAAACCAAACTGGATGCGGAGTCTTTGCAGTGATTCTGTGTTCCTTTTAATCAGCTAATATTAACATCTATGTTTAATCTTGTGCTAGTTTTTCATCTTTCCTTGTAGGTGATGTGATGCTTTTCATTCCTGCCTTGAATATTTGAGGTATCTTCTGGTTTTTGTCTGCTCTTCAGTTTGTTATTCTCTTGTTGTGGTCAAAATCACAGAAAAATTGCTTTTTAAAATTTGTCTTATTTCTAGGTGTAAATGTTACAGACCATGACTTGACTTTTAGAAGTCTCTCAGAAGTCCTTCAGGATAATGTTACTCCTTACATAGCCTTGCTTGAAGCCAAAGATTGCCCAGGTAAATACTGCAGTGGCTTTGCTTCTTCATCTGAATAAGCTGTCAGTTAACTAGAAATTCTAACTTTGATGAAGGGATCTTGAAGATTTTCTAAAGATTTGCTCAATCCTGTGTGAACCTAGCAGTAATGTCTACTGTATTTTAAGAGATATCAGTTCTGATTAAAACAACTAAGATGGAAATACTGTTTAGTCATATTATAAATGTCAAGAGCAAATTGCTTGGTGTATTGCATGTTGAAATTGCAGGCTGGCTTTCCTCTTGTTTAATTGGACAGTATATGTATACATTCCACTTTGTAAATGGTTACAGTCACATTATTATAGTGAGAAAATCGGTAATAAAAAATTTTGTCCCACTCTCCTTGCATTTTTATTTAAGTAAAAAAAAATTATAAAAATCACTTGTGACATTCCCAGATATATGGATTGGCTGCCTTATTTATTTTTAGGTCACTCTTATAGCGTGTGGCTGGAGTTCAGGAAGCTTGCAGGGCCAACTTCTTAGCTTGAATTGTTATTATCTAGGCCATTTTTATTGTGTTAATGACAGGCATATTGTGGCTGTTCAAGGCTTCTGGAGCAAGAGATGTGAATTCTGGAGAGAGAAGGGAGAATAATTAGGAAAGTGAAAAATAATAAGTGATAACTTGGGGTAATTTTTTAGAGCGTGAGTTGGAGAAATGTTATTGAATAACCAAATGTCTTTACTGTGTGTCTAAAAATGTGTTGTGAAGGCATAAAAAATCTGATGCAGAAGCTGATAGGGCAGCTGATGAACTGCTATGTAGATGTGGACTCATTGGAAGATGAGGACTGTGTGCAGGTTTCCCAGAAAAGAATACGTTGTTCGATGACTTCTCTTATCAGCTGGTATGAGAGCGTTACAAAGGTATGCTTTTTCTTTGTGTCACTAGTTTAAGCCTGACCTTTTAGATGCTTTTAAAAAAGAACCTGAATAACTCAGATTTCTATGCCATAGTGAAAAAAATGCCAAAGGTTAGCTTTTCATTTAATATTAAGAAATAACTGAGACTGAGGTTATTTGAATATACGTCTGTAGCATATATAACAAATGTGGAGTTAGTTTCTGACCAGTTATCAGTGTCAGGATTCTTAAAACCAAGCAGAAGTACTATTTTATCGTATATTTAACTGGGAACTAGAATCTTAAAATGCAGTGTCAACTTCATGCCAGATGGTTTTCTTCCAGAAGTGCTGAGGTGTTTTACTTATTGAAACCAAACTTGAAGAAAGAACAGCCATCCAGGGTAAAGGTGTCATATTAGTGTTAATGTGGCTTTATGTCATTTGCAGCCCACGCTACATTAGCAAGCAGTGAGAAAATGATTTCCAAAATATTTTTGTATTTAAAAAAAAAAATAAAGTTTTAAGTTTTGTTTATGTCGGATAAAAGTTTAGAAGTGATTTTATGATGACTTCGTCAGAGCAGTGTGTTAAATAAAAGTTTGATGGATACCTGCTCTTTTTATTACTGAGTAAAGATACAGGAAATAGGCACGGTCCATGTACATAACTCAAATCTTCTCCTGCAATCCCAACAGAATTTCACCAATTCTGTCCCGGAGAGCTGTTTTTGTCCTTGTGGGAATGTGGATTTTTAAAATTTATTTATTCTTTGTGCTCCCTGCTCTGCCAAACACAAGGAAGTATATTTGCTCTTTCAGATGCTAATAATAAATACAACTGTAGGAAAAAGTCAATACTGTCACTTTGGAGTGTTATAATATTCTAGATGTGATTCAATCTTATTTACATATCTTTTTATTAATGCATGACAAATGGCTTTAAAGAAAACAGATTCTGAAACTCCGAGCAAAAAAAGAACTTCCTCTTCTAGACACTGGCAATCTCCTCCAGTTGTAGTTATAATCAAAGACATGGAGAGTTTCACCACAAGAGTACTTCAGGACTTCGTAGTCATCAGCAGGTAACATGACCTGAAATTTAGTTCTTTGACTCCTTTACCGATTTTCTATTTGCAGTTGTTTTGAAGTGTAACAATGAGGCTAGAGGAGGGCTGGAATCAAATATTGGTGCTGTTTCTTTGGAGCAGTGGTTGAGCAACAAACCTATCTGCTAGGTTTTCGAGATAGATTATCCTGAAGCTAACTTGGTACTGTGAACCAGAGTGCCAAAGGGCTGGATGAAGATATTGGATGGCTGATATAGTTCCTTATGTTAGAGGATTTATTGGTACTAGTTGTTATAGAATTTGTGATTGTGAAACTAATTTTTTAAGATGCCTAGATCTTTCTTCTGTATACTTTTAAAATTGTTTTGAGAGTATGTTGTCTATGACTATGCATGTAATGCTGCTTAAAGGTCACTGTCTTACTAGTAGGAATATATAAAACTTACCCAGAAAATGTCTCAGTGTTGACCAGGATCTGTAATGAGTAGCTGACTTCTTCCGGTGCTCCTGTACTTCTGTCCTTCTTTAACCTGTTGTCCTTAATACCATCTCATGCGTTCTAGTCAAAACCCCGTGCTGTTCTCTGAAAAGAGCAACTTAACTCTTGGTCCCCAGATTGAAACTACAATTGCAGCAGAATTGGGGCTGTGGTTAAACAATTTGGCTGCAGTGTGCACACCTGACATTACATCTGTGAAAAGGGCCAGGCAATTTCAGTGGCTGAGAGACCCACAATAAAAGTGTTTTCTACTTCAGCTCTGGCAGATGGGTTCTCTGGGGAACATTTTGAGAAGTAAAACCAGAATTGCAGAATTATCTGGAAATAATTAGAGTGTAAAGCAGGGGGAAATGAGCTTTTTAGTTGTTTTTTAAGTGTTGTGTCTTATTCTGCTTTTTGTGGCAAGGATAAATACCTAATTATGAACATGCAGAATGTAGATGGAGTGCAGGTCAGGAAAAAAGTTTTAGAGGATTCAAATGATTTTATAACTAAAGGTTGTGTTGATTAAAGTAGAAGTTGGTGAAATAGAAGCTTGGCAGAGTTGCATAATACATTGAAACAGATCTTTGAGATAACTAGAGATTGGTTTATTCTCTGCATTTCCATCTTAAACATGTTTAGTAAGGGTGAAGTTGGGTAAATGCGAGAAGTTCTCATTTGTTAATCGGAAGATTCAGTTTCTCTTTGATATTCTTTTAGGTTATTACAGAGGAGAGTAATAGATGAAGTTTATTGTTATTTAAGTTTAGGAACTACTCGAGGAATTAAGAGAAATGAAATAATTGTGGGATAGCAATTAAAACACAGAAGTCAAAAAGTTGCTGTGGTGAAGACAAAGGAAAGGAATAAATTGTCAACTTCGACCTAGAAGATATTTATGATAGCAGAATTTTTATCTCCTTGAAAGTAGTAACAATGGCAGATAATGATGAAATAATACCAAAAACACTGCATTTTGTATAATTTGTATGCTGTTCACAAGGAATTGTAGCTTTCAGTCCTTGTTACCAGGTCTCAAAGTGTATACTAAAAGTTACCTGAAGAGGAAGATTGAATCTGGAGAATTTGGAATTATTTTTTTTAAGAATAATGGGAACATAGAACATTAGAGAAATTTCATATTTATTGTAAATTTATTAAGTACTCTAAAAATTGTTAGCTGATTAATGTCTCTTATTTTTTCACTATTTATTTGGAAAAAAAAAATCACATTGTAAGATTCAGTTCTGTGAATATAACTTTGAGGGAAGATAGGACCGGTACAATACTGTGACTGAAAAGATGCTTTTTATGCCGTTTCCTGAAATTTGAATCCTAAAATGTGGTTTGATTTGCTTCTCTACTTTAGGGCTTTAACTATATTCTGTTCTTTTCCATTTTACTCTCGATCTTGCTTCATTGCTAACAAGTCTTCTAATTTACCCGTTTCTGCATCTGAGATCAGTGGTGTAGTAGGAACGTAATGCATTTGTGTCATGATTTTCTATAATGTGACTATGATGTTTTTTTTTCCTCCTTTCCCCCATGATCTAGTCAGCATATCCATGAATTACCTCTAGTACTGATTTTTGGAATCGCTACATCTCCAATGATAATCCACAACTTACTTCCTCACTCTGTTTCCTCTCTGCTGTGCATAGAGCTTTTCCAGTCTCTTTCCTGTAAGGAGCACCTATCTACTATAATTGACAAGGTAATTCCTTTTCTAAATAGGAGTGTGTGTGTATTCATGCACAGTGTGTGTATGTGTGGCCTTTAAAAGTAGATTTGTCTGAAGCTTTTGAAATGGCATCTCTTCCTGAGAGCTGTGGATTTGGGATATTTCTACTCGTAGCTGCAGAGTAGCTTGATACTGAGTGCCTCCTTGTCATGTTGAGACACACTCACACATCTGCTTTCATCTTTTCATTTGTGTTGACATCTGTGCATGCATACTTGGGCAATTACACTTGGACATCCCCACATCTTTTTTAAAGTAGTGCTTTGACTTGAGTTTTACTTTGTTCCAGAAAAAGATAACTTTAAACAGGAAAATTCAGTTCAGCCTGAATATTGCTGCCTGTCAAAAGTTCACACTTATCCAGATGAACAAGCTATGTAGACACCGTGCCTGTACGATTCATGGTGCACCACTTTGTGCAGAATTTCCAAAATTACTATTACACATGCTGCAAGTAGTGCTATCCCTGGTTGTTACAGCAGTCTTTGTTTTGTTGTTAGTAGTTTAAAAAATAACTACAAAAATAGCTAACTTAAAACACTGCACATTAGTAAAAGGCACTTACAAAAATGTGGCAAAATAATAAACTGAAAATCAATCTTTGCATGGATTTTTAGTGGAAATACTGTTTTTAGAAGTTGGCAATACGTTTAGTATCTCATGTAATTGAATGCTAACCCATACTGAGAGTTGTATCGAGTTATATATATGAATTTTGCTGAGTTGAATTTAGGAGAGAATTTCTGCTATGGTTACTTTTCCTTTTTTGTCTCCTTTAGCTGCTTCTGACAGCCCAGTTTCCCTTTAAACTGGGTGAGAAAGTTCTGCAGGTTCTCATCAATATATTCTTGTACCATGATTTTTCTGTTCAGAATTTTATCAAAGGATTTCAGGTAGGCAATGGTAAGAATTCCTCAAATTATGATTGCGAAAACAAAGGGTAATTACTAGACAGTTAGATCCTAATCTTGAATTGGATGAAAAAAAGTCTCATTTGGAACTCTGAACAGGTAGGTGTTTGAAACTTAGCTGTTATGGTTGTAGGGGAAAGCTCATAGGACGGGTGTTGAAGCAGCACATAAAAGCTTACTCTGCCATGAAAA